>CM041794.1:24214209-24662129 GCA_023376895.1 Aspiorhynchus laticeps | reverse complement strand
GCCTCCAAACCCTAAAGGTTATACCTTTTTAAAAGCTCATTAACGTCAAATGTTTATATTCTGAGGCAGATTGCCAGCAACAGATTTTAGGATAGTTGTGAGTTGGTCTTAGTGGAGTCCTCTTCACTGCTCCTAACGTTTCACAGATTTAGGAGCTAGTTTTAGCACTAAAACACTTTGTGAAAGGAGTCCTAAATTTAGGACCGACACGCCCATTATTTTTAAGATTTTCTCCTAAACCGGCGAGTTATGAGCTATACTTTTAGCCTTAAGATGTTTTGTGAATACGGGCCCAGATCTCATCATCATCGGTCTGTCTGGAATGACATGAAGAAACAGAACAAACTGAGACAGACTAAATCTAGAAGAACTGTGGCAACGTCTCCAAGATGCTTCAAGAAACCTACCTGCAAAGACTATGTGCAAGTGCACCTAGGGAAAAAGCTGCTTTAAACGCAAAGGATGGTCACACCAAATGTTGACTTAATTTAGTTAATAGAAGTTAATTGATAAAGAAAATTTTAAAGAACATTATTTTTGACAGCATCCTCCTTTTACAGGATTTTTACACAAGTGCCTAAAACTTTTAACAGTACTGTAGCTTTGCAGATAGGTTTCTTGAAGCATCTTGGAGACGTTGATTCCAGTATTCATTGAGGTGAAGAGGGGGAGAGCTCATATCAAAAGATATGGAGTGATATTTACCTGTTTTAATAGTAGAGCTGTTCATCTTGATATGGCCTATTCACTGAACACAGATTCCTGTATTTGTGCTCTTAGAAGATTTATGTGTGTAGAAGGGGTCAAGTTAAGGATGCTGTATGCTGTTCTGTGTCAACTGCGCCACGCGTGGCGACACAGAACAGCATACGCTGTTTACGTTCAGTGGATACTCTCCAAAATGGTGCCAGGATGATGTGGAGGAGACGAATTGTTGAATAAAGTCGTTGTTTTTTTTATTTTGCGCACAAAAAGTATTCTCGTAGCTTCGTAAAATTACGGTTGATCCACTTGGACTATTTTAAAGATCTCCTTGCTATGTTTCTGGACCTTGATCGTGTAAGGACCCTTGCTGTCTATGGGAGGGTCAGAGAGCCAACGGGATGCATCAAAAATATCTTAATTTGTGTTCTGAAGATGAACGGAGGTCTTAAGGGTTTGGAACGACATGAGGGTGAGTAATTAATGACAGAATTTTCATTTTTGGGGTGAACTAACCCTTTAACCCCTAATCACTTGCTTCAGACGAAAGGAGTTCCTATTTTGCCCTCCCGGGATTTTTCAGAAGGATGACATCTATTCCAGAAGAAGATGGAAACAAGTACAGTACATCTGCAATCTTTTCTGGAAACGATGGACTAGAGAGTCTCCCATTATTGCAGAAAAGGCAGAAGTGGAACAAAACCAAACAAAACCGTAAAACTGGCGACATTGTTCTCATTATCGACGATACTTCACTACGGAATTCTTGGCCTTTAGGTCGAATTTTGGAGACATTCCTGGACAGCAAAGGGTATGTACGCCGAGCTAAAGAACAAAGAACAGTATTCTAGACAAACCTATTAGCAATTTATGCTTCCTAAAAGACATGTCATGAGAATCTTTGAGGAATTTTTTGCGGCCATCACATAAAAAAAGTTTAAATCCTTAGGCTTGCTTCTGGTAAGTGTAAACAGTAAGGTATTTTTTTGGAAACATCAATTTTTAACAATTTTCTTGCAGATTTATAAGAAGCTTGTTAATAATCACTGATCTGAATGCCCTTTTGTATTTCTTTTATTTTTTATTTTTTCAACAGGTATTGATTCATATGAACTCACTCAGCCTGAGTCTCTGACTGTCCGTGCTGATGCCACTCTCACTATCAACTGTAAAGTCTCCTATTCAGTTACAAGTGAGGAAACAGCCTGGATTCGTCAACCTGCAGGAAAGGCTCTGGAGTGGATTGGAGTCATCTGGAGTGGTGGAAGCTTATACTACAAGGATTCCCTGAAAAACAACTTCAGTATCACCAGAGACACTTCCAGTAACACAATAACACTGCAAGGAAAGAATATGCAAGCTGAAGACACAGCTGTGTATTATTGTGCCAGACGCACAGTGACAGACACCAACAGCCTCCCTGTACAAAAACAACATTATAATAAAAATAAGTGTATTTAATATATTTATAATATTTAGTTAGCGATCTAAAAAACTAAAAAATAAAAGGGTTCTGAATAGTTAATAGTTTAGCCCTTCAGTCATGATTGCACCTTGTGACCCTCCCAATGCAAATCAAAACAACCCTGAACATCTGTTTAGTATTTATGTGCTGCTGATTGTATCTGAAGTGTTACATCACCACTTTCAAGATGAAGAGTGCACTCTGTTTACTGCTGCTCTCATTCAGCCTACAACGTGAGTTTTTCTACATGTCTATTATCAGTTCGAGGGTAAACAGATTCCAGATGAAATCAGCCTTTTCAAACTTCTTTTCAGGTATAAAATGTCAAAGTATGGAGTCCATTGAAAGCACAGCAGTGAAAAAGCCTGGAGAAACTCTGACTCTGTCCTGTAGAGGATCTGGGTTCAGCTTTAGCTGCTGTAGCATGCACTGGATCAGACAACAAGCTGGAAAACCACTTGTGTGGATGGGACTTGTTTATAATGACGCCAGTGGCAATGACTACTCTGAATCTTTCAAAGGTCGAATTGAAATCACCAGAGACAATTCAAAGAGTATGGTGTATCTGAAACTATCAGGTCTGACAGCAGAAGACTCAGCCATGTATTATTGTGCAAAGCAAGCACAGTGACACAAAGGTCTTGTACGGCTGAACAAAAACCACACTGGCTGTTTCATCTCTTGTTACTAGAAGTCAACAGAGAATAAAAAAAATCAATAAAATGCAGCCTAATTATATACTATGGCTGGATGGTATGCAGTGAAGTTCACAATAAAAGCTCAAACATTATACAGCACAAAGGCACGTCTGACTCCTTTAACACAACATGTGTCTCTTGATGTGTAGATTTGTGGTAGTGGTTATACATGTTACTCTGACAAACTAAAAATCAAAGTTACCAGAGACTCTTACAGCAGCAAAATAACTCTATAAGAACAGAATATGACAATGAAGGACACAACATGTCTTAAGATACAAAAATGAACACAGTGATAACCCACAAGCAGTTCTGATCTAAAACATCTTTAATAAATGTCCAAAAAATCCTCATAGGAATATAAAAGTGCTTATGAATTATATCATATTTCAAGAGATTTTTTTTTCAGTGCACAAGTTTGCAATATTAATGATGCAGGTACAACAGAAACATGCTTATTGAACTACTGCTATTGTTGCTGTCAAAAATTCTTTATCAATACAGTATATCAGTTATGTCAAGCCCTCAAAAATAATTAGAAAAGATGGAAAGAATGATGTAAAATCAATTCATGTCCACTAGAGAAAACGATCGAAACAAAAGATGTATAAAGTCTCTAAAGAGAGCAATAAATAATATGAACCCTAACATGAATATTTTAGTAGCATGTAGATTTGATTAGTAGCTCTGTTTGATTATGTAAATCTCCTGTTGCATATTTAAACAGCAGGTATGAGTCAGTTTATACATTCATCTGATCACTAGAGAGAGTGAAGAATCGCTTCAGTTCATTCAAACTGTGCTGTGAAACAAACCATGATCTCTGCATCTTTAGTGTTGCTTCTGGCAGTCATATCCTGTAAGTTTAGTCTATTTTCTGTGTGATAAATCATTTTGTTGCTAAAAAGCTTGTTAACAGTCTTTAAACACCATGATCTCTTATTAACAGGTATTATTTGATTTGATACAGGTATTGATTCATATGAACTCACTCAGCCTGAGTCTCTGACTGTCCGTCCTGATGCCACTCTCACTATCAACTGTAAAGTCTCCTATTCAGTTACAAGCTCTAGTACAGGCTGGATTCGTCAGCCTGCAGGAAAAGCTCTGGAGTGGATTGGACGGATCTGGAGTAGTGGAAGCTTAGACTACAAGGATTCACTGAAAAGCAAGTTCAGTATCACCAGAGACACTTCCAGTAACACAATAACACTTCAAGGACAGAATATGAAAGCTGAAGACACAGCTGTGTATTATTGTGCCAAAGACACACAGTGACAGACACCAACAGCCTCCCTGTACAAAAACATCATATTCACATTGCAGTATTATCATGTTTTTACAACTGATATTCACTGATGTTCATCATTCACAGCTGGAATTCATTTGATTATGTTAAAATTTAATATGCATCCAATCAGTTGGAAAAATAGCAAACCTAATAAAAAACTAATAAAAATCACATAGTAATTAGCTAAAATAAGCATTAAAATCAGAAACTATGTTTCAATAGAAAGTAAAAAAAAATCCATTATATTTTGCATCAATTTGCTCTCATCCCATAAGGTTAGAAAGTCTGTTGGTCAATAAAGGAGCATTTTGATAGGGTTTGTTTTGACCCTGTTTTGCTGTTGTCTCAGAAGTGATACAGTAGTTTTCAGCACCGTTTGAGCAGCATTGATGGTTTCATCATCAGATGTGTGTCAGTCAGTGAACTGAAGAGCTTATTCTGTCTGTGTGATGTGAGTCCTGGAGGTCTGTAAGAGATGTCAGCTGACTGCTTAAACACCGTTAGATGGCAGTAATCCATCACTTGAATTTATCCTGCCGTAGGCCTATGCTGAATTTTTCAAAATTGATTTTCAGTGGTTTTAAACACTTTCCACGTTATGCTATTCAAATTTGTACTGTGAAGACATCATTTTCTGCAATTTAATTAATATATTATGATATTCATATTTGAATTTCATATTAAAATGAAAAACAATTATATTAAATCCATTAAAGAACATAAAATTTAAAGTAATAAAAAGCACAAAAAGGTATAAATGGTTTATCTCTAGCAATAGAAAAATGTATCTTTTAATATTACAAAAATAATGGTCTGTTTATATAGATCAAACATTAACCACAAAAATATTAATCTGGACCAAATAGGTGTCAGCATTTTATATCACCGGTTCTCTGATTTGAATATGCAAATCAGCTTACTTCTTTAAATGTGACGGTGCATCTTTGTGATCTGAACAGACATCTGAACTCTGGAAACAAAGCTATCTTTCTGGTTTAAACTTAACATACACCATGTTAAAAAAGTTTTTTATATTTGTAATTCTGACCATTTTACCATGTAAGTCAATACATGAACAACAATAGTGCAAAAATGTAATAATATACTTCATTACATGTAATGTTGTTTCTTTTTCCACAGGTATTGAATGCCAGACATTCACTCAGTCTGAAGCAGTGGTTAAAAAACCAGGAGAGTCTCACAAACTTACATGTACAATAACTGGAGTTACTTTCAGTGGTCTCTATTTGAGCTGGATCAGACAGAGCCCTGGAAAAGGACTGGAGTGGATTGCATACATCAGCACAGCTAGTACTCCAATCTACTATTCCCAGTCAGTCCAGGGCAGGTTCACAGTGTCCAGAGATGATTCCAGCAGTCAACTGTATCTACAGATGAACAGCCTCAAGACTGAAGACACTGCTGTGTATTACTGCGCTAGAGAGTCACTGTGAATGAGTTCAGTGTCAAAGCAATACAAAAACTACTTCCTCATTACCATATACAGATGATGAATATTAACTGATCAGCCGCATTACATCGCATAGAAATATTCAATTATAATGCACATTCTAACTTTGTTAGGTTGTAATTAAATGTAAATGTAAAAATGTGCAATATTAAATTTCTCGTGTTTCCAATACAACATACCTTTATGTGTTTGCAGAGCTATGTTTGATTTATGCATGCAAGCTATGAAATGCTGTGATCCATTCTCTTCCATTCTTTAACCTGCAGAGGCTGCTTACCTAACTGCATGTTAGGGGTGGGCGGTACTGCAAATTTTGATATCGATCCTGAAAGGAGTGAAATTATTTCCCATGAAAATATTTCCTCATGAATTCAAAACTTCAGGAACTCACACAAAACAGATGCCAGGCAATAAATCAATAAAACTTATCTGGAGAGGAGATCTCCAAAGAGAGCAAAAACACCTCTCTCCCTCTCCTTGCTCATTTGATCTCCTTCTCCCCCCTGCCATCTCTGCCTCTCCCTCTTTTCCCCCAAAAGGTTTCACTCAAAGTTAATTAAGAATATGTACAGGTGCATCTCAATAAATTAGAATGTCGTGGAAAAGTTCATTTATTTCAGTAATTCAACTCAAATTGTGAAACTCGTGTATTAAATAAATTCAATGCACACAGACTGAAGTAGTTTAAGTCTTTGGTTCTTTTAATTGTGATGATTTAGGCTCACATTTAACAAAAACCCATCAATCGGTCTTTGTCAGGTGACGTCACACTCACGAGAATCTAAGTGCATTTTGGGTATTGCCGCCATTTGTAAGGTATCAAAGCCGAGGTGTTCTGTAGTTGGAGAATTGTCATTTTCATTTGCTTTAAAATGGTACGTTCTTGTTGTGTTAAAGTTTGCAATACTGAATTACATGATAGAAAAGGTCAAAAACTCACCACGAAGGACGTTGTTGCCCGATCTCACGGCAATTCGTACATATTTGACGAGGTGGCTAATTCGTACGAATTCGTACGACCTCACTCGTACAAATTCATATGATTTTTGCTAAATCGTACATATTTTACAAGTTGCCAATTCGTATGAATTTGTACGAATGACCTACACCTAACCCCGCCCCTAAACCTACTGGGGTTTAGACAAATCGTACAAAATCGTACGAGTGAGATCATACGAATTCATACGAATTAGCCACCTCGTAAAATATGTACAAATTGCCGTGAGATAGCGTTAGTTTCACACTTGAAAAAAAGACAAAACAACAAGATGCGTCGCCGCGTCGGGTGACCTGGGTTACAGCAGTGATGCGCAAAATCATCATATTTGCCAACATATCTCCGTTGACATGTCTTGCAATCGTTTTATGCATAGGTGTAAAGAGTTATTTTATTTCACTAATGTTACTATTTAATATATTTATAATATTTAGTTAGCAATCTAAAAAAATAAAAATAAATAAAAGGGTTTTGAATAGTTAACAGTTTGGCCCTTCAGTCATGATTGCACCTTGTGACCCTCCCAATGCAAATCAAAGCAACCCTGAACATCTGTTTAGTATTTATGTGCTGCTGATTGGATCTAAAGTGTTACATCACCACTTTCAAGATGAAGAGTGCACTCTGTTTACTGCTGCTCTCATTCAGCCTACAACGTGAGTTTTTCTACATGTCTATTATCAGTTCGAGGGTAAACAGATTCCAGATGAAATCAGCCTTTTCGATCTTCTTTTCAGGTATAAAATGTCAAAGTATGGAGTCCATTGAAAGCACAGCTGTGAAAAAGCCTGGAGAAACTCTGACTCTGTCCTGTAGAGGATCTGGGTTCAGCTTTAGCTGTTGTAGCATGCACTGGATCAGACAACAAGCTGGAAAACCTCTTGTGTGGATGGGAAGTGTTTATAGTGACGCCAGTGGCAATGACTACTCTGAATCTTTCAAAGGTCGAATTGAAATCACCAGAGATAATTCAAAGAGTATGGCATATCTGAAACTATCAGGCCTGACAGCAGAAGACTCAGCCATGTATTATTGTGCAAAGCAAGCACAGTGACACAAAGGTCTTGTACAGCTGAACAAAAACCACACCGGCTGTTTTATCTCTTGTTGCTAGAAGTCAACAGGTGGCAGCAGAGAATAAAAAAATCAATAAAATGCAGCCTAATGAGATTATATACTATCACTGGATGGTATGCAGTGAAGTTTATGCAGTATGCAGTGAAGTTCACAATAAAAGCTCAAACATAATACAGCACAAAGGCATGTCTGACTCCTTTAACACAACATGTGTCTTTTGATGTGTAAATTTGTGGTAGTGGTTATAAATGTTACTCTGACAAACTAAAAAGTAAAGTTACCAGAGACTCTTACAGCAGCAAAATAACCCTATAAGGACAGAATATGACAATGAAGGACACAACATGTCTTAAGATACAAAAATGAACACAGTGATAACCCACAAGCAGTTCTGATCTAAAACATCTTGAATAAATATAAAAAAAAATCCTCAGATTTTTTTTTCAGTGCACAAGTTTGCAATATTAATGATGCAGGTACAACAGAAACATGCTTATTGAACTACTGCTATTGTTGCTGTCAAAAATTCTTTATCAATACAGTATATCAGTTATGTCAAGCCCTCAAAAATAACTAGAAAAGATGAAAAGAATGATGTAAAATCAATTCATGTCCACTAGAGAAGACGATCGAAACAAAACATGTCATAAAGTCCCTAATGAGAGCAATAAATAATATGAACCCTAACATGAATATTTTAGTAGCATGTAGATTTGATTAGTAGCTCTGTATGATTATGTAAATCTCCTGTTGCATATTTAAACAGCAGGCACGAGTAAGTTTATACATTCATCTGATCACTAGAGAGAGAGAAGAATCGCTTCAGTTCATTCAAACTGTGCTGTGAAACAAACCATGATCTCTTCATCTTTAGTGTTGCTTCTGGCAGTGATATCCTGTAAGTTTAGTCTATTTTCTGTGTGATACATAATTTTGTTGCTAAAAAGCTTGTTAACAGTCTTTAAACACCATGATCTCTTATTAACTGGTATTATTTGATTTGATACAGGTATTGATTCATATGAACTCACTCAGCCTGAGTCTCTGACTGTCCGTCCTGATGCCACTCTCACTATCAACTGTAAAGTCTCTTATTCAGTTACAAGTCACCATACAGCCTGGATTCGTCAGCCTGCAGGAAAAGCTCTGGAGTGGATTGGATTGATCTCGAGTGGTGGAAGCTTATACTACAAGGATTCACTGAAAAGCAAGTTCAGTATCACCAGAGACACTTCCAGTAACACAATAACACTGCAAGGACAGAATATGAAAGCTGAAGACACAGCTGCGTATTATTGTGCCAAAGACACACAGTGACAGACACCAACAGCCTCCCTGTACAAAAACATCATATTCACATTGCAGTATTATCATGTTTTTACAACTGATATTCACTGATGTTCATCATTCACAGCTGGAATTCATTTGATTATGTTAAAATTTAATATGCATCCAATCAGTTGGAAAAATAGCAAATCTAATAAAAAACTAATAAACAACACATAGTAATTAGCTAAAATAAGCATTAAAATCAGAAACTATGTTTCAATAGAAAGTAAAAAAAATCCATTATATTTTGCATCAATTTGCTCTCATCTCATAAGGTTAGAAAGTCTGTTGGTCAATAAAGGAGCATTTTGATAGGGTTTGTTTTGACCCTGTTTTGCTGTTGTCTCAGAAGTGATACAGTAGTTTTCAGCACCGTTTGAGCAGCATTGATGGTTTCATCATCAGATGTGTGTCAGTCAGTGAACTGAAGAGCTTATTCTGTCTGTGTGATGTGAGTCCAGGAGGTCTGTAAGAGATGTCAGCTGACTGCTTAAACACCGTTAGATGGCAGTAATCCATCACTTGAATTTATCCTGCCGTAGGCCTATGCTGAATTTTTCAAAATTGATTTTCAGTGGTTTTAAACACTTTCCACGTTATGCTATTCAAATTTGTACTGTGAAGACATCATTTTCTGCAATTTAATATTTTATGATATTCATATTTGAATTTCATATTAAAATGAAAAACAATTATATTAAATCCATTAAAGAACATAAAATTTAAAGTAATACAATGCACAAAATGGTATAAATGGTTTATCTCTAGCAATAGAAAAATGTATCTTTTAATATTACAAAAATAATGGTCTGTTTATATAGATCAAACATTAACCACAAAAATATTAATCTGGACCAAATAGGTGTCAGCATTTTATATCATCAGTTCTCTGATTTGAATATGCAAATCAGCTTACTTCTTTAAATGTGACGGTGCATCTTTGTGATCTGAATAGACGTCTGAACTCTGGAAACAAAGGCTATCTTTCTGGTTTAAACTTAACATACACCATGTTAAAAAAGTCTCTTATATTTGTAATTCTGACCATTTTACCATGTAAGTCACTACATGAACAACAATAGTGCAAAAATTTAACAATATACTTCATTACATGTAATGTTGTTTCTTTTTCCACAGGTATTGAATGTCAGACATTCACTCAGTCTGAAGCAGTGGTTAAAAAACCAGGAGAATCTCACAAACTTACATGTACAATAACTGGAGTTACTTTCAGTGGTCTCCGTCTGAGCTGGATCAGACAGAGCCCTGGAAAAGGACTGGAGTGGATTGCATACATCAGCACAGCTAGTACTCCAATCTACTATTCCCAGTCAGTCCAGGGCAGGTTCACAGTGTCCAGAGATGATTCCAGCAGTCAACTGTATCTACAGATGAACAGCCTCAAGACTGAAGACACTGCTGTGTATTACTGCGCTAGAGTGTCACTGTGAATGCGTTCAGTGTCAAAGCAATACAAAAACTACTTCCTCATTCACATATACAGATGATGAATATTGACTGATCAGCCGCATTACATCGCATAGAAATATTCAATTATAATGCACATTAGGTTGTAATTAAAAATGTATAATGTTCAATTTCATGTGTTTCCAATACAACACTGATTCTACGTGTTTGCAGAGCTATGATTGATTTATGCATGCAAGCTATGAAATGCTGTGATCCATTCTCTTCCATTCTTTAACCTGCAGAGGCTGCTTACCTAACTGCATGTTAGGGGTGGGCGGTACTGCAAATTTTGATATCGATCCTGAAAGGAGTGAAATTATTTCCCTATGAAAATATTTCCTCATGAATTCAAAACTTCAGGAACTCACACAAAACAGATGCCAGGCAATAAAGCAATAAAATTTATCTGGAGAGGAGATCTCCAAAGAGAGCAAACAACACCTCTCTCCTTGCTCAATTACGATCTCCTTCTCCCCCCTGCCATCTCTGCCTCTCCCTCTTTTCCCCCAAAAGGTTTCACTCAAAGTTAATTAAGAATATGTATATACCACATATCATGCATCTTGTGAACCTGTTGTTTTCCCCTTCATGTTTGGTATCATTTTAAAGGTCTCTGTGCGATTGGTAAACTGGTCTCAATTTCACAGTAGTCACTTATAATATGAGAAAGACTGAAAACTTTTGTAGAATTGTGTTCTGTTGCTGAGGGGTGTATCCCTCTTTAGGGGTCTGTGAGAATCTTTATCTATCTCCTGCCAGGTGCGACCCTGGAGCACGGGAACCTAAACCAAAAGGTATTTTATGTTTATACAACTGATTTAAAGATTTCTTTGTTTTTGTTCTGGTAGTATTTAAGGGAAAGTTGCAAATCAGTCATTGCGATTCTGTAGCCAGATCAGCCCGTAGTGTCTTCCTGAAGTCAGGTATACATTTTTACTCTTAGATTCATCTTTGAACAACTGATGTTATGTATTTTCTTATTTTTGAATTGGCTTCTTATTGTTTAATTATGTAATTGGCATGACACCTTTTTACCTGACTAATAATAAATTGTTACATTTAATTTATTCTGATCTCTTCTGAAATAATTTTTCAAGTAGATTAATGTGTAGTGGTATTTCCGCAAATCTGCATTCAGGACAGATCATACGGAAGCACCGACGGATGAACCATGGGGAACATCATGAGGGGCTTCTGATTTCTGACTGTCACTGGCTTAACACGGTGTACATCTCGTGGTTATAGGAAAAAATACACTTTTTGATATGAGTATGCCGGCGCAGCTCACTTAAAGGTATTATAACCACTCTGCACTAGAGGTCTTCACGGAGGACCCGAGACCCGACCCGGGACCCGTACGGGTTCGGGTCTATATTTTAAAAGGTCAGTCGGGTCCCAATCTATTACTTCGGGTCCCGGGTCTTTTTAACTTTGTGTGTAATACCCGAGTCGATCGGAGAACACCGCACCCGCCAGAGATCAGTGTCAGTCAGCATGCCTGTGTGTAACTTGCAGTTTGTAAAATTAGGATGAGAAAAGTTTGAGCGGGAAATAAGGTGGAAGAAAAAAAAAAACACGCGTTACCTCAGCCGCCAGAAACAGCGCGCGGGCGGAGTTAATGTTAGTATACTGCAAACGGACGGTGATCATGGATTCCTTCATGAGTGATGTGGAAAAAAAGCTGAAACAAAACTGAAGAGACACACCTGTTATTGAACACGCACGCAGTAGAATGTGTAACGAACTTATAATTCTGTGCATTTTTTGCTAAAAAAATAATTGCTCCGAGTCTTTATTACAACCAACAAAAAGTATCGTTATTGTAGTTCAAAAGGGGAAACGTAACAGTCGAAGCTGACTCCAGATGGAAAAAAAAACTGCGAAGTTGGTCATCCGTCTCCATCTCAGCAAGTAGACTTTTAAGCTGGAATAATGAGTGCATTAAACAGGCTCTTTCAGTCGGCAAGAGAGAGGAACAGCCTAACATGGAGGCAAGGAGGATTGTATGCATCGCAGTCAGGGAAACTAACAGTAGTTAAGGCAAAAAGGTTTTTTTTTTCGCAACTTGTTCATTGACTTAATAGCATTTGCTGTGCAATATGTGCCGATCGGGACGGGTGCAATCGGGTCTGTGTCTTCCCAGCCATGTTCGGGTCCAACTTTCGAATAATGGTCGGGTCCGCGTCGGGTCCGGGTAATACATTTAAGGCATTTCTCGGGTCTGCACGGGTTTGGGTCCCACTTTCAAATAAAACACGGGTCCGGGTCGGTTCCGTGCAGCATATTTACGGGTCTCTTCGGGTTTGGGTACGAATTTTTGGACCCGTGAAGACCTCTACTCTGCACCCTCTGAGTAAGTTCAGAACTGACGAGTTTGTGTCCATGGGTTCACTAAAATCACTATCGGCCGAAGTGTAATTCCTGTGTGATACCTGGTCCCTAATGAACGAATAATTGAAAGTATGGGATTTCCAGAATTATCAAATATCTAAATTAATATACAATCGATATCTGTGATCAGTTTTTAATTAGAAATATTGCCTTAATTTAATGATCACTTGAAATTGGAGTCAGATTGAATGCGGAGCTAGACTAAAATTGAAACTAAATCCAGATAAATTCAGAGGCGCAAGTAAAAGACTGAACATGCACTAAACCTTCGACCAGGCCGCTGGATTCCGCTTTTTGGGCTGGCGGGTGGATCCTTACAGTCCGATACCAAGTAAATACAGGGCCAGTATTGCCGATACTGATACCGATACTTTTTAAAAACACATTTAAATGACCAATTACACTTTGAAAATAACAATAACTAATGTTGATATGCAGAGCCGATCCTCCCTATACACTGAATACGCAGGCTGCATAGGGCCCCCGAAACACCAGGGGGCCCCCTTGCTCTCAAAGATGTTTTAATTTTAGTTTTGTTTTAGAACTTGGCCAGCTGTTGTGAAAACATGAATGATCATTTCTTTTAATGCGGTGTGCTGTCACGCTCTCTATGTAAAAATCGTGTAACGTGAATGTCGTACAGTCTCTTGTAAAAAAAAAAAAAAAAACTAGTTGAAAGCGTACCGCGAAGAGATAATGTTTCTGAAGCGCCCACCGCAAGCGCGATTCGAGATGGAGTGAAACACGGACAAATGCGTTTCATCCATTCCTCAACACCCCCCCCCCCTCCACCCACACATACAGTTTTGTGTAGGGCCCCCAGAAGTCTAGGATCGGCACTGTTGATATGACTAAAATATTACATTCACTTTAAAGCTATGTGGATATTCTTTGCCTTTATGAAAGTACTTTGCAAGAAGAGGAGCCCAGAATATGAAAGCAATGCACAAAGTTTCATGTTAAACATTTACCTCCCATAGAAAAGAGTTATAAAGAAAAAAATATTAAAATGCCAAACTCAGTATACACCTTACTGATGATGCAAACTATAAGCAGGCAAGCAGCCCAGGACATGAACACAAAGTGCATGCATGTTAAGCGTTATCCTCTGATAGAAAACCATTATAAAAAAAAGCTTAACGTGGCATAATGGTTGAAAATGAGATAAAAACAAACAATCAAAAAACAACATATTACCCTGCAGCACAGTACAACTCTGATCCAACGAAACCAAAGACATCTTATCCTAATGAATGATATACTGGCCCATATTTACCTAGAATATAAGGCATATAAATGCAATGATTGCTGATTAATTTGCCATTAATGAAGTGAATATATTAGAAAAAAAATATCAAGTTGAATTAAATGTGTTATATTCTTCATGTCACAGATAATACTTAAATATTCCCTAAGCACAACACCCATCCATCCCTGTCAATGCTGTCTTATGAAAGAAATGTAAAAAAAAGCCCATAATACAAAATCATATATAAGAATATGACAAGTAGATACTCATTTACTGCATATGCAGTATTGTATGCAAATATTCCTCCTCCTCCTCTTTATTTGAGTATTAAGATTAAAAGTTGCAGCTTGTTCTCACACGTCTCAAACCATGATCTCCTCGTCTCTCTGGTTGTTGCTGCTGCTGGCAGCTGTTCCTCGTAAGTCTTTATAGAAACTCTTAAAAATAATGTATGTTTTTCCTCTCAGGTGTCTGTGTTGAACTGACACAGACTGATTTTATGGTCTTAAGTCCTGGTCAGGTTTTGACACTGTCCTGTAAAATCTCTGGATATTCAGTGACTGACAGCAGCTACTGCACTGGCTTCATTCGGCAGCCTGCAGGAAAAGCTCTGGAATGGGTTGGAAGGATGTGTGGTAGCGGTGGCACATATTACAGTGATAAACTGAAAAGTAGATTTCAAGTTACCAGAGAGTCTTCCAGCAACACAGTGACTCTTCAAGGACAGAATATGCAGACTGAGGACACAGCTGTGTATTACTGCGCCATCATTTCAAAAGTGGAGGGGACGGAATGTCTAGTGTTATACCTTTTTTTTTTTCAGTTAACCCTGAAAGATGATAAAGGTGGTTTCTGCATTGTTGGCAAGTTCTGATGTTTTGTTTGTAAAGGCTTTGTGGCAGTAGAAGCACAATGCTCCATCAATACCAGGCTCAAAATGAAGCCATGCAAATTCTTGGTACCAGTGAGCCTGAAATTTTAGAGTTCTGTCCCGAAGCACCTGACACACAATAGTCTTAGGATCTGGCTGGTGGGGTTTTAATACAGTTATAGAAGACCTGCCTACTTCTACAGCAGTCAACCCTATGCTTGATGTTCCCTGTTCTGTCTATAAAAAAAGTACAAATTAGTCTGATTAGTCTATGTTAAAAGGTATAAGAAATATCTTATCATAGACAATGCTGTAAATAATCTGTCCTTACCTCTGAAGCCTCACTGAAACTTTCTGCCTCATTCACTCTCAACTCTGAATTCACTTCTGCCTCTGTCTATAGCAAATAAAGCAGTGTTTGAAACATGTACAAAGAGGGAATAGTGACATACAGAAGAAAATAACTAATTAAGTACACTGCTGGACAATAAGCAATCATTTGTATCCTAAATTATTTTTTAACACTTTAGAATGGGGAACACATATTCACTATTAACTATGACTTTTGCCTCAATAAACTCTTCATTTACTGCTTATTAATAGCTTGTAAGGTAGTCGTTGTAGTTGTTAAGTTTAGGTATTAGGTAGGATTATGGGATGCAGAATATGGTCATGAAGAATACAGAATTAATATGTGCTTAAGTACTTATAAACAACCAATATGCAAGCTAATAATTACCTACTGTAGTTAAAAATGATAGCTGAGAAGTTCATCATACTAATGTTAAATTTTTTTTCACTGTGTTTTTTTATGATTGGTCCATACATAATCCTACAAACACTTGTGTATTAATAGATTTTATACAATGTAAAAACAGCCAGGTGTTAAAAGCCACTCTATCAGTTCTTCTCACCTGTGAAGTTTGTTTTTCTTGTGTGTCATCCTGATTCTGCCCTAACAAACCTAGGCTGTCTGTTTATTGTTCCTTCTTGACAACACATAAAAACGTAAAATTAGTGCAATAATGACAGAGCACCCCTAAATTAAGATCGCTCCTATATCAGATCGTCAATATTTGCATACTTGATTGAAATGCATCATGTAGAATTGGCAGAGTTAAACATGTCACAATGCTGCAAACACTGTAAAATCTCAGTTCAACATTATCTTTATTATTATTTGAAGGGTTCTGTTAACATACATACGTTTACAAAAAAGTTAAGGAAAAATACACTGAAAATAAGTGCATGTTTGTCCAGGCAGCTTTTTTTCTCCATATAATGAACATCAAAACTCGCTAATTATTCAACAAGAGCAATAGGCAGAGTCACTCAACATTGTGCAACACTATTCGGATACCACATGCCAACTTACGCTGCCTGACTTTTTCGTAAAAAAGGAGTGAAGAGTTTTTTTGCCGCTTTGAACTCATCTCGACCTCTATGAATGATGAATACAGCGCTGGACCGCGGGTGCGAGCCTGGGCGTGTCGTGACGTGACAAACTGAGACTGATTGCCATGGAAACGTATACGTCATGTATAAACTATCTTGTCTCTTTGAATTTTAAATCATTCTGCATTTATATACATTGCTCCATTAAAACCTCAACATGTCGAGAATACAACTGACCAATGAAAAAGTGCAGGGGACGAATTTACTTTTTATAAAAAGTGGGGGGACATGTCCCCCGCGTCCCCCGCGTAATCTACGCCCCTGAGTCACAGTGACACAGAGCAGTTACTGCCTTGTTCAAAAACCACATTAACAGTCAGCACACAAATAAACAGCTTTATGCTAAGAATTTATAAGAATTAACTCCTTACTAAGCTACTTCTAATTACTGATTCAGTTTCAGATGCAGATTAAATACAATATTCATAAAAATGACTCAAACATTAGTGTACTTTCTTCATAAAAACTGTACCATATTGCTTTCCAGTTAAAAAAATATCATTATGTATCAAGACTTCATGATAGTGAAGTCTAGTTTTATGATTTTAAAATCTTTCAGACAGTCTAGATATTATTACTGATACTGTCATCATTGTATTGTTTATTTACTGATTTATTCTTAAACTCGTGACTATGAAAAAAAGAGATTTCCTATTAAAGAGTCCTATGTCTGTATTAAAGAGTCTGTGACTTCAGTGCCTGCCAAGGAGCAAAGGAGCAGCTATTAACAGAACACAACATGTCTTAAGAAAACATTTACCAAGTAGTTATAAATGTTGGCATTTTTACTTTATAGTTATAATGTTATAAGCTAATTTGATGAATGAGTACATCATTTATGTACTAGCAGCGGCTAGAGTCCTTACCAGGTCAAGAAAATATGATCATATTACCCGAATTTTACAGTCTCTGCACTGGCTACCTATTAAGTTCCGTATCAGTTACAAAATATTATTACTTACCTATAAGGCCCTAAATGGTTTAGCTCCTGCGTACCTAACTAGTCCTCTATCACGCTACATTCCAACCCGCTCCCTAAGGTCACAAAATATATGCTCGTGATGGCGCCGCAGATGGCAGCTACTGTGCTTTGCTCTCCAGTGTTTGTACTGTTTTTGTTTGTTTTTCCTGTTTTTTGTTTCTCAAACACGATTAGCTTTACCAGGGATGAACTGCTGAACATTCGGCAGAACACACCACAAAATCTTTTACTGGATTTTGATTACTCGGACGCTTTGCTGGACATTATAGTTGGCGGAGCTGCGGACGCTACAGGTCGCGCAGACGGGGGAAGCGCACCGGGGCGCTCGTGAAGCTTCGCCAGCGCAGTTTAAGAACGCCGTTGCCTAGCATCCATCTCGCGAATCTCCGCTCTCTACTCAACAAAACGGACAAACTCCTCCTGCTCTCCCGGACAAATAAGGATTTCTCAAACTCTGCTGCTCTGTGTTTCACGGAAACCTGGCTGAAGGATACCATACCGGACAGCGCGTTACATCTTCCTAACTTCCAGCTGATCAGAGCAGATCGCGAGGCAGAATCAACGGGGAAATCGTGTGGTGCTTCTACATCAATGAGAGGTGGTGTATAGATGTAACTGTGTTAAAGAAGATGTGCTGTTATGATCTAGAAACGCTCTTCATTAACTGCAAGCCATTCTATTCGCCGCGGGAGTTCTGTTCGTTCATTCTCGTGAGTGTTTACATTCCACCGCACGCGAATGCCAGATCAGCTTTACAGAAACTCGCTGATCAGATCACAGAGACTGAGCAACAACACCCGGATTCTGTTTTAATCATTCTCGGAGACTTTAATAAAGCAAATCTCACAAATCCAAGATGGCGCTGCTATGTTCGGCCGCCGTCCGGGTCGCTCCGCTAAGACTATGCTTTTATTTACTTTTTTACTTACTTTTGATTTCTATTTTTACACACATAACGTCGGCACTGATCACCTACGACAAAAGTACACTCTTGGACATTGGAAACCGCTTCACTAACCTGGTTCAGGACACTTTATCACCGAATCCATCGTGGCCTCTTGAGATTCTTCGGAACGCGGAGAACAAAGGACACAGGAGACGGAACAAAAAACACCGTGGAAATAGCGCTGGTATTCGAAACAGATTGAGGAAAAGGGCTCACAGTCCTCCTTTACCGAGCATTTTGCTCGCTAATGTCCAATCCTTGGATAATAAGATGGACGATCTTAGAGCCAGGATAAGTTTCCAACGGGACATAAGGGACTGTAACATCATCTGTTTGTCTGAAACATGACTCACGCCCTCGGTTCCGGACACTGCTGTAACGCCGTCTGACAACTTCTCTGTTTTACGGATGGACAGAACAAGCGGAGGCCGGTAAATCCAAAGGTGGAGGAGTGTGTTTCATGACTAACAAGGAATGGTGTGACCCCAGGAATATCTCCTCTCTGTCACGATCCTGCTCGCCTCATCTGGAACATCTATCCATTATTTGCTGCCCATTCTATCTACCCCGCGATTTCTCCGCGGTCATCGCTACTGCTGCTTACATTCCACCTCAGGCAGACACCGGCTTGGCTTTGTCTAAACTTCACGACGTGATCAGCGGCTACATTAACAAACATCCTGACGCTGCCTTTATCATAGCGGGGGATTTTAACAAAGCCAACCTCAGGCAGGTCATGCCGAACTTTCACCAGCATGTATCCTGTCCAACTAGAGGACCGAATACACTGGATCACTGCTACTCTCAGTTTAAGAATGCCTACAAGGCCTGTTCACTACCGGCTTTTGGTAAATCGGACCACACCGCCATTTTCCTCACAACGGAATATAAACAAAGGCTCGCACAGGAACCCCCGGTGAAGAGGGAAGTGACGCGTTGGTCCTCCCACTCTGAAGCTATGCTACAGGCGGCTCTTGATGACGTCGACTGGGACATGTTCAGGGCGAGCTCATCTGACGTCAGCGAGTTCACGGATGCAGCAGTGAGCTTTGTAAACACACTTACCGAACAAGCTACAGAAACGATTACTGTAAGGACTTTCCCTAATCAGAAACCGTGGGTGGACAGATCAATCCGTGATGCGGTTAACAAACGCACTGCCACATACAACGAGGCTCTTTTGTCTGGGAATATGAGCGAGTATAAAGCATCGTGTTATGCTCTCAGACGAGCAGTAAGTGCCGCCAAACATCGTTACAAAGAGAGAATTGAGTCTCATTTTCAGCTCAATGACTCTCGACGCATGTGGCAGGGACTAAGGACCATCTGTGCCTTTGGAAACAAATCCTCCGCGGAGGTGAGTGCAGATCCGTCGCTGGCCGAAGAATTAAACACCTTCTACGGCCGCTTTGATTGCAACGGCGGCAGCGCGGCTCTGCCGATCAGCGCGTCAGGAAGCAGCAGGCAGAGAAGCGAGAATTATGTGATCACCGTGACGGAGAATGAGGTTCGGAGGGCACTAAAGGGAGTGAACATCAGGAAAGCGGCTGGACCTGACGGGATCACAGGCCGGGTTCTGAGATCATGCGCTGATCAGCTTGCTGGGTTGTTCACTTCTATCTTCAACGAGTCCCTTGCTACCTCTGTAGTTCCCACCTCCTTTAAAAAATCCATCATCATCCCTGTGCCTAAGAACAATAAACCCTCTTGCCTGAATGACTATCGTCCAGTGGCCCTCACACCTATAGTCATGAAGGTTTTTGAGAGACTTATTAAGAGCCACATTAGCTCCTCCATCCCTGTTACTTTGGACCCTCTTCAGTTTGCCTATCACTCCAATAGATCAACTGATGATGCCATCTCTCACATTCTCCACTCCTCCCTCACACACATTGACAGCAGCAATGGGAACTATGCAAGACTGCTATTCATAGACTATAGCTCAGCTTTTAACACCATAGTCCCCATCAAGCTGACTTCCAAACTCACAGGCCTTGGCCTAAACACTTCACTCTGCGACTGGATTCAAGATTTCCTCACCGGCAGACCTCAAGTGGTGAAGGTAGGCCAGTTCACCTCAAACTCCATCACCCTGAACGTAGGAGCCCCGCAGGGCTGCGTTCTGAGTCCCCTGCTATACTCTCTCTACACACATGACTGTGTGTCCTCTCACAGATCCACATCTATTATCAAATTTGCTGATGATACTGTGGTTCTGGGCCTCATTTCCAACAATGATGAGACCGCATACTTGGATGAGGTGGAGAGACTTACATCATGGTGCCAGGACAACTGTCTCTCTCTGAACGTGAGCAAAACCAAAGAGCTGATTGTGGACTTCAGAAAGAGACACCTGCTGCCCTACACTCCTCTTGTGATCAGCGGGACCCCTGTGGAGAGAGTAAGCAGCTTCAAGTACCTCGGTGTAAACATCTCCGAGGACCTGACTTGGACTACACACATCCAAACACAGGTTAAGAAAGCCAGGCAAAGACTGTACCATCTGCGACAGCTGAGGAAATTCAGGGTCTCACCAACAATCCTGAAAACTTTCTATGCAGGGACCATAGAAAGTGTATTGACTCAGTGCATCTCAGTGTGGTATGGAAACAGCTCCAGCCAAGATTGCAAGGCCCTGCAGAGAGTTGTGCGCTTAGCTGAGCGTATCTCTGGGTCGGCTCTCCCCTCTATGCAGGACATCTACCTCAAACGCTGCAGAGGCAGAGCTGTCAAAATCATCAAGGACTCAAATCACCCTGGAAACTGTCTCTTCACTATGCTGCCATCTGGTAAGCGCTTCCGCAGCCTGATGGCAAAAACCGAGAGACTTAGGAGGAGTTTCTTCCCCAAGGCCATCAGGCTCCTGAACTCAAACTCAGCCTCTTAACATCATCTGACTTACTTCAAATCACTAATCACACACTCATTACTCTCTACCTCATAACTGTCAGTGTCATTTGCTCATTTGCACATTTGCACACAACACTTTCTGTGTCTTGTAACATATCTTATCTTATTTTTATATTTATTTTATTTTTTTGTGATTGGCTGCTTCATGTCAACCATGTACAACCTGTTTGCACATTCCTCTCTGTACAGTCATGCTTATCTTAATATTTAATTCTACAGCATACTGTCATGCACATTCTTTTAAATTTTATATTTTATTCTTTATATCTTATTTTTTATTCATTTTATCTTATGTATACTTCCCTTGTGTTGTTTTTTTCAATATTTGCACTGTCCATGGAGCGGATCCGACTCTCATTTCACTGCTGGTTATACAATCTCTGTATAGTCGTGTATGTGACAAATAAAACTTGAAACTTGAAACTTGAAATCTCTCACGCGAACTGACAAAATACAGACAGCACATCACATGTCCCACCAGAGACAGTAATATATTGGATCACTGTTACACAGTGATAAAGGATGCATATCACTCTGTCCCACGGGCAGATTTGGGACTCTCTGATCACTGCTTAGTTCATTTTATACCAACCTATAGGCAGAAACTCAAATCTGAAAAACCTGTATTAAAAACTGTTAAAAGATGGACTGTTGAAGCAGAGCAAGATTTAATTGCTTGCTTTGACCTCACTGATTGGAGTGTTTTTGAAGCTGCTGCCACCAATTTGGATGAACTCACAGAGACTGTAACATCATATATCAGTTTCTGTGAAGATATGTGTATTCCTACCAGGACTCGTTTAACCTACAA
This sequence comes from Aspiorhynchus laticeps, assembly GCA_023376895.1. Taxonomy (NCBI): domain Eukaryota; kingdom Metazoa; phylum Chordata; class Actinopteri; order Cypriniformes; family Cyprinidae; genus Aspiorhynchus; species Aspiorhynchus laticeps. The sequence goes on along the minus strand of CM041794.1, from coordinate 24,640,014 downwards.
CAACGACAAACCATGGTTCACAGCAAAACTCAGACAGCTCCGTCAGGACGAAGAAGATGCTTACAGGATTGGGGATAAAGTCTTGTATAAACAGGCCAAATACATATTGGAAAAGGAGATCAGGGTGGCAAAGAGGAAATATTCTGGCAAGCTAAGGAACAAATTCTCTTCCAGTGATTCTGCTTCAGTGTGGAAATGTATGAAAGACTTTACAAATTACAAGACACCATCCCCCAGCACTGTGGAGAATCAACAACTAGCAGACGATTTGAATGTCTTTTGCTGCAGGTTTGAATAAACACCCCACACCCGCCCTTAACACCTCTCCACACAACCATTGACACCTCCAGCAACCCCCCTCCCCCCACACCTGCACTGAAAATAAGTGAAGATGACGTGCGGCAGGTCTTCATAAAGAAAAACAAGGAAAGCACCAGGCCCAGACGGTGTGTCACCAGCCTGCCTTAAATCCTGTGCTGACCAGCTAGCCCCCATTTTCACACAGATCTTCAACAGATCACTGGAGCTGTGCGAAGTCCCCTCATGCTTCAAACGCTCCACCATCATCCCCGTCCCAAAGAAACCCAAAATTACTGGACTTAATGACTACAGACCTGTGGCTCTAATGTCTGTGGTCATGAAATCATTTGAAAGACTGGTTTTGGCTTATCTGAAGGTCTCCACTGGACCCTTACTGGACCCCCTGCAGTTTGCCTACAGAGCAAACAGGTCTGTGGATGATGCAGTCAACATGGGACTGCACTTCATCCTGCAGCATCCGGACAGACCAGGGACTTATGTGAGGATCCTGTTTGTAGACTTCAGCTCTGCTTTTAACACCATCATCCCGGACACCCTTCAGAATAAACTGACACAGCTCTCCGTCCCTACCTCCGTCTGTCAGTGGATCAACAGCTTCCTGACAGACAGGCAGCAGCTTGTGAGGCTGGGAAAATACTCATCCAGCACCCGCACCACCACCACTGGAGCCCCTCAGGGCTGCGTTCTCTCCCCACTGCTCTTCTCCCTCTACACGAATGACTGCACATCTAAAGACCCCCCTGTCAAGCTCCTGAAGTTTGCAGACGACACCACACTGATCGGCCTCATTCAGGATGGTGACGAGTCTGTCTACAGACAGGAGGTTAAGGAGCTGGCTGTCTGGTGCAGTCTTAACAACCTGGAGCTTAACACGCTCAAAACAGTGGAGATGATCGTGGACTTCAGGAGAAACCCCCCTGCTCTCCCCCCACTCACCATCATGAACAGCACGGTGACTGCAGTGGAGTCATTCAGGTTCCTGGGCACCACCATCTCCCATGACCTGAAGTGGGACATTCACATAGACTCCATTGTGAGAAAGGCCCAGCAGAGGTTGTACTTCCTTCGCCAGCTGAGGAAGTTTAACCTGCCACAGGAGCTGCTGAAACAGTTCTACTCTGCCATCATTGAATCCGTCCTCTGCACATCAATAACTGTCTGGTTCAGCTCAGCTACCAAATCTGACCTCTGAAGACTACGGAGGGTAGTCCGGACTGCTGAGCGAATCATTGGTACAACCCTCCCTACTCTCCAAGAACTGTACTTATCCAGAGTGAGCAAAAGGGCTGGCAAAATCACTCTGGACCCCTCACATCCAGCACACTCCCTCTTTGAACTGCTGCCATCTGGTCGACGCTACAGAGCTCTGAGCACCAGAACGACCAGACACAGGAACAGTTTCTTCCCCCAAGCAATCCATCTCATGAACACTTGACATTAACGTGGAACACACAACACTATTTTACAACTATTTATTCACCACACATACATATATAATATTTTTTTATTTTCTTTTTTTTCATTTCAAATTTGCACATGTCAGACCTGTACACACAAGATTGTCTGTATTGCATAATGTTTTTGCTATTTCGTACATTGCCTATTTGTATATTTGTATATTGTTCTTTTGCTGTCTGTGTCCTGTCCCGTTGCTGTCATTCTGTTGCACTGTGGAGCTTTGTCACTATAACAAATTCCTCGTATGTGTAAACATACTTGGCCAATAAAGCTCATTCTGATTCTGATTCTGATTCTGAAAACTCTGGACTCTTGGTAGTACCTAGGATACAGTGTTAAGTTCGTTGGGGAATAATTTTCGTCATAATTGTCGTCAACGACATTTTTTTCACCGACGACAACGAGACGATGACGAACGAAAACTCTTTTTGAATGACAAAAACTATGACGAAAATCTATTGACATATTCGTCAATGAATAAAAACGAGACGACAATGTTAGGGAGGGACGATTTGGAAAGAGATTCAATCAGAACATAGTTCTGCAGTGTGTAGTTAGGAGGTTAGATGCATACATATGAACCGGCAGGACATAAGCTATAATACACTTGCTGCACGTCTCATAAAACGTTCAAAAATATCAATATGTGGGAGTAAGAGAAGAGCAGACATATGGATAAATCTGACGACGCAAGAGAGAACTCGAATCGGTCAGGTTTTCTGAGCACACACTGAAGCATACACACACAGAAAGCGCGTCTCACAGCGCACGAGTACTCTCTTGCGTCGCGCGAGTGGAGAAAACACATGAAATTATGCCGTGTTGACGAGCATTCACATAAACACAGTCGATTATGTCTTAAGTGAACGTAAACAGTAGGGAGAACGTGCATCAGTACATTGCATCCATTGCAGCTGTGCGTTCGGTTTTAAAGGGATAGTAGTCTAATTAAGTTGCTATTGTCTCTGTCATTGATGTTAATCAAGCAACAGAAGAAAGACAGAAAATCACTCATTGCTCTTGACTGAAAAACTTTAGTAGCCCTAAAGGTTCATTTCAATTTATTTATAGAAATAAATATGTCTGCTTGAAAGAATGAAGAATATGGTAAACAAGTTGGTATAAAGAATGGATAATTATCCTATATAACCATTGGTATTTCGTTAAAAAGAAGACCATGTTCTTGTTCTTTATGAGAAGTGGTTTTATTTAATTTTAACATAAAGGCATGTTGTGTGTCACTGCAGTTAAATTGATGTCTATCATGATAATACCTTAATATCAAACCTATATAATGAGTTTGGAAATTTTAGAGAAATGCTAAATAAATGCACTGTAACTAAACCCATTAGATTTTAGCCGACTAAATTTACTGTAGATTTAGTCGACTAAAATGTTATGATATTTAGTCGACTAAAACTAGACTGAAACTAAAAACAATTCAAATGACTAAAATATGACTAAAACTAAATGGTATTTTAGTCAAAAGACTATGACTAAAACTAAATCAAAATTTGCTGTCAAAATTAACACTGCTAGGATAGCAAACTAAAGGAGGTAGAGCTTTTTCATATTTGGCTCCCAAACTCTGGAATAGCCTTCCTGATAACGTTCGGGGTTCAGACACACTCTCTCTGTTTAAATCTAGATTAAAGACACATCTCTTTAGCCAAGCATTCACATAATGCATTCATATAATGCATCTCATAATCTTGTACTGCAGTTATATCTGATCAAACACACATTATTATTCTTTAGCTTGGGTTGAACAAATATTTTTTGCTTGGATGGAACAACAGCTACGCTAATTATGTCTCTTTGTTTCTCTGTTTCTGCCATTGGATTAACATCCCGTGGTAACTAGGAATTACACAAGCTTCAGTCTGGATCCAACCCTTAAATGATCTGAGATGATCAAACACCCGAGAAGGACCTCAGAGGATGCCAACCCTCAGACAACATACAGAATTACCAAATTTTGCCATAAGTTAATATATTAAGTTTCTACAATGTAAATATACTGTAGAAACTTAATTTCCTGTAAAGCGCTTTGCAACGATTGTATCGTAAAAAGCGCTATACAAATAAACTTGAATTGAAAAACTTGAATAATTTAAATCAAATCTGATTAAAGTTTAAATTTGTACCAAACATCTACTGCATTACATTTAAAGACAGATAGATGCCTTTTGAAATTATAAACTAAGTATCTACTTGTCTACTAATGATAAGCCTACATTATTAAGCTTAAATAAATAAATAAACAAACAAATAAATAAATAAATACATAGTCATTTATTGTGTTATAATGAATACTTTGACAAAAAGGGAAAACTCCTTTGTTATTGTTGAATCATGGTCAAGAAGCTGCTCTTAAAATAATTGTCATCCACTAATGGAGTGGCCAAACAAATATAATTTTAAACAGCTACTGTATATAAAATTATAACCTGTGAAATCATGTTGTTATTATTCATAAATGTATATTTAGTATGTAAATGGAATTATAGAAATGTAAATCAATAGCAACTCAAACAGACGTCTTGATTTTAACTGTACATACGCCCAGTATTGATATAATTGAACAAATTAGCCTGTTTGAATATTTTGAAACATCCTTTTTGTCTTAAATCAGTATGACGTCAGCATCCTCCATTTGTCGTACATATTTGTGATCAGTCCTTCTCCACTGGATCTCACGAGGTCACTTCACTGAATCAAAGATGTGCAACAACCTGCTTTACCTTCTGCTTTACTGGCCTTTGCAAGTGTGTGTCATAGTGTGTAACCTTACACCATCTCAAACTGTAACAGTAAATATTCACTCTACCTGATGTTATGTTCTTATTTCTATTTTATTTTTCAATAGGAGTGAAAGGTCAGAATTTGGAGATCATTTCTTCTGTATCAGAGGTAAAGCCTAGAGAAACTCTGAGTCTTTCCTGTAGAGGATCAGGATTTACTTTCAGAAGCTACAACATGCACTGGGTCAGACAGAAACCTGGAAAAGCACTGGTGTTGATGGGCCGTGTTTGGAGTAGCGGACAAGGACAAGACTATGCCAAAAGTTTTGAGGGCTGAATAGAAATGACTAGAGACAATTCAAAAAACATATGGTGTATCTGAAACTCTCTGGACTGACAGAAGAGAATCACAGTGACACTAACGTATGTGGCAATGATACAAAAACTGGTCTAGACACACTTTTAGTTTAAAACTGCAGTTCTCATCTGTGTCAGTAGGTTGCAGTGGAACACAAGAAGTCGTCCACTACATAGTGACTCAAACAATCACAGAAACTACACAGTGACTACAGTCACAGAATACTTTCTTTTAGACTTCTCAAAACTTGAGACAATCTATTCATAATCAAGATTCCTCTTCACTTCACAAACACTCTAATTCAAAGTGTACTAGTCCTTTAAATGCATGAAAACTATATAAGCTTCATTTATGTGTGTACATACAATATAACACACACATAAAGTCCCGTTTTTCAGGACGTGCTGCTGATCTGAAGCCTAGTGCTTGTTCGGCACAAAAGTAAATTCATACTGATAGCATAGCTTCAAAGAGCTGTAACTATAAAATAATCTGCGTGTGAAAGGGTAAATGTCAGTATACTTCTCATGAACAAACATTCAATGAAAAGACAAAGATGCACAGTTGAATGCAATGTTTAATAATAAGCAGCAAACAATAACAAGAAAATAATAAATTATGATGCAAAACTAATGAAGATGAATATAGATTGCATCATATAGCCTTTCATATAGCCAGAGCTAAGTTTTGCTGTTGATATTTCATTGTAATGGCTGGATCTGAAAATTTAAATGAAAAAACACATTCTATGGTAATAATAACCAGGTCCATTCTTAACAATTGCAGTGACAACAGAAATAACAATTATGGTGATGATGGTCGTAATGATGGCACAAATATTGGCAGCCAGAGCACGGCGGCTGAATTTCTTTGCTCCTTTGACATCTCTCTTATACTTCCTATTTATTGCCTGTGAATATAAAAACACAAAAAAATTGTTTACACAACAATCGAATTGCAATTTTATCATAATATATGGCAAATGCAGGTGCATCTCAATAAATTAGAATGTCGTGGAAAAGTTCATTTATTTCTGTAATTCAACTCAAATTGTGAAACTCGTGTATTAAATAAATTCAATGCACACAGACTGAAGTAGTTTAAGTCTTTGGTTCTTTTAATTGTGATGATTTAGGCTCACATTTAACAAAAACCCACCAATTCACTATCTCAACAAATTAGAATACTTCATAAGACCAATAAAAAAAAAAAAAAAACATTTTTAGTGAATTGTTGGCCTTCTGGAAAGTATGTTCATTTACTGTATATGTACTCAATACTTGGTAGGGGCTCCTTTTGCTTTAATTACTGCCTCAATTCGGCGTGGCATGGAGGTGATCAGGTTGTGGCACTGCTGAGGTGGTATGGAAGCCCAGGTTTCTTGGACAATGGCCTTCAGGTCATCTGCATTGTTGGGTCTGGTGTCTCTCATCTTCCTCTTGACAATACCCCATAGATTCTCTATGGGGTTCAGGTCAGGCGAGTTTGCTGGCCAATCAAGCACAGTAACACCATGGTCATTGAACCAGCTTTTGGTACCTTTGGCAGTGTGGGCAGGTGCAAAGTCCTGCTGGAAAATGAAATCAGCATCTCCATAAAGCTTGTCAGCAGAAGGAAGCATGAAGTGCTCTAAAATTTCCTGGTAAATGGCTGCGTTGACTGTGGACTTCAGAAAACACAGTGGACCAACACCAGCAGATGACTGATCATCACAGCCCAACTCATCACTGACTCTGGAAACTTCACACTGGACTTCAAGCAACATGGATTATGTGCCTCTCCACTCGTCCTCCAGACTCTGGGACCTTGATTTCCAAATTAAATGCAAAATTTAGTTTCATCTGAAAAGAGGACTTTGGACCACTGAGCAACAGTCCAGTTCTTTTTCTCCACAGCCCAGGTAAGACGTTTCTGACGTTGTCTCTGGTTCAGAAGTGGCTTGGTAGACCTTTTCCTGAAGACATCTGAGCGTGGTGACTCTTGATGCACTGACTCCAGCTTCAGTCCACTCCTTGTGAAGCTCTCCCAAGTGTTTGAATCAGCTTTGCTTGACTGTATTCTCAAGCTTGCGGTCATCCCTGTTGCTTGTGCACCTTTTCCTACCCAAATTATTCCTTCCAGTCAACGTTGCATTTAATATGCTTTGATACAGCACTCTGTAAACAGCCACACCTTTCAGTAATGACCTTCTGTGACTTACCCTCTTTGTGGAGGGTGTCAATGTTCGTCTTCTGGATCATTGCCAAGTCAGCAGTCTTCCCCATTATTGTGGTTTCAAAGAACAAGAGATACCCAGAATTTATACTGTACGGATGGTCATTTATTGAAACTCAAATGTAAATATTCTAATATTTTGAGATACTGATTTTTGACTTTCATGAGCTGTAAGCTCTAATCATCAAAATTAAAACTAAAAAAACTTTTGAAATGTTTTACTTTACAAGTAATGAATCTAAAATATATGAAAGTTTCACTTTTTGAAATGTTACAAGAAAAACTTTTTCACGACATTCTAATTTATTGAGATGCACCTGTATATGGCTCTCTAAGTCAAAAAGTCAGTTTCTGAGTCAGGTTTGACCTGAGCCACTGCTTACAGTGTGTTAATATTTGTAGCAAAATTCCTTACCTTCAAGGAGCATATCAATGCAGCCGTACCCAGAAACAGGCAGTTGCAGAAGGTGATGGTGAACACAGAACAGCGTAAGTAGTCTTTCACTTTTACTTGGACTTTGCGAGGACCTTGGAGGTTTTGCGGCATTTGCCGGTTGTACTGGATTTGACGGTTTTGCTGCATTTGGCGGTTGTACTGGATTTGACGGTTTTGCTGCATTTGGCGGTTGTACTGGATTTGACGGTTTTGGTGTTTTGGATTTCCAGCTTTTGGACGAGATGGTCTTTTTGTCTCAGATTCTTCATCTTCTATGCCCTCCAAATTATCATCCTCCATCTCTAATTCATAATCCATTTCCATCTCCACATCACAAAAGTCCCCTTCTGGAACTTCAATTTCGGGAACTTCAATTTCCGGAATTTCAATTTCTGGAATTTCAAATTCTGGAATTTCAATTTGAAAATCTTCCATTCTCTGACTTTAATGAACAGAAGTATTCCTCAGGTTTAGTGACAGGTGGATGTACCACATATGGCTCATACAATCTGATAAACACTTCCTGTGTATTTTTATATATGACTTACATAAAGCCCAAAGTGCAGGAAACCTACATTAGGGCCAATAAGCAGACAAGCCACAGCCGTGGTCAGTGAAACCTGTGATGTGTTTTATAACAAAACTCAAATAATGTTTGAAGATTTGGAATGGAAATTTTGGGTATATTTTCATAGTTTTCAGACATTACATGTCTGCTATCTGTACTTATAAACATGCAGTCATCTTTACTAATACTGAATTATCATAATAAAGAAAGTAATACAGATTTGAGACATGAACAAAATAATATATTGTTAAAATGTCTCAATATTTTTGTTTATTCGGGTCAGTGGCATCCATTGTTGTTTTGGATCTACCGACTTTCATTATATGGACAGAAACATCTGAATATGTACATACATACAGGTAAATTATAGTAAATGATGACAGAATTTTGATGTTTACAGTTCACTATCCCTTTAATGGCTCATACTGACATTTGTTATACAACACCTCTTTAACTTGTGACTCTTTAACTTATGAAAATGATTACTGCCATTATTACATGTAAAATGTTTTCTGACCATTAAAATCACCTTTTCTGAGTTGCGTTCACGACAGGCTGCTCTATAATGCTGTGTTGGATGGTTGAATGTAGAGGTCACATACTGAAAAACAGAATTAAAATTACCATTGTCTCTACCAGAAACACAGACACTCAGCCAGACCTGACAATAAGTTTGTAATATTTATTTTTCAAAGCCCAAGAGTCTATAAACTGTAAATATACATCATATTTATTTACTAAACTGAAATATAGCACTGCCAATCCTTCATTAGACCCTTACTGACATTAAATCAGCGTTATGGGAAAGTATGTCATGCTCCTATAATGTGGTAAAATATTGTGTGCTTGTTTTTATACTTGTCCTACATAGAGACAAAAAAAGGCAAAATATGTAAACCTCATACATAACCTCACATCTGTGGTGTATGTATAGGTTCTAGCATATTATAGTGGTAATAGCAGGAAATGACAAGCAGAACTCAAATTAGCTCTCAAACAACATGCAGCCTTTGTCTGTGCTGTGCAGTTTTCTTTATGAAATATGCTGCAGTTGTCTGCAGGGATGAATATAAATGCACGAAGCAAAAGATCAAATCAGAGTACATGCTTTTGCTTGTGAAGAGAGAGGATTTCCATGGTGCAAATCTTTCATGACCCTTATTTATGGATGTGCACATACACAGGCTAATTATCCTGCATATTTAGTGCACAAGAGCAAAAATTAAATATCATGACTGTGTGGATACTGTTGCTGCTCTTTTCTGCAACACCAAGTATGTTATCAGGAAATACTACAATGCTGTTATTAATTTTCATATTTAACATTGTTTTGAACTCAAATGCTTCTTTCTCCAGGTGTCTGCAGTATTGAAATCACTCAGCCAGACTCTAAAAACTAAAGCCTGGCCAACATTTGAGTCTCTCCTATAAGGTCTCAGGCTGTTCACTGTCTACATGTGGCTACAGCACAAACTGGATATGATAAGTTTCTGGAGGACTGGAGTGGATTGGAAGAGTTTGCTGCAGTGGAGACACATACTATAATGAAAGACTAAAGAACAAGTTCAGTATCTTCAGAGACACGTCCAGCAGCACTGTGACAATAACAGGCCAAAACAATCAGACTGAAGACACAGCCGAGTATTACTGTGCACGAGAGTCACAGTGACACAAAACAACAAAAGGCATGCACAAAATCATCCGGACAGAGAGAAAGACAGCTATAGGCAGTTATTTGCTTAATAAAGAAAAGTATAAAACAAATTCTATAGTACAATATGTAAAAAATAAATAAAAAAATGTGATTTTAGATTGTGCATTACTGTGCCATATAATCAAAGTGGCATAAAAGGGGGAAAAGAGGGACAGAATACAGAGCCCAGATCTATTGGGGGCCCCGCAGTGACCCCCCCCCCCCAGTTCTAAAGGAAATCATTGCAAAAAACATTCCTTCAATGGCAACACAAATGCCATCAATCCTAAGTCATGACATATGTGATGCATTCCTCAAAATGAGTTGCAAATCTAATTCAGTTGCAGTGGGCCATATGTGTAGAAACATGATTATTAAGTATATCAAAATTTGAAATAACAAATTTCAAGCATTTCATTTTGATATGCTTTAAAGGTGCAATAGGTGATTGTCTTCAGAAACATTTTTTGTTATTCTGGTTGAAAGTCTCTTCACATCCTGATAGCAATCATTAAGTTAAGTGGTCTAAATGTATTTATCTGTATTTATATATTCTGTGGAAGGTGTAGGACCAAGAAATGTTCGTCCAATCAAAACGTTCGGTCCAAGCGTTTTAATTGGCTTTCCTACCTGCCTGTCAACATATGTATTTGCATACCTCTGCGCACCCTGTTCGCGCAGACAGGATACGTCATCAGCGCATTCACTCACGCGGTTCAGACAGAGCGAGAATGACAGACAAACATCAACAACCCGATCTTCCTTCCTGGTAATGTAGTACTTTTACTAACGGTGCTAGAAAGTTTTCTCACCGGTGAATGACACATGATGTAGCTCAGCGGTTCCAAATTCCAGTCCTCGCGCCCCCGCTCTGCATATTTTGCATGTCTCGCTTAGTTAACACACATCGCTGTAGCCGCCTCGGTATAAACAGCAGCACGGAGTGCGTGTCAACCGATCATCTCTTAGTCTTTACTACTAGTTACAGCATGAAATCAGATGTTATGCTGAAATATGCAGTGCAGCTTACTGAAATGTATCATCTCTGATGTAATTCGCCCAATCATTGTTTCAGCACTATATCACCTGAAGTTACATTTACATTTATCAGTGTCCACAGCTCAAAAAAGAACTTCAGTGAAGAGCATATCACTGAATATTGTGAATGTATTGTTAAATATGCACTATATTATACATACACCACCCATTTTTTTAACTGAACTTATTAATAATAATATTTTAAATCTTTAGAGGCTATTTTCTCAATAAGAAAAACAAAAACTTCAGAATAATTTACTTTAATAATAATTTAATTATAATTAGCCTATATCATTAGACTCTCCATTTTCATTAAGAATAAAAAAAAAAAATCACTATGTTCCCTATCAGTCAGTCACGTTCGACGTAACGTCAGTGTGACTGACTAATGGGATCTCGCTCGAGAGCCCAATCATCTTCGAGTGTTAACAAAACAAGCCAATGACAGTTGGCGTGCGTGTTTCGCCACGCGCACCCCGCCCCGCAGCGCGGGTATAAAAGGAGAGCGCGTGCAAACGCACATCAGCTTTTCGCTTCGGAGCCAAGCCTTTCAGTGCGAGTCTCTGAGAGTGTCTACAGACAGCCTACAGTGTTGGTGTTACGGCGCGTCAGCGGAGGTTGCGATCCAGTGCTGCTGCTTCTCTGACGGCGTGCTGCAGCTCTCCAACTGCGGTCACGCCGCGACCTTCCCTGTGCGCTTCAGCACTTTTCTAAAAGAGCATTTCTTTTAAAAAAAAGAGCAAATTCTAAAAGAGCTCCACGAGCGACGGGCGTCTTTTTAAAGATGGCTTCCCGCTCGTGTGTTTCTGGATGTGGTCGTTTCCTGGCCTCATCTGATGGTCACGATCGCTGTGTCTCGTGCTTGGGCTTTCAGCACGCTGAAGCAGCGCTCGTGGATGACTCATGTTCTCTGTGTGGGAACATGACCATCGCGATGCTGCGCTCCAGATACCTCCTCGTCAAGCAGGGGGGTATCCCCCTTGTCATGCCCCGTTCTAGTTCCTCCGGTCGGAGGGCTACTTCGGCTCATGGTCAGGGTGACTTGAGGATCACAGTGAGAGCTTCCCCGTCGAGTGCGTCTCCGCGGGCCTCTCACTCCTCTAGCGCATCGCACCGTCTGGGGTTTCCGGACGAGCTTGTGGAGTCCTCGGACAGGGCGGGGCCCAGCATCTCGTTCGGAGCTCCAGCAGATGACAGGATGTCGATCACTGCATCGGGGGATGAGCTAGGTTCTGGAGATGATGATTCGGCTGCGCTGCCTCCATCAGGAAGAGTGGCGTTGCCCGAGTCAGATCTAGAACTGACTGCTATGCTTTCCCGGGCCGCTGAGAGCGTCGGGCTGCACTGGAGGCCTCCTCCTTCTCCCGAACGCTCGAGGCTGGACGATTGGTTCCTGGGGGCGCAGGCCGATCGCCGGCAACCGCCTCCGGTTCCATTTTTCCCGGAAGTGCATGAGGAGGTGACTAGGTCTTGGAAGGCACCTTTTTCTGCCCGAAACAGGCCTAGTGCCTCCTCCGTCCTCACCACCCTCGACGGTGGGGCGGCCCAAGGGTATGTGGAGATCCCCCCAGTTGAGCGCGCCATTGCAATGCAGCTCTGCCCGCAGGGCGCTGCCGCCTGGAGGGGTAATCCACGCCTTCCGTCCAGGGCCTGTAAGTTCTCGTCCGCTCTGACGGCCAAGGCTTACAGTGCTGCTGGACAGGCCGCTTCCGCCCTGCACGCCATGGCCCTCCTGCAAGTCCACCAGGCCAAGGCGTTAAAGCAGTTGCACGAGGGTGGTGCTGACCCAGCTGGATTGCAGGAACTGCGCACAGCGACGGACCTCGCCCTACGGGCGACGAAAGTCACGGCGCGGGCCCTGGGTCAGACGATGTCCACGTTGGTGGTCCAGGAGCGCCACCTATGGCTGACCTTGGCGGATATGAGGGAGTCTGACAAACACCGTTTCTTAGATGCCCCGATCTCCCAGGCCGGCCTATTCGGCGAAGCGGTGGAGGGCTTTGCCCAACAGTTCTCCGCCGCACAGCAGCAGACGGAGGCGTTTCGACATATCCTGCCCCGGCGGTCCGCTGCTGTCTCCACAACGGCCACAGCGTGGAGCTGGCCGCAGGAAAGCGGCGCAGCCCGTCTCTGCCCCTGCCAAACCTGCAAAGCGCCAGGGCAAGCGGCGGCCCTGAGACGGGCGACCCGGAGTCTCTGGATCCTGCTCTTCAGGAGATGGTGACCGCACCACTCCTTCCCCCGGAGGAGGGCCGGGTGGAGAATCTTTTGTTCCCTTTTTATTCTGTTCTGTTAGTTTGTTCTGTGTACCCAAAACCTCAAAAAAAGAGCAGTTTCCTTTTTCTCCGGGTCCCAAGAGGGCGAGGATGGCAGTGCACGAGACCCAGTCTCCACACTCCCGTCCCCCTCTCCTTTCGCCTATGAGCAGCAGGGTCCGGTCCGAGGACGCGATGCCTTCTCCCGCGCCCCCCGTGCTCAGTGGACCGTCACAACTCGCCCGCCATCTCCTCCTTTGGAGTCAGAAGCATCTGAGGTCGCTTCGCGCCGTTCATATCCCTGGCGAGCTCAATCGTGCAGCCGACGAGCTCTCACGTCAGCCCGCCCTTCCGGGAGAATGGCGACTCCACCCCGAGGTAGTCCAGCTGATTTGGAGACGCTTCGGGGACGCTCAGGTCGACCTGTTTGCCTCCCCGGACACGTTCCACTGCCAGCTGTTTTACTCCCTGTCCGAGGGGACCCTCGGCACGGACGCGCTGGCACACAGCTGGCCTCAGGGCCTACGCAAATATGCGTTTCCCCCAGTGAGCCTTCTCGCACAGATCCTGTGCAAGGTCAGGGAGGACGAGGAGCAGGTCCTCTTGGTGGCGCCGTACTGGCCCAATCGGACATGGTTCCCAGAACTGATGCTCCTCGCGACAGCCCCTCCTTGGCGAATTCCTCTGAGGAGGGATCTCCTTTCTCAGAGAGGGGGCACCCTCTGGCACCCGCGTCCAGACTTGTGGAATCTCCACGTATGGTCCTTGGACGGGACGCGGAGGTTCTAGGTGGGCTACCTCCATCGGTAGTAAACACCATCACTTCAGCTAGAGCCCCGTCTACAAGACACGCTTACAAGCTGAAGTGGAACCTGTTCGTCGATTGGTGTTCTTCCCGCCGGGAAGACCCCCGGAGATGCCCGATCGCGATCGTGCTCTCTTTCCTGCAAGATGGGTTGGAGCGAAGGCTGTCTCCCTCCACCCTCAAAGTGTATGTCGCCGCTATTGCCGCGCATCACGATGCAGTAGACGGTAAGTCTGTGGGGAAGCACGACTTGGTCATCAGGTTCCTCAGAGGGGCGAGGAGGTTAAATCCTCCGCGCCCTCATCTGGTTCCCTCTTGGGATCTCCCCTCGGTCCTGACGGCCTTGAAGGAGGAGCCCTTTGAGCCTCTGCAGTCAGTAGAGCTTAAGTTTCTGTCGTTAAAGACAGTGCTCCTCACTGCATTGGCCTCGGTCAAGAGGGTGGGGGACCTGCAGGCATTTTCGGTCGACGATTCGTGCCTAGAATTCGGGCCGGTTCACTCTCACGTTGTCCTGAGACCCCGGCCTGGATATGTGCCCAAAGTTCCCACCACGCCCTTTAGGGATCAGGTGGTGAACTTGCAAGCGCTGCCTCGGGAGGAGGCAGACCCAGCCATTGCTCTGCTCTGTCCCGTCCGCGCCTTGCGCGTTTACGTGGACCGCACGCAGAGCTTCAGGACCTCAGACCAGCTCTTTGTCTGCTTCGGAGGACAGCAGAAGGGAAAGGCTGTCTCCAAACAGAGACTTGCCCACTGGATAGTGGAGGCTATAGTCTTGGCCTATCAGGCCCGGCGCTTACCGTGCCCCCTTGGTGTGAGAGCACACTCTACAAGAGGTGTTGCTTCCTCTTGGGCATTGGCGCGGGGCGCCTCGATAGCAGACATTTGTAGAGCTGCCGGCTGGGCGGCACCTAACACGTTTGCGAGATTTTATAATCTCCGTGTAGAGCCCGTGTCCTCCCGTGTACTTGGCTCAGGTGGCCAGTAACACTGGGACACTGCTTGGTGTCAATCACGCTTGCTGCGCCATTCCCCTCTACGGACCGGATACGTGCGCTTTTGTTGCTTCTCAGTTCAGTTCCCCACGGCGAACCCTGTTGAAGTTCCTCCCGCACCCTCGGCAGTCAGGCGTGGCGGAGCGCCAGACGCCAGGTCCAGCACTCGTGTGTTTGCCCAAGGTCAGCCCTTGTGCTGGGCTAGGTGCCCGTGTGTAGTGATTCCCCTTTGGGTGATCCCACATGTGTATTCTTCCACGGTACGGCTCCCCTCACGGTGAGCCCATGTCTTTCCCTGGCAGAGACCTTCTGCCGTCTCTGCTGTGTAGTTATCTCACCCCAGGCTGGCTGAGTCTACCTCAGAGACTTCCATATGTAGTACTGCCCCTGGACAGTCCATATGTCTTCTCCACATGGTACCTCCTTTACGCAGGATGTGGCTTCCGTAGCGTTCCCCTACTTGGAGTACGCTTTCCCAGTGTTATCCATACCCACTGTACGGAACAGCAGTGTCGGTCATCTCTGCCTAAGCCCTGTCCTATCTTCCGTCCCAACTGGTGTGGGGGGACTTGCCGGCTTCCGCAGGGCACTGGAGGGGGTCAGCAATAGTGGCGTTTTCCAAAGGGATCCCATTAGTCAGTCACACTGACGTTACGTCGAACGTGACTGACTGATAGGGAACGTCTCGGTTACATGTGTAACCCTCGTTCCCTGAAGGAGGGAACGGAGACGTAACGTCCCGTCGCCATAGTTGCTGTACCACCGCTGTACGGCCGGGGCACACAGTCTCGGCTCCTCAGCGAAAAACTGATGTGCGTTTGCACGCGCTCTCCTTTTATACCCGCGCTGCGGGGCGGGGTGCGCGTGGCGAAACACGCACGCCAACTGTCATTGGCTTGTTTTGTTAACACTCGAAGATGATTGGGCTCTCGAGCGAGATCCCATTAGTCAGTCACACTGACGTTACGTCTCCGTTCCCTCCTTCAGGGAACGAGGGTTACACATGTAACCGAGACGTTTCAGGGTCACAACATAAAGTTTCTTTACTGGCATCAGTGGTTCCATGAAGAACCTTTAACATCCATGGAACCTTTCCATTCCACAAAAGGCTCCTTATCAGTGAAAAAGGTTCTTTAGATAAAATGATCTTCACACTAAGAAAAAAAATGGTTCTTTTAAGAAATGTTCACTGAAAGGTTCTTTAGGGAACCAAAAATGGTTCTTCTATGGCATTACGGTGAAAACCCCCTTTGCGACCTTTATTTTTTAAGAGTGAGCCATTTAAAATGTTCCTAGCCTACTGAATTTTGTTTATTAATTATGGTTTTGACATAATTAAACTAAAGGCAAAACAAAAACTAATGCATGTGATTATGTAGATTTTTTGTTTCATACTTAACAAGTGGGCATTTTATCTGATCACAGGGAGGGTCGAACTGATTCTTCAATCTGTCCTAAAAACTACACCGTGTTCTCTGCAGTTTTAGTCTTGCTTAGTCTATGTTTTTTTCGGAACATCAATTTTTAACATACAATTTTCTTGCAGATTTATATGACACTTGTTAATAATCACTGAATCTTAATGCCCTTTTGTATTTCTTTTATTTTTTCCAACAGGTATTGATTCATATGAACTCACTCAGCCTGAGTCTCTGTCCGTCCTGATGTCACTCTCACTATCGCTTCCCTGTACAAAAAACATCATCATCATCATATAAATAAGAGTATTTAGATTATAGATAGATAGATAGATAAAATCCAGAAAATACTTTTATTAATTTGTGTCTATTTACAGAGAATTATGTATTATGCATATAACAGTAAATGCAAAGATGCATATTCAGAATTTTAAGCAATTAAATATTTTTCATCACTCACACTGGTAATGGTTTGTCATATCGTTCTTTAATAGTTTGGCCCTTCAGTCATGATTGCACCTTGTGACCCTCCAAATGCAAATCAAAACAACCCTGAACATCTGTTTAGTATTTATGTGCTGCTGATTGGATCTAAAGCGTTACATCACCACTTTCAAGATGAAGAGTGCACTCTGCTTACTGCTGCTCTCATTCAGCCAACAACGTGAGTTTTTCTACATGTCTATTATCAGTTCTGGATTAAACAGATTCCAGATGAAATCAGCCTTTTCAATCTTCCTTTTAGGCACAAAATGTCAAAGTATGGAGTCCATTGAAAGTTGTGAAAAAGCCTGAAGAAAGGTCTTCAACCCTGCTCCTGGAGACCCACTCTCCTGGAAAGTTTATTTCCAACCTGCTTCAGCACACCTGTCTGCAATTTTCAAGCAGTCTTGAGGAGCTTGATTGGCCACTTCAGGTGTGTTTGAATAAGGGTTGTAGCGAAACTATTCAGGATAGTGGGTCCCCAGCAACAGGGTTGAAGACCTCTGCTGTAGAGGATAAAAAAAGCAGAGTATAAAAGAAAGATTGAGGACCACTTCACCCACAACGACCCACAACGACTTTGGAGGGGGATTCCACACCTCACAAACTTCAAAACCATTAATCACAAAATCTCTGACGCTAATGTTTCGTTGGCAGAAGAACTTAACTGCTTCTTTGCCTGCTTTGAGGTGAAGGCGACAGAGACGGTCACATTACTCACACCCGCCCCCAGTGGATACGCACTCCCATTCACAATACAGGAACACAGGGTGAGGAGTGTGCTCAGGGCTGTCAATCCAAGGAAGGCAGCAGGCCCAGATGTTGTGACAGGAAGGGTGCTCAAAGAATGCGCAGATCAGCTCTCTGCAGTCTTCACAAAGATCTTCAACCTGTCCCTGTCAACAGCCACCATCCCATCCTGCTTGAAGTCAGCAATAATTATTCCATTACCAAAGAAAACAGCCATCAGTAGTCTTAACGACTACCGTCCAGTTGCACTTACCCCAGTTATAATGAAGTGCTTTGAGAGGTTGGTTCAGCAGCACATCAAAGCCAGCCTCCCAGACACTTTCGACTCATATCAGTTTGCATACAGAACCAATAGGTCCACAGAGGATGCCATTGCTACTGCCCTGCACACAGCATTGCTCCACCTGGAACACCCAGGCAGCTATGTGAGGATGCTTTTTATTGACTATAGTTCAGCGTTCAACACAGTCCTTCCTGACAGGCTGGTAGCTAAGTTGCTAGACTTAGGTCTCTCTCCATCTATCTGTCACTGGATTAAGGACTTCCTGACTAACCACCCTCAGACGGTTAGGCTAGGCTCTCATTTCTCCTCCACTTTAACTCTGAGCACAGGCGCCCCACAAGGTTGCGTGTTGAGTCCACTTCTCTACGTCCTTTATACTCATGACTGTATTTCAATCCATCCTACCAACACTATCATCAAATTCGCAGATGACACAACCATAGTTGGACTCATCTCAGGAGGAGATGAAACAGCTTACAGAGATGAAATTCAGAGACTGACGGAATGGTGCACAGCAAATAACCTGGCTCTGAATGCTTCAAAAACCAAAGAGCTCATCATTGACTTCCGAAAGCACAACACAAACCTTACACCATTGCACATCAGCGGGGTCTGCCTGGAGAGGGTTCCGGCTTTTAGATTCTTGGGCATAAACATCACTGAGGACCTTTCCTGGAACACAAACACTTCAGAAGCGGTCAAAAAAGCACAGCAGCGACTCTATTTCTTGAGGACACTGAGGAAGAATCATCTGCAAGAGCAGTTGTTAGTGTCCTTCTATCGCTGTGCCATTGAAAGCGTGATAACTTACTGCATCTCTATGTGGTACGCCAGCAGCTCAGCGGCAGACAAGAAAGCTCTCCAGTGGGTGATCAATTCAGCACAAAAAATGATTGGCTGTCCTCTGCCTTCCTTAAAGGAGCTTTACACTGTACGCTGCCTCGGAAGGGCGGCGAACATTTTAAAGGATCCCTTCCATCCTGGATATCATTTGTTTGAATTGCTGCTCTCTGGTAAACGTTTTAGGTCCATTAAATCATGGACCAATTGACTGAAGAACAGCTTTTACCCCAGCACTATACGGGAGCTGAACACTGTCAGCACACACACACACACACACACACACACACACAACACAAACACATAATAAATGAGAAATGCACCAATCTGACGGGGCATCTTATACCTCAACCGACATAACACCCTCTGTATACCTCTCGGTGTGTCTATTTAGTCTATTAGTATAAGTTTACATCGTATATTGTTCAGTTTGTGTTGTGCGTATATTCTGTTGCACATACCTCTCCTTTATTGTGTGCAATATCATGCAGCACTTTCTGCTCACAATGCAATATTCCTGTGCAATATCTGACTGTTTGTTTGTTTGTTTTTTTGCACTGTACGGATTGCTCTAATTTCGCTGTACTTTTAGTATAGTGACAATAATAAAGAATCTTGAATCTTGATCTGGGTTCAGCTTTGGCTGCTGTAGCATGCACTGGATCAGACAACAAGCTGGAAAACCTCGTGTGGATGGGACGTGTCAGCAGTGGCAATGACTACTCTGAATCTTTCAAAGGTCGAATTGAATCACCAGAGATAATTCAAAGAGTATGGTGTATCTGAAACTATCAGCCCTAACAGCAGAAGACTCAGCCAAGTATTACTGGGCAAGAGACTCACTGTGACACAAAGGTCTTGTTCGGCTGAACAAAAACCACACTGGCTGTTTCATCTCATTACTAGAAGTAAACAGGTGGCAGCAGAGAATAAAAAATCGGTAAAATATAGCCTGATGAGAAGATGCTGTTAAATGTGCAGTGAAGTTCACTATAAAAGCTCAAACATGACAGCACAAAGGCATATCTGACTCTTTAACACAACATGTGTCTTTTGATGTGTAGATTTGTGGTAGCGGTTACATGTATTACAGTGACAAAATAAAAATTAGACTTTAAGTTACCAGAGACTCTTACAGCAGCAAACTAACCCATAAGACGGAATAATGACAGAATAATAAAGAATATGACAATAAAGGAAACAACAGTTTCTTGTAGAAAATTATGTAAAATCGATTAATGTCCAGTGGAGAAAAAAAATGTAAACAAAACATGTCATAAAGTCCCTAATGAGAGCAATAAATGATACGAACCCTAGCATGAATATTTTTGTAAAATGTAGATTTGATTAGTAGCTCTGTATGATTATGTAAATCTCCTGTTGCATATTTAAACAGCAGGCACGAGTCAGTTTATACATTCATCTGATCACTAGAGAGAGAAGAATCGCTTCAGTTCATTCAAACTGTGCTGTGAAACAAACCATGATCTCTTCATCTTTAGTGTTGCTTCTGGCAGTGACATCCTGTAAGTTTAGTCTATTTTCTGTGTGATACATTCATTTGTTGCTAAAAAGCTTGTTAACAGTTTTTAAATGTCATGCTCTCTTATTAATTGGTATTATCTGATTTGATACAGGTATTGATTCATATGAACTCACTCAGCCTGAGTCTCTGACTGTCCGTCCTGATGCCACTCTCACTATCAACTGTAAAGTCTCCTATTCAGTTACAAGTGAGACTACAGCCTGGATTCGTCAGCCTGCAGGAAAAGCTCTGGAGTGGATTGGATTGATCTACTATGATGGAGACTTACGCTACAAGGATTCTCTGAAAAGCAAGTTCAGTATCACCAGAGACACTTCCAGTAACACAATAACACTGCAAGGAAAGAATATGAAAGCTGAAGACACAGCTGTGTATTATTGTGCCAAACGTACACAGTGACAGACACCAACAGCCTCCCTGTACAAAAACATTATCATATTGACAATACAGTTGTTTTGTCCTTAAACTTATATTTACTGATGTTCATCAAATCAACAATTACCTAATAAAATAAAAAAATAATTAGCTAAATAAGCATTATAATCAGAAACTATGTTTCAATAGAAAGTCAATTAAATCCAATATATTTTGCATCATTTTGCTCTCATCCCATAAGAGAGCAAAGTTTTGCCGTTGTCTCAGAAGTGATACAGTAGTTTTCAGCACCGTTTGAGCAGTTTCATTATCAGATCTGTGTCAGTCAGTGAACTGAAGTGCTTATTCTTTCTGTGTGGTATGAGTCCTGGAGGTCTGTAAGAGATGTCAGCTGACTGCTTAAACACCAATAGATGGCAGTAATCCATCACTTGAATTTATACTGTTGTAGGTCTATACTGAATTTTGCTAAATAGATTTTCAGGTTATGCTATTCAAAACTGTATGTGAAGACATAATTTTCTGCAATTTCATATTTTATAATATTGATATTTTAATTTCATATTAAAATAAAAAGCAATGATATTAAAATTCCATTAAACAACAAAATTTAAATAATGCAATACAAAAGGCATTTATCTCTAATAATAGCAAAATAATGGTCTGTTTATATAGATCAAACATAAACCACAAAAATATTAATCTGGACCAAATAGGTTTCAGGATTTTATATCATCAGTTCTCTGATTTGAATATGCAAATCAGCTTACTTCTTTAAATGTGACGGTGCATCTTTGTGATCTGAACAGACATCTGAACTCTGGAAACAAAGGCTATCTTTCTGGTTTAAACTTAACATACACCATGTTAAAAAAGTTTCTTATATTTGTAATTCTGACAGTTTTACCATGCTGTAAGTCACTACATAAACAATAGTGCAAAACTGTAACATTATACTTCATTACATGTAATGTTGTTTCTTTTTCCACAGGTATTGAATGCCAGACATTCACTCAGTCTGCAGCAGTGGTTAAAAAACCAGGAGAATCTCACAAACTTACATGTACAATAACTGGATTTACTTTCAGCGGTCTCTATTTGAGCTGGATCAGACAGAGCCCTGGAAAAGGACTGGAGTGGATTGCATACATTGACACAGCTAGTTCTCCAATCTACTATTCCCAGTCAGTCCAGGGCAGGTTCACAGTGTCCAGAGATGATTCCAGCAGTCAACTGTATCTACAGATGAACAGCCTCAAGACTGAAGACACTGCTGTGTATTACTGCGCTACAGTGTCACTGTGAATGAGTTCAGTGTCAAAGCAATACAAAAACTACTTCCTAATGAATATTGACTGATCAGCTGCATTCCATTGCATATAAATATTCAATTACAATGCACATTCTAACTTTGTTAGGTTGTAATTAAAAATGTATAATATTCAATTTCATGCATTTCCTATACAACACTGATTGTACGTGTTTGCAGAGCTATGCTTGATTTATACATGCAAACTGCAAAATACTGTGATCCGTTCTTGGCCATTCTTTAACCTGCAGTGGCTCATGACCTAACCGCATGTTACTGAACCACATTCAGTGTGACAATATGCATCACATAGCTACTTACTAACTAAACCATATCACGCGAGCTGGAGGGCTGTTGTTATCAGTAGAGTACAGCTGAGATTCGGCCATAGGTATGAAGATGTTAACACAGCCATGGTTATATTCACAGCAAAACAGTTTTATACAACAGTTTGATAAATATTAAGTTAATATTGAGTTACTTGCCTTTTAGACAGTGTTGCTAATTAATCGCTCTGGTGTCAACTAAAATAACTCCAAAAGAAGCCAGGGTTACTGAAATAGTCATTAATCACTTACCCCCATGTTGTTCCAAACCCGTAAAAGCTTCGTTCGTCTTCGGAACACAATTTAAGATATTTTGGTTGAAAACCGGGAGGCCTGTGACTGTCCCATTGACTGCCAAGTAAATAACACTGTCAAGGCCCAGAAAAGTATGAAAGACATTGTCAAAATAGTCCATCTGCGGTTCAATCTGAACTTTATGAAGCGACGAGAATACTTTTTGTATGCAAAGAAAATAAAAATAACGACTTTATTCAACAATTCCTCTCATATGCATCCCCGTAGCGCCATTTTGGAGAGTATCCGCTGAACGCAAACTGCGTATGCTGTTCTGTGTCAGCCGCGCCACACAGAACAGCGTACGCAGTTTTTGAATGAATCGGTTTGATGAATGACTCAAAGATTCACTCAAACAGTCACTTGTTGCCACTTACTGGCATACGATTTACCCGGCAGACAGTCACTGCGAAATCCCTACCAATTAATGCACAGACTAGTCTTCTGGAATGAGGAAACACGAAAAACAGACAAATCAAATACAAAGAATGGAACATTACTGTATAATTTGAGGGATCAAACATATAATGATCATATTTATTTCTCTTTTGAAAGCATGAAATCACTCTCACAGTGAATCAACAAACTGCTTTAAACAGTGTGCATGGTTCCTAATCATAAATGTTACAGTCAGAGATGGAAACTCGAGTCAGAGACTTGTCTGGTTACAGTAATTACTTTAAGTAAATACTTATTTAAAATAAAGTTCATCGTATAATGCCACATAATCTCAAAATTCTTGTTTGCACGCATGAGGTCACCAGCTTTGATGACAGTAGTATATGTTCACTGACAGTTACATTGTCAAAGTAAATTCACAGACTTGACAAAACCATTCAGATGTATAATACTGAAATATGCTGTATTATATGCAAATATTCCTCCTCCTCTTTATTTGAGTATTAGGATGAAAAGAAGCAGCTTGTTCTCACACATCTCAAACCATGATCTTGTAAAGATAGTCCACTGAAGGAGAGCGTAGTGATGAAGCCAAGTGCAGTTTTATTTAAACATGGTGAAATCCAAAATCCAAACAGAGACATGACTTGAACAGACAGGACTTGTCTTGAACAGTGGGGATGGTGAATCACGATTCCCCCTCGGCTAGGGGTATCACGATTCACGATTTTATCACGATGTTTTTGTCATGTTGATTTTTCTATTTTGCAAGCTGTTTGAGCAGTAGCCTACAGCCAAAATAATTTCTCTATTATAAAGACAAAGCCTTTCAAAGTAACAAAATATAAACAAAAATTAAAAAAGTATGGCAGATATTTAGGCCAAAGTGGGTGAAGATAAAAATCTTTTTCATTATTTTATCTTTGTTATTAAAAAAATGAGAACAAAATACACATTACAAATACACATAATATACAAATAAAATAAACAGTGTTTTATTTTCAGGTAGGCTACAATAGGTGTATTTAGCAGGAGCATTCAAGAAACTGAATGAACAAATATAAAAATAAAACACTATATAAATTGAGTCCTATTAAAAAAACTGTATTAAAGTTTTTCAGTCAAGAGTAGTGATTGATTTTTCTCTTTGTGTTTGGTGTTTTATTAACATTAAAGGAATAATTCACCCAATAATTAAAATAGGCAAGTGTTTTATTTTTGTACCTTCATTTACTCACTCAAAATTTATTTTAAACCTGAGTTTCATTCTTCTGCTAAACATAAATGCAATTTTGAAGAAGGTGGAAAACCAAACAGCTGCTGGTCCACAGTGACTTCCATAGTATTTTTTTCCCTGCTGTCAAAGTCAATGTGGACCAGCAACTGTTTGTTTACCCACATTCTTCAAAATATCTTCTTATTGATGTGAATGTATGTGGTGCTGTACAGTATATTGATACAGCGGCGCCAGAACTGCAGCTGATAGAATGTGTGCTGTAGCAAGATACTACGATATTTCTTAAAAAGCAGATCGTGGAGACATTTTTATCAGGGCCACTGCTGGCCAAATGGGTGCCCTAAGCAGGATTTTATTGTTGTGCCCTCTCCCTCAAATATTATGGAAATAAAAAAAAACACCTTCCATAGCGGTCAAAACAGAACTTTAATAACATATAAAAGTAAATAAATAAATAAATTGTATTATTTACAAATTACAACTGTAGCTCTAGACAGTTACCTATGGCAGTAATACAGTTGTCTGATTGATGTTATGGTCTCAAGCATTCAGAAATCACTCAAAAGAAAATTACGCAGTTTTACTACAAAAACCATGGTTCATTTTTTGTAAGGGTTGTGATGTCCACATGTTTTTTGTTGAAGAAATTATAGAGGCTGTGTCATCTATAGCAAAAAGGTGGCCAAAAATTAAAGATTAAGTGGATATTTGAATTAAATGTTTGGTCAATAGCCTATTAAACAAGGATATGATCGTCCTGTAAGTGTAACAGCAGCAATTACCAGGACTTTGGCTCCTTTTACAGGCATTTATAACATGTAATGTTGAAAAAAACAATAGACACCATCACAAAATGAGTAATGGTTTCACTGGTTATAATGGGACTTGTATTGGTTTTACTGGAAACTGTAATGGACCCTGCTGGTCTCCACTGGCAATTGGTCACCTTCTATTGGTGGCTTGTTAAAACCAATAAATCCTAATGGAATATGTCCCAAAACACATTACAGAAAACCATTTTTTAAATGGTTTTAATGGTTAAAAGTTGATGGTTTGTAATGGCATTTGTGATTTATTTGTGATGGTATTAGAATTTTCTGTGATGGTTCTATTGTGTTTTTTTCAGCAGGGTTGCCTCATTGTTTTTATATAATTCATTTTAACTCATTTTAAAGGCTGTTGTTGGCTTAGGTCTGTTTTTATAACCACACACACACATATATATATATATATATTGTCTTAATACCTCTTTGATTATGAATATAGCCTACCTGAAAGTGACGTGCGGGCTTCGTTTTCATCTTTTTTTTTTCTTTTTTTTTTTCTCGGCGCTGAACTGCTGATGTCTTTTCACTGGCATAGTTGTCCATCAATTATGATCATCTGCATTCAGCCGCAAGCATGAGGCGCGAGCGGTCGCGGGCGCGGGAATGAGCGTCACGGAATTTTTTTTTATTTTTTTTGGGGGGGGGGGGGGACTTGGTGCCCTACACAAACTACTGCTACGCAAACTACGCGGCGGTACTGATTTCATCCACGATATCGTTCATATCGCACAGACCGGACTGCAAGGACAATTTAGCATCGGACCTCAAAGGGGCAGGGGCTTGAGGACCCCCCCCCCCCCGCCCCTCCCTGTGCACGCCACTGTTGCAGTGATAAACTGAAAAGTAGATTTCAAGTTACCAGAGAGTCTTCCAGCAACACAGTGACTCAAGGACAGAATATGCAGACTGAGGACACAGCTGTGTATTACTGCTGTGTAATACAATAAAACTAAAAATAAAACAAATAACTAAAAATATAATAAAATACCTAACTACATAATACTATTATTGTTAGAAATTGCAACAATATTAAAATAGAAATATATTACATTTAAATTTTTAATTAAAACAATAAGTAAACAATAAATAAACAATAATATCCTGGCCAGAGGAGAACTGGCCCCCCGACTGAGCCTGGTTTCTCCCAAGGTTTTTTTTTTCTCATTCTGTCTCAGAGGG
Organism: Aspiorhynchus laticeps; assembly: GCA_023376895.1. Classification (NCBI taxonomy): domain Eukaryota; kingdom Metazoa; phylum Chordata; class Actinopteri; order Cypriniformes; family Cyprinidae; genus Aspiorhynchus; species Aspiorhynchus laticeps. The sequence goes on along the minus strand of CM041794.1, from coordinate 24,613,866 downwards.
AGTTTTGGTTCCTTGCTGCTGTCGCCTCTGGCTTGCTCAGTTGGGGACACTTAATTTCTAGTGATTATCGTCAATTTAATTTCACAGATATTATTTAAACTAAACTGAGCTAGACAATGACATCTCTGAATTCAATAATGAAATGCCTTTAACTGAAAATTGAGTGTTTAATCTTATTATTATACATTACTGACACTCTATCCTCCAACTTGATACTGTTAAGTGCTTTGACACAATCTGTATTGTTAAAAGCGCTATATAAATAAAGATGACTTGACTTGACTGTGCCAGAAAGAGAGCACACAGTGAAACAAAACACAAGCAGTTCTGGTCAAAAACATCTTGAATAAAACGAGCAATAAAAATAGTCAACAAAAAATTACTCTTACTTACATCAGTGTTTTACAGCTCAGCAAACGTCTGAGAAATGACCCGCAGACTTTACTTTGCTGATGTAACCTAATAGTACAATCAATTTGGTTTAATCAGATTAAATAATATTTTTGACTTGAATGCAACCAATTCATAAGTTACCACATGAAGGACATTTTGAGATTACCAGTAACTGTTTGTTGCTGTTATATGTATAGTCACATATAAAGTGAAGGTTAAAGTCAAAGTTATTCATCTTTGATGACAATACTGCTGATATTACAATAGAGGGCACTCTCTGCCTTCAAGTGATGAGTGTAGATTTATGCAGATCAGGGATGTTGAAGGATTAATGCAACATATTAAAACATATCGCTAACATAGTTGAATTTTATTCTTTCTGATGTAGGTCCAAAAGAACCATACTTTCAGAATAAGTGTTATTACAGTCAACTAAAACCCCATTATTACTTGAAATAAAATACATTTTAACCAAAGTAAAATAACAGAAAAAAGGAAACATTTTTTTCCCGCTAGTCCACATTTCTGAATTTAATTCCATAAATGTTTTAATATAAGCAATACATTATATTTTTTGTCACTTCTAGGTGTTTAGGTGGTGTTAAAAAAATGTATACTTACAGTCACAATGTCTGCAAATTGTTTACATTTCTGCTCATTGACTCTATCCATGTAAATAATGACCTCATACATTTCAAAAATAAAGCTTTTAAAATAATGTTCAGGAAAGTGTGATGCATGTGAAGTTCATTAACATCTCTGTATGATTATGTAAATCTCCTGTTGCATATTTAAACAGCAGACATGAGTCAGTTTATACATTCATCTGATCACTAGAGAGAGAGAAGAATCGCTTCAGTTCATTCAAACTGTGCTGTGAAACAAACCATGATCTCTTCATCTTTAGTGTTGCTTCTGGCAGTGATATCCTGTAAGTTTAGTCTACTTTCTGTGTGATACATCATTTTGTTGTTAAAAAGCTTGTTAACAGTTTTTAAACGTCATGCTCTCTTATTAACAGATATTATTTGATTTGATACAGGTATTGATTCATATGAACTCACTCAGCCTGAGTCTCTGACTGTCCGTCCTGATGCCACTCTCACTATCAACTGTAAAGTCTCCTATTCAGTTACAAGTCACCATACAGCCTGGATTCGTCAGCCTGCAGGAAAAGCTCTGGAGTGGATTGGATTAATTGATGATGATGGAGACTTATACTACAAGGATTCTCTGAAAAGCAAGTTCAGTATCACCAGAGACACTTCCAGTAACACAATAACACTGCAAGGAGAGAATATGAAAGCTGAAGACACAGCTGTGTATTATTGTGCCAAAGAAACACAGTGACAGACACCAACAGCCTCCATGTACAAAAACATCATCATCATATTACAAATTAAGTCTTTCTGATATTTTTCCCCAGTCTAATCACTAAAAATAATTTGCACCTTGCTATTTGCTAGTTCTTTACAATATGTGGAAGATAGGATTTATAGGTCATCTTGTTATATAACAGTAGTAGCCAGAAACACAATATTGCTTCATAAGCATCACAATAATAATTGGATGTAATGAATGTATAAACATTAAGTAGCACATGAAAATTACTGAAGAGGAAGCAGGTGGAAGAGGTCAAAGAACAGTAAGTCCGGGAATTACTGAAATTGTTAGAATATAAAAAATATAGAACTTGTGAACATTCTTATTCAAGTATGTTTGAAGAGATTAAAAAATACAGACTGATATAATGTAAAAAAAAAAAGATCATTCTTTAAATGGAAATTAAATGACAAACACAATATTATGGTAATTTAATATTATGAAAGAAGGTGATTCTATACTTGATTCTATTCTATACCAACAGTGGCATATTTTATAAATTTTAAAGCTCCACCCAAATGTAAATGACATTACATACAGTATTTCTACCAGCAGTTTTCAATGATATTGTAGCAGTTGACCTTCCTGCATCATTTGAAATGGCTGACATTTCATTCTTTTTTTTTCTCCTGATGTGCTTTACTAGTATGTATAGACAATCTATTTGTCGGTGTAATAATATTTAATTCTGGCTTCAGATTTCATTAATATATTAATAGATGTACTGTATATGATAATGCTGACAGGCCATTTAAATTTTTTGTTTTAGGTGTTAATGGCCAGAGCCTGGAGTCCATCCCATCAAGTCCTGTCACCAAAAAGCCTGGAGAAACTTTGACTCTCTCCTGTAAAGGATCTGGATTTGATTTTGGACAGTATGGCATGCACTGGATCAGACAGTCAGCAGCACAAACGTTAATCTGGATAGGGGTTATCTGGTATGACGCCAGTAAAACAGTGTATGCTAAAAGTGTAGAGGGACGAATAGAGATCACTAGAGATAATTCAAACAGCATGGTGTATCTGAAACTCTCTGGTCTGACAACAGAAGATACAGCTGTATATTACTGTGCAGGATATACACAATGATGCAGAAAAGCACTGAGCTGTACAAAAACAAGCCATGGAGGAAAATGACATAAAATAAAAAAACGCAGATGGCGCTGCAGCACAGTACAACTCTGAGACAAAGAAACAGACCAAAGACATCTTATCCTTATGGATGATATACTGGCCCATATTTACCTAGAATATAAGCTATTTAAAAGCCATGATTGCTGATACATATGCCATGAATGACCTTAAGTGAATATATAAGAAAAAACAAATATCAAGTTGAATTAAATGTGTTCTATTGTTGTCACAGATCCATCCCTGTCAATGCTGTCTTCTGAAAGAAATGTAAAAAAAAAAGATATGTAGATACGCATTTACTGGCTTGCATATGCAGTATTGTATGCAAATATTGTCCCTCCTCCTCTTTATTTGAGTATTAGGATGGAAAGAAGCAGCTTGTTCTCACACGTCTCAAACCATGATCTCCTCGTCTCTCTGGTTGTTGCTGCTGCTGGCAGTTGTTTCTCGTAAGTCTTTATAGCTTCTATAGAGATGCTTCATATTAAAAACACTCATGGTTATACATAATGCTGTCATATCTCTAACATTTATGGCCATATTTTCCCTCTCAGGTGTCCACTGTGTTGAACTGACCCAGACTGGTTCTGTCGTCTTAAGTCCTGGTCAGGTTTTGACACTGTCCTGTAAAATCTCTGGATATTCACTGACTGACAGCAGCTACTGCACTAACTTCATTCGGCAGCCTGCAGGAAAAGCTCTGGAATGGGTTGGAGTGATATGTGGTGATGGTAACACATATTACAGTGATAAACTGAAAAGTAGATTTCAAGTTACCAGAGAGTCTTCCAGCAACACAGTGACTCTTCAAGGACAGAATGTGCAGACTGAGGACACAGCTGTGTATTACTGCGCCAGAGAGTCACAGTGACACAGAGCAGCTACTGCCTTGTTCAAAAACCACACTAACACTCGGCACACAAATACACAGCTTTGTGCTAAGAATCCTTACTAAGCTACTTCTAATTACTGATTCAGTTTCAGATGCAGATTAAAAACAATATTCATAAAAATGACTCAAACATTAGTGTACTTTCTTTATAAAAACTGTATCATATTGCTTTCCCGTTATAAAATATAATTATTTTTCATTATTTCATGATAGTGAAGTCTATTTTTATTGTTTTAAAATCTTTCAGACAGTCTAGATATTATTACAGAGACTGTCATAATTGTATTGTTTATTTACTGGTTTATTCTTATGAAGCTCATGACTTTGAAAAAAATTCCAATTAATCTCTTTTACTACAATAATGCTAGTAGTCTGTATTAAAGTGTCTGTTACTTCAGTGCCTGCTGAGGAGTAGCTGTTCTACTCACTGAACACAACATCTCTTAAGAAAACATTTACTGCCTACCAAGTAGTTATAAATGTTGGTATTCTCATAGTTAATAGTAGTTTCGTAGTTTAATAGTTATAATGTAATAAGTTAATTTGATGAATGAGTAAATCATTTAAATCAAATCTGATTAAAGTTTAAATTTGTTCCACAACATCTACTGCATTACATTTAAAGACAGATAGATGTAGTCTTTTGAAATTATTTACTAAGAAGTCTACTAATCTAATGATAAATCTAAATTATTAAGCTTAAATAAACAAACAAATAAACACATAGTCATTTATTGTGTTATAATGAATACATTGACAAAAAAGGGAAAACTCCTTTGTTACTGTTGAATGATGGTCAAGAAGCTGCTCATCCACTAATGGAGTGGCCAAATATCATTTTAAACAGCTACTGCATATAAAATTATAACATGTGAAATCATGTTGTTATTATTCATAAATGTATATTTAGAATGTAAATGGAATGTTCTTATTATGTTCTTATTTCTATTTTATTTTTCAATAGGAGTGAAAGGTCAGAATTTGGAGTCCCAATTTGGATTTTCTTCTAACGTGCACTTGAGCTCCGTTGCGTAGCTTCAGTTAAGCACATAAATCAGTCCAAAAAGCATCAAACACCCAAGAGTGACATTGAAGAACTTCCACACCAACATCCGCAGGTTGGTCAACAGGACCAACACCAGCACCCTCTGAACGAAATATGTACATGCCACTGTTGTCTGTGCAATTCCAGACTCAGCCTCTGCACTTTCACAGTCCTGGAGGATAAACAAAGAGAATGAGTAGTGTTCCAATGCCAGTCACAGTGTCATATTCAGAAATGGTAAGGGCACATTGTTTACAAACTCTGACATTTTGGATATGTAGACTCATTCAAATGTACACTGCCTGGTCAAAAAAAAAAAAAAAAAAAAAAAAAAGTCACCATTTGGTTTTAAATAAGCAAATACTGAAGAGTCTAGAATTGGATGATTATTGCAGTGATTTATGTTTCCGGCTTGTTGTATGTTCGGCAATAATTATTTTATCCCAAACTGATGCAGTGTGTAGCTTTTCATTTCTTAAACAACCATGTCGTAGGACGTACCAATGTACACATTCCAGCATGACAATAAAATTAATCAGGCTCAATTTGTGAAATAGTGGTTCAGTGATAACAAGGAATCATTTTCATGTATGAATTGATCACCAGTCCTGAGCTTAACTCTACTTACTGAATGTCTTGAGGATGTGCTGGAGTCGACTTTACAGATTGGCTAGACTCTCTCTTGATGGAAATAAATGTTGTGATGTTGCATAATGTTGTTTAAACAATGCCACAACACAGCACGTTATGAAAGCTATAGGTGGTCTAATGAAATATTAGAGTGTGTAACTTATTTTTGGACAGGCTAGTCGACTCAGCACATCTTAAAGACTTTCAATAGGGATTAGGTCAGGACTCTGTGGTGGACAATCTTTCACAGTTTGAGCCTGATGAATCTTGACATTGTTATCCTGGAATATAGACATGAGTACGACTTCCGACCTGGTTGTTTGAGAAATAAAAGGCTACACAGTGCATCAGGTAGGGCTAAAAGAATTGTTACCAAACACACAACATGCCAGAAACATATTAATCACTTCAAGTAATGAGTCAATCCTTAAATATCAAGTATTTATTGATTTAAATCCAGACAGCAACCTTTTTCGGCCTGGCAGTATAAAATAAGAATTAAATGTATAGCCAGTTATTTTGAACTATACAACCTTAAAGGAGCAGTATGTAGATTTTAGCGGAATCTAGCGGTTGAGGTTGCAAATTGCATCCAACGGCTCAGACCCCCGCTCACCCCTCCCTTTAGAGAAGCTACGGTGGCCGATACAGGGATAAGATGCCATCGTCTGAGACCGCAGAGAGCAATGAGGTTTCTTTACAAAGATAAATTAAGGAATTATATTTACTTAATTATTCAATAAACCGATGTCATTGCGAATATTACTGTTACTTATTCATCATTGTGTCAGTGTTTTTTTCGCAAGAACAACATAGTGACGAAACGCGCTCTGTAGAGCAGTTTGTCCGTTTAGGGCTTCTGTAGAAACATGATGGCGACTTCCATGTGAGGGGACCCGCGGTGTATGTAGATATAAATTGCTCATTCTAAGGTAATAAAAACATAACGGTTCATTATGTAAGGTCTTTATACTCCCCTGAAAACGTAGTTATGTATATTATATTGCATTTCTGTCTATAGATCATCCTAAATATTACACAGTGCACCTTTAAGGAGAAGAGAATTCTGATGGAACTGGACACAGCCAAGCTTAAAAACATGAGCACTCGTGTTGTTCCAGGATGGTCAAGTGGCTTGATATCACTTGCACTGCATTAAAAAAGCATTAAACGTTGAAAAAGCATTAAACGTTGAGTACATTTTACAAGAAAACACCATTTCAGTATTTTACTTCTAAATGTCATATTTTTTTAATTTATTAATCGATCTTTCTTTGTAATTATTTGTACTTAAACTTTACTCTGCATTGCCATAATTTGTAACATCTACAAATATGCTAATGTGCAAATTTCTCAAATGAACTGTAGAGAACAAGCTTATTAAGAAAATTGTTTTGAATTTAATGTACTTAAATATTTAAGTTGACTGAACTTGTAAAACAGTTACCAATACTCAAGTTTTCATACTAACTTCTAGTTACCTCTACTAAGATATAGTGAGTTGGTAACACTTTAGGATACTGATCCTTTGTTAATGAATAACTACACAGGAACAAGTCACTAATGCACTATTAACATTGTAGTAACTACTATTACCTAACAAGAAACTCTGATTATTGATTTAGTAAGTAATAGCGCTCAGTTGAAACTGGTAGTTCACTATTAGCTAATCAATAACTACTATTTTTTTATATATCCTGGAGAACTACTGTATACAGGTTCATAATTAATGTGAATTATGCATAATGTATAATTAATTCTAATATGAAGATCATGGTAACCCACTAGTAATGACTCAAGAATTATCAAATTCTTCTACAGGAACTACTAACTACTTGGATCAGTAGTCTAAAGTGAAAAGCATCATAACTCCCTAATATTGACTGATGGTATTGTAAGCTTTAGATATATATGTAAGGTTTTGGATAGTAATGATTCAAGTGTTACTAAATCCTTCTGAAGAAACTACTAATTATTTGGATCAGTATTCTAAAGTGAAGATCACAGTAACCCACTAGTAATGATTTAAGTGTTACCAAATCTAGCAAAATGAATTACTAACCAAAACCTTACAAAAACCTCAACAGTTTACAATGATTTCAGTAATTACTATGGAGTTATCACGATCTTCACTTTATAATACTGATCCAAAAAATTAGTAATTCCTTCTGAAGAATTTGGTAATACTTGAGTCATTACTAGTGGGTTACCAGGTCCGTGTACGGTCCGTGTAACGTTACTTGGCGGCCAACGGATTTTCCTTTTGAATTTAGAAAACCAAAATCGGGAATCGAGCATTCACTTGTTTTTTGATTTAATACTGAAAGTAGAAAAATGAGAAAACAGCTCCTTTTTCGTTTGTTTCTTTTTTTTTTTCAAAGAAACGAAAAACAAGAATTCAGCTTAATTTTCGTTTTTCGTTCAGGGGTAGAAAATGTGTAAACAGCTTGAATATTCGATTTCTTCGTGGGTGGGAATTAAACGCCCCTTTCTGCTGATTGGTCAGCCGAAGATCTTCCGCAGTTCCGTGAGACAGAATAAAAGTCCTCCGCTGCTGCAGGTGTATGGATTCTTGATGTGTTTATTACATTTAATATTTTCCTCATCAAATAACCAGACAAATGAATAGCTCGATACAATCCGTTCCGGGGCAGAGTGTAGACAGCGCTTTCTTCTGTGTAACGTTAGATATAAATTCTATGGTTTGCATCAGCAGGGCATGTATGATATGACGGCTCATAGCCTACCCTGGTCGCCCAGTAAGTTTGTTTAATTAATTAATTACTTTTAAATATTTTAAACACCAATACAAAAAGGAAAGAATGCATTGACTTATAGGCTATAACACTAACAGGCCTATTATAACATTCAAGAACTGTGCCATTCTGATCTTACAATCGGAGAAACATAGATAAAACACATACTCTTTTGAGTTTTATAATGTAGTCTTTTTTTATTATTGATTATAATTGAGACCTCAAAAGGATATGCGCTTGTGTCGGCCGTGAGCTGCACGCACACTCGCACACAGGACTGCAACGCGAGATTTTCATAAATGTAACTTGCCATTTCGGGTTGATCTCACCAAAAACACACAGAATACATTAAGAACGCTTGGAATACAGGCTACGCCATGAGATTAATAGGATTATTTTACGACAGATTTGCATCCGCTTAATAAAAAATGAAAGTCACTATCTCTGCCAAGTGAGAGCAGGACATTGCGTGTGTGTGTGTGTGTGTGTGTGTGTGTGTGTGTGTGTGTGAGTTTCGAAAAAGGAAGGTAATAAGCCTTTAGAATAACAAGGTGAGTTACCCATTCATTACCCATAGTTCACACAGTTCCAATAAATTGTGATGGGTTAAATAAACTCAGTAAACTAAACAGCAGACAAACGCGACTACAGTCAAGTGCAGACCAGTATTGAAGTGTACAGCAAATATGCAGTCATAACTTTGTTTTAGCTGAGCTTATTTAATTAATATTGAGTAGGCCTATTAATTGATGTTCACTTGGATTTTGTTCCTCAGCAGGGGAAATAATACTGTCATTCATGGTCGTATGGTAAAAAAGTATATTTTTATTTGTTTACGTTCAAAATGACAACAAAATGTCATGCCTTTGAAAAATAAAGTGAACAGCAAAATGTGCTGCTTTAGTGCATCGGTCTCATTGAGCATCTTTCTGGCGCACTTGAACCAATACACAGCAAATAGCCTACTTGATGCACCAGATTATTTGACGTTAAATGCATCATATAAATCACTTTGGAATAAATCACAGCATGTATCAAAAACGTGACTTTACAGTCTGGAAAATACGGTAGGCTATAGCAATTTTTTTTTTTTCGCGGACCCTCTGGCACTTTGAGAACTGCTGTTCTACTCAGAAGAAAGCGTTGTCTAAACTCTGCGCCGATACTAGTTGTGTCAAGCTATTCATTAATATGGTTGTTTGATGAGAAAAAGATGAAATGTAGTGTCAATAAACACATCAAGAAACCACACCTGCAGCAGCGGAGGACTTTTATTCTGTCTCACGGAACTGCGGAAGATCTTCGGCTGACCAATCAGCAGAAAGGGGCGTTTAATTCCCACCCACGAAGAAATCGAATATTCAAGCTGTTTATACTTTTTTCTACCCCTGAACAAAAAACGAAAATTAAGTTGAATTCTTGTTTTTCATTTCTTGGAAAAAAATTAAAAAACGACAAAGGAGCTGTTTTCTCATTTTTCTACTTTCAATATTAAATAAAAAAAACGAGTGAATGCTCGATTCCCGATTTTGGTTTTCTAATTTCAAAAGGAAAATCTGTTGGCCGCCAAGTACACGGACCGTGTACGTTGCGTTAATTCATTTTTTAATTTAATATTGAAAACAGAAACATAAGACAACAGCACCATTTTCGTTTTTTGTTTTTTCAAAAACATGAAAGCACAAAAAATTCATCTTAATCTTTCGTTTTTACATTAATGGGTAGAAAATGGATAAACCTTGAATGTTTGATTTCCAGGTGTGGGAGGGAATTAAACGCCCCTCTCCACTGATTGGTCAAACAAGGATCAAATGGTGCCGTCATCATGTCATCTTCAGTTTTGTGCAACATAATAAGAGTCCTCTGCTGTTAAAAGCGTTTATTGCAACTCCTGCATTCATCTCCCTCTCGTCAAACAACCAGACTAACAAATGGCTTGACACAAACCATACTGGAGCAGTGGCTAGACAGGGCTTACTTCTGTGTAGATTCTATAATGCAAATATTAGGTGCATATTGCAGAAGTATGTATGTACCTCAGATCTGCATCCAAATTACCCTTTTAGTCTATTTCTTTGGCGCACCGTGCATTTTATTTAGCTGTCCAGTTATCAAAATCTGTGTGGCAAAGCTGCGTGACATTTACATTATAGTGAAGCGCAGACCAGTATCGATTTTAGTGTGAATATAATGCTATCTTACCATTTTGATTATTATTTCGAGGTAGTTTTTTTTTTTCATAGAAAAGTATATATGATACTGTCATTATCTGATGTTACACGTATAAAATACATGCTATTTTTATAGAAAAGGGCATTTTTCTAACTTTATAAAATGTCTGTCACCTTTAATATTAAATTCCTGAATTTAGTCAATATTTGAAAAATGTGACATTATAGGTGTTACCAATTAAATCCATCAAAGCCATCTTTGCACTGTGGCACATAAGCTGCATCTTAAGTTTAATTTAGATGTATTTACACAATTAATGCTGCTCAGACGGCAGTATATGCATTAACACAGCAATTGCATTATGGAATGAGATTTTTAAATAAAAACATTTTGAATAGCCTACAGAAATATGATATGAGTTACAAAATTAAACAATAGGGGTGGATACAAATTTATAAATTCAACCGATTCGTTCAAAATGCTGCTTTGTTCAGGAGCAAAGCAAATGGGTCATTGAACCACTCACTCAAACGATTCATTCAAAGACTTGGATTCATTCAAGAATGAAACACCGGTGTTTTAAGTCAAATAAAACACACTGTTTTGTGTCTAAAATGAAATCAATTTATACTCATTATTAATGAAACTGTACTGTCTAAAATAAAAGTTATGACTGCTGCGTATTCGCACTAAAATCAATACTGGTCTGCGCTTCACTATAATGTAAATGCATTCGCCCCGTGGTGTCCAGTGCGTCAAGCAGCTTTGCCACACATATTTTGATAACTGGACAGCTAAATAAAATGTGCGGTACGCCAAAAAAAACAGACTAAAAGGGTAAGGTAGCTGCATATTCGAGGTACATATTTCTACAATAAGCACCCAATACTTGCCATAGAGAATCCCCAGCGGAGAACTCTTGTTCTGTTGATGACATGACGGTACCATTTCATTTTTGTTTGACCAATCAGTGGAGAGGGGCGTTTAATTCCCTCCCACACGTGGAAATCGAACATTCAAGCTGTTTATCCATTTTCTACCCATGAATGTAAAAATGAAAGATTAAGTTGAATTTTTTGTCCTTTCATGTTTTTTAAAAAACAAAAAACGAAAATGGTGCTGTTTACTTATGTTTCTGTTTTCAATATTAAATAAAAAAACGAATGAACGCAACATACACGGACCTTACCATGACCTTTACTTTAGAAGTAATTATACATTATGTATTATTCATATTAATTATGAACCTGTATACAGTAGTTCTTAGGGAGGTATGAAAAAATAATAGTTACTGATTAGCTAATAGTGAACTACCACATTCGGCTAGGCACTATTACTTACTAATTCATTAATCAGAGTTTCTTGTTAGTTACTAGTAATTACTAGAGTGCTAATATTGCATTACACGTGTGTTATTGTGTAGTTATTCATTAATGATGGAACAGTATTCTAAAGTGTTACCAAGATAGGTAGTAGTAGATAGGTAGTTTTACAGTGATAAACTGAAAAGTAGATTTGAAATTACAAGAGACATTTCCAGCAACACAGTGACTCTTCAAGGACAGAATATGAAGACTGAGGACACAGCTGTGTATTACTGCTCCAGAGAGAGAGCACACAGTGATACAAAACACAAGCAGTTCTGGTCAAAATCATCTTGAATAAACAAGCAACAGAATGTCCTCCCTACATATTATATAGAAATACAAAAATGACTTTTACCCCATTTCAAAGGATTTTTATTTTTTCTGATTGTCATTATTTATTCGTGTTTTATATAGGAGTTTGTAACATAAGTGTTTTACAGCAAAAAATAAAAATATCTAGGAAATTACCTGCAGACCTAACTTTGTTGGTGTAGCCTAATACAGTCAACAAGGTTTAATCAGATTACATAACATTTTTTAATTCAATTAGAAACTTCATTAGAAGTTATCACATAAAGGACATTTTAGATGTTACGAGTAATTTTTTAAGCAGTAAAGTTCAATTCATCTTTGATGAAAAACTGCTGATATTACAAATGAGGACACTCTCTGCCTTCATGTTATGCTCATTTTTGCAGATCTGAGATATTATAGGAATTAACATAATGTTTTTTTTTTCTTGCTACATTTGAAGCAATGAAACATATTGTTAACATTTTTGAGAAAGACTTACTGATGTAGGTCCAACAGAACCAGTGCTTCCATAGTTACTGCTGTTGTTGCTATCAGGTGAAATGTCAATAATATAAATATAAATAATGTTATAAATAACAGCTTTATATTTTTTATACTTTATTTAATGTGTAATAACATAAAATGTATTTATCTGTAGTGTAAAGAAAATAAGAAAAACGTTACTATATTTGTCTTTTCTGGTGTTTAAAACTCTGGTAAGAGAAAAATCACTCAATGTTGGTAATGTTGATGTTAATGTCCTTATATATGAAAATAATAATAACATAAGAAAACTAAAAAAAATTAAGAATGCAGTTTAATCGGATTTGCCCTCAATAAATTTAAAAAGAATGTGTGATTCTTTTTCATGTAATCCCAATATTTTTGTTGTTTGTAACGTAGATTTGATTAGTAGCTCTGTATGATTATGTAAATATCCTGTTGCATATTTAAACAGCAGGCACGAGTCAGTTTATACATTCATCTGATCACTAGAGAGAAAAGAAGAATCGCTTCTGTTCATTCAAACTGTGCTGTGAAACAAACCATGATCTCTTCATCTTTAGTGTTGCTTCTGGCAGTGATATCCTGTAAGTTTAGTCTACTTTCTGTGTGATACATCATTTTGTTGCTAAAAAGCTTGTTAACAGTTTTTAAACGTCATGCTCTCTTATTAACTGGTATTATTTGATTTGATACAGGTATTGATTCATATGAACTCACTCAGCCTGAGTCTCTGACTGTCCGTCCTGATGCCACTCTCACTATCAACTGTAAAGTCTCCTATTCAGTTACAAGTGAGGAAACAGCCTGGATTCGTCAGCCTGCAGGAAAAGCTCTGGAGTGGATTGGATTAATTGATGATGATGGAGACTTATACTACAAGGATTCACTGAAAAGCAAGTTCAGTATCACCAGAGACACTTCCAGTAACACAATAACACTGCAAGGACAGAATATGCGAGCTGAAGACACAGCTGTGTATTATTGTGCCAGAGAAACATAGTGACAGACGCCAACAGCCTCCCTGTACAAAAACATCATCATCATATTACAAATTAAGTCTTTCTGATATTTTTCCCCAGTCTAATCACTAAAAATAATTTGCACCTTGCTATTTGCTAGCTCTTTACAATATGTGGAAGATAGGATTTATAGGTCATCTTGTTATATAACAGTAGTAGCCAGAAACACAATATTGCTTCATAAGCATCACAATAATAATCGGATGTAATGAATGTATAAACATTAAATAGCACATGAAAATTACTGAAGAGGTCAAAGAACAGTAATTCACAGATTTGAGAAAGTCCGGGAATTACTGAAATTGTTAGAATATAAAAAATATAGAACTTGTGAACATTCTTATTTAAGTATGTTTGTAAAAAATACAGATTGATATAATGTAAAAAAAAAAAAAAAAGATAATTCTTTAAATGGAAATTAATTGACAAACAAAATATTATGGTAATTCAATATTATGAAAGAAGGAGATTCTATACTTGTCTTACCAACAGTGGCATATTTTATAAATTTTAAAGCTCCACCCAAATGTAAATGACATTACATACAGTATTTATACCAGCAGTGTTCAATGACATTGTAGCAGTTGACCTTCCTGCATCATTTGAAATGGCAGACATTTCATTCTTATTTTTTCTCCTGATGTGCTTTACTAGTATGTATGCAATCTATTTGTCTGTGTAATAATATTTAATTCTGGCTTCAGATTTCATTAATATATTAATAGATGTACTGTATATGATAATGCTGACAGGCCATTATAATTTTTTTGTTTTAGGTGTTGATGGCCAGAGCCTGGAGTCCATCCCATCAAGTCCTGTCACCAAAAATCCTGGAGAAACTTTGACTCTCTCCTGTAAAGGATCTGGATTTAATTTTGGACAGTATGGCATGCACTGGATCAGACAGTCAGCAGGGAAAGCACTGAACTGGATGGGGGTTATCTGGTCTGATGCCAGTAAAACAGTGTATGCTAAAAGTGTAGAGGGACGAATAGAGATCACTAGAGATAATTCAAACAGCATGGTGTATCTGAAACTCTCTGGTCTGACAACAGAAGATACAGCTGTATATTACTGTGCAAGACACACAATGATGCAGAAAAGCACTGAGCTGTACAAAAACAAGGCAGGGAGGAAATGAGATTTAAAAAAACTGCAGATGGCGATGCAGCACAGTACATCTCTGAGCCAAAGAAACATACCAAAGACATCTTATCCTAATTGTTATGCCCCGTCTAGGGAAGAAGCGCAACATGAAAGGACTAGCATAAACAAAAAGATTTTCAACAACAATATGTTTATTGGGAGTTTAAGTTCAGGAGCCGACAAGGCCAAAATAACAAACAAAATGTTCTTGTTTTCAAACCTCTACCTTGCCTACCCAAAAAAAAAAAAAAAAATTTCACTCCCCTAACTTCCTATCACCAAAACAGAGAAAAAAAGGATTCACAAACAAAAATGGCATCAGACTCACTACTATCCCAATTTAGTATTTACAAAAGTATTTACTGAGAGAAGCAAAAAGCAAGTTTAGAGGGCAATCCAAAAATCAGTGTTAAACAGGCAAATGGGTCAAATAAACCAGTATATATTTGATACAATACTTGCAACCAAACAGTTCTCACAACTCTCTTAATACATCCTCTTACACAAAAACTCTGCACTATACAAAACAAACTGCTCAGATTTTGATATATTCTAAAACATTCTGGATGATTTTGGCAATAAAAATTAATGTGGCACAAATGGTGTTTTGTCCGTATCTCATATTTCCTTAACGTCTTGTACCTTTGACGGTGTTAAACATGGTTTCACGTAAATGGGAATATGCATGGAAATGATATGCAGTTGAGGTTATGCATCCTAAAACTAGGCATTGTAAGCTCCATATAAGGTGATTTCTGGGAGGAGACAGGGTGGAGATGCACGTACGCACAATCTTCCCCTGACTGGGATTTATAAAGGGATTTTTGCACAGGTTCTGGAGTACGCATGCTTTTATAAATCTGAAAACTTTTGTGCGTACGCAAAATCTAGCTTTTGTGCGTACGTACACTTTTAGGATGAAATCTACGGAGAGTTTTATACATGAGGCCCCTGGTGACAGTTACCAAGGCAAGAATGACTGCGAATGACTACACACATGACTGCGTGTCCTCCCACAGATCCACATCTATTATCAAATTTGCTGATGATACTGTGGTTCTGGGCCTCATTTCCAAAAATGATGAGACCGCATACTTGGACGAGGTAGAGAGACTCACATCATGGTGCCAGGACAACTGTCTCTCTCTGAATGTGAGCAAAACTAAAGAGCTGATTGTGGACTTCAGAAAGAGACACCTGCGGCCCTACACTCCTCTTATGATCAGCGGGACCCCTGTGGAGACAGTAAGCAGCTTCAAGTACCTCGGTGTAAACATCTCCGAGGACCTGACTTGGACTACACACATTCAAACACAGGTTAAGAAAGCCAGGCAAAGACTGTACCATCTGCGACAGCTGAGGAAATTCAGGGTCTCACCATCAATCCTGAAAACTTTCTATTCAGGGACCATAGAAAGTGTATTGACTCAGTGCATCTCAGTGTGGTATGGAAACAGCTCCAGTCAAGATTGCAAGGCCTTGCAGAGAGTTGTGCGCTTAGCTGAGCGCATCTCAGGGTCTGCTCTCCCCTCTCTGCAGGACATCTACCTCAAACGCTGCAGAAGCAGAGCTGTCAAAATCACCAAAGACTCAAATCACCCTGGAAACTGTCTATTCACTCTGCTGCCATCTGGTAAGCGCTTCCGCTGCCTGATGGCAAAAACTGAGAGACTTAGGAGGAGCTTCTTCCCCCAGGCCATCAGGCTCCTAAACTCATCTCAGCGTCTTAACATCACCATGACTTCACTTATTAATCACTCACAATCAGTAAGATATTCACACTCATTATTATTATCTACCTCATACTGACAGTGTAATTTGCACACATCACTTTCTGTGTTTCGGTATCTTATTTTTTCATTTATTTTTTGAAATTGCTGCTACATGTCAACCATGTACAACCTGTTTGCACATTCCTCTCTTGTACAGTCATGCCTATCTTAATATTTAAGTCTACAGTATACTATCATGCACATTATTTTATATTTTATATTTTAAATAAACCTTGAACTTGAATAAAGTAGGGACTTTAGGCAGCCTCCACTGTTGGAATGGCAACGGCATTCCAACGTCATATTGTTCGCGACTTCAACTGCTACTTTGTGGCGTTCTACTGTAACTGTCTACTACGGGAGAACAGCTATTTGCCGTAGTCGTTACAATGTGACAGCTTATGTAGTTAAATGTTACGTTTTATGGTATGGCAGCGGCTATTTGCACTCAGTGCAAATAGCGATGGATGCTATTTACACCAAGTGAAAATAGCAGTATTTTTTAACGATATGCTATTTACACTAAGTGCAAATAGCTATAGATTCTATTTACACTATGTTAAAATAGCTAGATTTTCTGCTATTTATACTACTTATTGCAAATAGTGGCAATTATCTGCACCTCAGTATTGTAGTACATTATAAAAGTATGCAATAATAAGGTATTGAGTGTAAATTATAGTTTTAATTCAAATTATTAAATGGATGCCACCTTATTGGTACAATAAAGCCCTCCTTACACCTACCCTAACCCTACCCGATACTTTTATTTTCAACTTTTTGATTATTTCCTTAATTTGTATTGAAAATAAATGGCTTTCTGATGCAATATGAGATTTGAAAAGGGAGAAAAAAAGTTTGAACTCGGGTCGATCGCATCAAAAAGCATACGCTTTACCATCTACACCACTGAAACTGATGTCAAATTGGCGTCTTTTTTTAGTGTTGACTAACACTAATGCCGAGTTCACACTGCACGATTTTCAAACTCGTCGGATCGCCATTGTTTTCACACTGCATGACTATCTGGGGTAGGATTCAGTCGCTGCTGTTTTCACATTGCACGATGCATCCGCGACAGGGGGTTTCACATTGCACGATTTCACAATAGGAAGAATCGCTGATATTATGGTCTATAAGTCCTCCAGGAACACACAATAATTTATAAAGATGACTTGTTAACAAACATACTTCTGCTGTGAAATTTTTATATACACAAATCTAGCCTACTTGAAAGTGAAACCAACGTGTTGTGCACTTTATAATGAGTTTATTTCTTATAGCCTATAAAAGCCCTCAAAGTGATGAAAAAGAAAAATGCAATAAATATTTTGTCCTTTATAGAAGAATATTATTTACAGGAAAAACCCTAGCCCCTTCATCTTCATGTAGCCTACC
This sequence comes from Aspiorhynchus laticeps, assembly GCA_023376895.1. NCBI lineage: Eukaryota > Metazoa > Chordata > Actinopteri > Cypriniformes > Cyprinidae > Aspiorhynchus > Aspiorhynchus laticeps. Next base: position 24,595,958 of record CM041794.1, on the reverse strand, counting down.
TGTTCTGTATATTATAATCCTGTTAAACAAAAAAAAAAAGACCTCCTCGAACTTCCAGCTGCCCTGTATCTTGCTCTCTCATTGGCTGTAGGTCATCGCCGATGTATTTTTCAGTCAGAACAGGTCAGAACTCATTCAGACAGCAGGATTGAGAATCGCCGACAGCTCCAGATATTTAGCATGCCAAATATTCTGCGGGCGTCGGCGATGTGTCGGCGATTCCCTCAGATCGCGACTTTGATAATTCACACTGCGCGATTGTCATGCTTAATGATTTTTATGTACTCGGCTACGGCGGTGTAACAGCTTCATTTAACAAAAAAACAAAACAAAAAAAATCACTGTGTTTCAGGGTCACAACACTATTAAAAATAAAAGTTCTTTATTGGCATCAGTGGTTCCATTAAGAACCTTTAACATATGGGATCTTTCCATTCTACAAAAGGCTCTTTATAGTGAAAAAATGGTTATTTTAAGAGTGAGCCATATAAAATGTTCCTAAGCTACTGAATTTTGTTAATTAATTATGGGTTTGGCATCATTATACTAAAGGAAAAAACAACAGCTAATGTATGTGATTATGTAAATTTTTGGTTTCTTATTTAACCAGTGGGCATAAGAAATGTATCTGATCACTAGAGGGAGGGTCGAACTGCTCCTACAATCTGTCCTGTAAACTACACCATGTTCTTTGCTGTTTTAGTCTTGCTTCTAGCAAGTGTAAACTGTAAGATATTTTTTGGAACATCAATTTTTATAATACAATTTTCTTGGATTGTTAATAAACACTGATCTGAATGCGCTTTTGTATTTCTTTTAATTTTTTCCAACAGGTATTGATTCATATGAACTCACTCAGCCTGAGTCTCTGACTGTCCGTCCTGATGCCACTCTCACTATCAACTGTAAAGTCTCCTATTCAGTTACAAGCTATACTACAGCCTGGATTTATCAGCCTGCAGGAAAATCTCCAGAGTGGATTGGATTGATCGACTCTGCTGGAAACTTAGCCTATAAGGATTCCCTGAAAAGCAAGTTCAGTATCACCAGAGACACTTCCATTAACACAATAACACTGCAAGGAAAGAATATGAAAGCTGAAGAGACAGCTGTGTATTATTGTGCCAGAGCATCACAGTGCCTGATGGCAACAGCTTCCCTGTACAAAAACATCATCATAATACAAATAAGAGTATACTGTATATAAGAGCATAATATATTTATAGTATAATATTTAATCAACAATCTAAATAAAAAAGCTAAAAACAAATTACATGGTTTATGTGCTGCTGATTGGATCTTAAAGGGATAGTTCACTTTGAAATTAAAATGTGGTATCTATCAGCTTACCCCAAGGGCATCCAAGATGTAGGTGTCTTTTTTCTTCAGTAGATCCAATTTTGATGTTTTTAGGTCAAACCGTTCTAGTCTGTCAGTCATATAATGGCAGGTATAGGTCACTGTCTCTATAAGAGGGAAAAAGAACATGCACAGAGAAATCAAAATTAAACAATTCCCCATCGTAACTACACATTGATGGCCTAAGACATGAAACGAGCGGTTTGTGTGAGAAAACGAACAGTATTTATATCGTTTTTTACCTCTTGTACACAACCATGTCCAAGTGATCTGAGTGTGCACACATCCGGTGTGAAATCAGGGAAATCAGGGTTTTCCGTTTCAAAATGGGAGGTTTGTCAAACCCGTGAAAGCAGGGTAAGTCAAGCCCATTTCTGAAAGAGAGGTAACTTATACTCAGAGTCAGTTACCGTGGTAACTAAATCTGTGAACCTAACCTGGTCGGGAGTAGGTTTTCTTCGGTAAACCCAGAGTTCCTTTTCGGGAACTCGAGCTGCGTCACCACGCTTTGGGAATGCCTTCTGCGTGACCGGCTCTGAATCTGCTGTGTAATCTGTCCAATGGAAGGGCGCGACGTCACAGGCGGGTGACGTCAGAGACCAGGAAGCATAAAAGCATGTGCGGCAAAGCCGGCGACAGCCTTCTGTCATTCAGAACCGCGCTCTCTGTGTGTCTGGTCTTCTCTGTTGTCTGCTAAAGCACTTTCACAGAAATACATAAACCTGCACACCATAAGACACTATACTGATTGCATTTCACTGCACTATGTCTAAGAGTGGCTATAAGGGCGAGGACAAGTCACGTTTGTTCAAGCCGTCTGTGTCTCCCTGCAAACGCTTCAAATCACTGCTGGAGACACACACGAGCAGTGCGTGCCTTGCTTGGGAGTGGGGCACGCGGCAGCTGCATTCAGTGAGGGGGCTGATTGCCCCCATTGTGAGCGCTTGCCGCTGCGTTCGCTCCGCTCCCGAAAATCCTTGTTTGTGGCACACGTCACCCCTGAGGGGGTCTATAAAACGGATAGTTCGGGCCCCGCTTGGCGGTGCGCCGTTAGAGGGGTCCGAGCTACCGTCTCTACACCAAAGGCCAGCCTCGAGAGGCTGGTTCCCTTAGTAGATTATTTAGCAGCTTGGAAACTACTGCCAAATGTGTCTCAATGGGTCCTGCAGACTGTAGAAAAGGGGTATCGAATTCAGTTCGTTTTTCCATCACCGCGCTTCAGCGGCGTGACTCCCACGCTGGTGGGCCCCGAGCAGGCTCTGGTTATGGAACAAGAAGTGAAAGCCCTATTATGGAAGGAGGCCATCGAGGTGGTCCCTCCTCACGAGAGGGAATCCGGGTTTTACAGCCGGTATTTCATAGTTCCCAAGAAGGATGGCGGGTTGCGTCCGATCATAGATCTGCGTCAACTGAACCACTCAGTCAGTCAGCTGAAGTTCAAGATGCTCACGCTGAGGCAAGTTGTGTCACAAATCAGGTCCAAGGACTGGTTTGTCACGATAGATCTAAAAGACGCATACTTCCACGTATCCATCCGTCCGTGTCACAGGAAGTTCCTAAGGTTCGCTTTTGGGGGCAAAGCATACCAATATCGGGTTCTTCCCTTCGGTCTAGCACTCTCACCCCGCACGTTTACAAAAGTAGTGGATGCAGTACTAGCTCCATTGAGGCTGCAGGGCATCCGCATACTATATTATATCGACGACTGGCTGATTCTAGCTCAGTCAGAGATGGAGGCGGCGATATGTCGTCCTCGCTCATATGAAACAGTTTGGGTTGAAACTAAAAGCCAAGAAAAGTGTGCTTTCTCCGGTTAAGAGGACCACTTATTTAGGCGTGGTGTGGAATTCGACCACGATGCAGGCACGAATGTCTCCTGCTCGGATCGTGTCGGTTTTCACGTCAGTCAAGAGAGTGAGAGAAGGCCAGTCACTCACTGTCAAGCAGTTTCAGAGATTGCTGGGTCTGATGGCAGCTGCGTCCAACGTGATACCATTTGGCCTGCTGTACATGAGACCCCTGCAATGGTGGCTCAAGACCAAGGGATTTTCCCCGAGGGGAAATCCACTTCGCATGATCAAGGTCTCTCGACGGTGTGTGCGAGCCCTAGACATGTGGAGGAAACCTTGTTTCTTAAATCAGGGCCCGGTGCTGGGAGCTCCGTGTCGCCAGTTATCGTTAGCGACGGACGCGTCTCTCACCGGTTGGGGAGCAGTCATGAGTGGCCGCTCAGCCCGTGGTCTGTGGAGTGGTCACCATCTCATATGGCACATCAGTTGTCTGGAGATGCTAGCAGTCTATCGAGCACTGAAATTTTTCCTCCCAGACCTGAGAGGTCACCATGTGTTGGTGCGCACCGACAACACAGCGGTGGTCTCTTACATCAACCACCAGGAGGGTCTGCACTCGCGCCCGTTGTTCAAACTGGCACACCAGATCCTCTTGTGGTCCCAGGACAAGTTCCTCTCACTGAGAGCACTGTATATTCCTGATTACCTGAATGTGGGACCAGACGTACTGTCGAGACAGGGGCCGAGGCCCGGGGAATGGATGCTTCACCCCGAGGTGGTGAAGCAGATATGGAGAATGTTTTATCAGGCGGAGGTGGACCTCTTCGCAACTCGAGTGAATGCGCAATGTCCCCTCTGGTTCTCTCTAGCTCCTCCAGCTCCCCTAGGACTGGACGCTATGGTACAGACATGGCCGAGGCTGCGTCTGTACGCCTTTCCCCCGATCGCTCTGCTCCCAGGAGTTCTGACGAGAGTACGCCGAGACGGTGTTCACCTACTGTTAGTAGCCCCGTGCTGGCCGGGCCGAGTATGGTTCTCGGACCTGATTTCCCTCCTAGACGGCTCTCCATGGGAGGTTCCCATCAGGAGGGATCTCCTCTCACAAGCAGGGGGTGCCATTCTGCACCCCCGCCCAGAGTTATGGAAACTGTGGGTGTGGCCCTTGAGGGGGCACAGCTCATGGCTTCTGGTCTCCAAGCTGAGGTGGTAGAGACCATTCTCCAATCCAGAGCTCCCTCTACAAGGAAAGTGTACACCCTGAAGTGGAAGTTCTTCACTTCATGGTGCAGAGCTCGCCAGCAAGACCCTGTTAACTGCCCAGTGGTACAGTTCTTGAGTATCTGGAGGCTAGACTCTCTGCAGGGGTATCCCACTCCACAGTGAAGGTGCATGTGGCGGCATTATCGGCTTACCACTCACCGCTCGATGGAAACACAGTGGGCAAACACCCCCTGGTGATACGCTTCCTCTGCGGTGCGCTGAGGATGAGGCCGCCAGTGCGTTCTCGCGTCCCCATGTGGGACCTGGCGGTGGTGCTACAGGCTTTGTGTAAACCACCTTTTGAGCCCATAAAGGAGATTTCAGATTGTCCTCTTTCCCTCAAGACTACGTTCTTGTTAACGATCGCTTCTCTGAAGAGAGTGGGTGACCTTCAGGCCCTATCAGTGGCCCCTTCCTATCTTGACTTTGCGCCCGGACTGGCGAAAGCATTTCTGTACCCTCGAGCGGGTTACACCCCTAAGGTCCCCACTACTGCACCACGGCCAGTAGTTCTGCAGGCCTTCCATCCTCCTCCCTTTCGGGATTCAGATCAGGCGAAGCTTGACTGTATGTGTCCTGTGCGAGCACTTGACACATACGTCCACAGAGCTACCCAGTGGAGAAGGTCGGACCAACTGCTTGTGTGCGTTGGTCCACCCAGGTGAGGTCTCCCTGCTACCAAGCACACTATCAGCCGGTGGATTGTCGAGACAATCACGGCCTGTTACGAGTCCTCTGGCCTCCCCTCGCCTTTGGGGGTCAAGGCACACTCCACTAGAGGTATGGCAGCCTCCAAGGCCTTCTCTGCAGGCGTCCCTGTTTTGGACATCTGCAACGCTGCGGGTTGGTCCACCCCGTCCACCTTTGTCCAGTTCTACGGCCTAGACATCGGTACTACCCCAAGTTCTTCAGTCCTCTCGTCCTTGTCGTTTATGTTGAGACATACACACAGGGCAGGGATTTGTAAGTCTGGCGGACTGGGCATCTTGTTCCCAAAGCATGGTGATGCAGCTCGAGTTCCCGAAAAGGAACGTCTCCAGGTTACGTATGTAACCATGGTTCCTTGAGGGAACGAGACGCTGCGTCACGTTGCCATACTTCCGGCATCCTTGCCAGCGCAGTTCTTCATGACTTGAGGCTGTCGCCGGCTTTGCCGCACGTGCTTTTATGCTTCCTGGTCTCTGATGTCACCCGCCTGTGATGTCGCGCCCTTCCATTGGACAGATTACACAGCAGATTCAGAGCCGGTCACGCAGAAGGCGTTCCCAAAGCGTGGTGACGCAGCGTCTCGTTCCCTCAAGGAACCATGGTTACATACGTAACCTGGAGACGTTTCTTTCCATCTCCTCCCACTTTTTAAAGTGTAAGCGATGTTTTAATACCTCATTCAGTCATTCACGCTGCAAAATTGCTTTTCTTACTGATTATTTTTTGTCTTACAAATGTTTAAAAATTCTTAAGTTAAGATGCATTTTCTATAGATGAAAAATGATCTAGATATTTAGTCTTATTAAAATATAAAATTGTTCTCCATAGGGTAAGAAAAATAATCTTAATGCAAACGGAAACAAGAATATTTTTAATTTCTTACCCCATTGCCAGATAATTTGCAAAATAAAATAAAAAAAACACTTAAATTATTTTTTTCCCTTCATGGAAACAAGACTAAATACCTTATTATTTATTTTATTATTATTTTTTACGTATTCATGTGCATATTTATTTGAGCGGTACCATTTTAAATGGTAGTTTTCTTCAAAACATCGGAGATGCAGAGCACATTATAAATCCTGTATGCAGATTTTAAGGAAAGTGTGCATCCCTCTCACACTCTTTCTGAGATTTTTTTCCTGGGCACAAATCCGTCAAAGAGGAGTATCACAGGACTGTAGGTTAGTGGTGTAGAAATCGGTTTAAATGAGGCTAATCTGGTAAATGATGTTCACTTGATAACATCTTTCTGTGACGTCTGAAAGTAACCCAATAATCAGTATTTCCTTCAGGATCTCCACTGTGTTTGGATGCACTGATGACAAGCATATCCCCACCATCACACCTTCTGAAAATTAAACTGATTATTGTATGGAATTGAAGGATGCCAGATGGAGGGGTAGTACGAGCCGTAACCACCACCACAGCTGTTAAATAAACTAATTATTCACATTTTTTTTGGCAATCTTTATTTCCTAATACAAAAGCAAAAGTTATTCTTTTTACTTTTAGATTTTAGAAATCTTCCAATACTTGACCATCTCCTCTTCATCTGTCAGTGGTGCTGCTGCAGGTTCTCCCTCTGCCTTCTTGCTGTCTACAAGTCAGTAGTTCATTTTATTACTCTAGTAAAGAAATGTAACAGCTTGGATTAGAGAATATTTAATTATGTGAAAAGAGTGTTAGACTATGTGGAAAAAGCTGCAGCGTGTTGAAATAGACATTGAATGATATTTAATGTCAAATGTTTGTAAAGTCATTTAGCTTACACCCATGAACCTTTCATGTTTAAAGCTTTACCTTGATTGAATTGTGTTTTTATACTTAATTTTTAGCTGCTGCCACGTTCTTGTTTCTTTTTTCTGTTTTTTTCCTTTTTTTTCTTCTTTTTTTTGTGGCCATGGGATACCATTAAAATGAATATTAGTTCAATAATTTACAGTTTTTACCTCTTGATATTATAACAGTTATTAAGTTATTGACAGTTATTAAGAATTAAAATTACGCATTGATGGAAGTATGCGCGCTGACGTCTTTTTGGCGGGAGCTGTTGCCATGGTGAATCATAATTTCGGAGCTCCGCTGATTATGACTTTTCATAGTCGTGATGCATGCGCTTAACTCAGAGTCAACCTACTTAGAGTTGAGTAAACTAACACAATTCAGCCGTTCTGTAACTGAAAACTCAGAGTTTCCCATCTCAGAGTAAGTCAACTCAGTGTTCAAGTTTAAACTCAGAGTTGGTTGACCCTCCTTACGTGTTCCTGTGGCTCAGTGGTAGAGCATTGCGTTAGCAGCGCAAAGGTTGTGGGTTCAATTCCCAGGGAACACACATACTGATAAAAAATTTATAATGCACTGTAAGTCGCTTTGGATAAAAGCGTCTGCTAAATGCATAAATGTAAATGTACTGAAACGGGCCCCTGCTCTTCTGTGCATATTTGTTTTGTTTATTGTTGATTTATTCATCCCTGTTTGGTATTTGTTTTGTCTTTTTTTTATATTTAAGTAGTTTTCCAAATCTATTAATTTGTTTATATTGCTTTGTTTGTTATATTGTTCTTAGTTTGTATTTGCTTTTTGGTTACTTTATTGGTATGTTTATATGAAATTGGGGTGAACATCCGCCTCTGTTGGACGAGGTGTTTTTTTTAACTCATGGCAGGTGTCTGGATTTCTTTTTGTAATTCTCATTTAAGTGTTAAGCATTTGTACAATTTGTTATTTTCGTTTTGTGAGATTTATTTGGTTAACTCTGTTTTTTTGTTGTAGGAACCGAGGCATCCAGGCAGACTGCTAGTTGGCCCTTGTGTGCGCTGGTGGGTTGTCACGGAGTGCAGTGTGTTTAGGCTTGATTTTATAGTGTGTGTGTGCGAGTGTGGTGTAGTGAGACCTGTGCACTTGGTGGAAAGATCTTTGCGCTTTGATAAGAGCCTTGTGCTCATTAAACTGGCCTACCTGCTATAGGTAAGCCTCGGTTTCCTTTCTTCTGTTTCCCATGTTTGTGTAATTTACTCTGGTCCACATTCTAATGTTTTTTTAAGACTAGTGCTTGAATATTGTGAACTAAAGCTTTTGTATTTTGGTATCCACATCTCCGGCCTCTGTTCTTGAAACCACATTCCTGTGCCCTTTGTAGGTGATCAATTTATAGTTTTCCCTGGTTTACAGGGTGGCGAAGTCAGCTAAATTTAAAGTTTCCCTTTCCGATTTGCCTCTGCCACATATAGGTATCATAGGCTACTGAGCTGGGGACCAGACCCGGAGATTGGCTGAATGGATTCAAAAACGGTAAAACTCAACTTTTTAACTCTTGGGGACTTGGAAAATGAGCTTATTTCCAAAAAAAAAAAGTAGAGTGTTCCTTTAAGACCTCAATGTATCATCACGTGCTGCAGGGTTTAATTTGGTTTTGTGTGTGTGTTGTTTTTGACTCTCAAAGCCGTGGGTCCTATTGACTGCCATTATATGATGTTTTATTAACAAAGTTCGGGAGGAGCACGTTCAGATAATTAACCTAATTAACACAAGAGGAGCACAATCAGTAATCAACCCAGTTAACGAGATAAGAGGTGTGTATATATACACAGCAGACTTGCCTCTGTTCCTTGACAGTTTTCCAGCATCCCTCCGCCACCCCTTCTCCGCACTTACTTACTTACTTACTTATTCCTGTCCTAACCTATGGGGGGGTATTCAGGGTTCGGGCCAAAGTTCTGAGCTCAGAGCCCTCCCCTCGGACAGCACGCCAAATACGCATAAACTTTATTCTATTTATTATATGTAAGTGTGAACTAGTGAAATGACTGACAGAGTTAAAAATCTTCGTTTGTGTTCTACTGAAGAAACAAAGTCACCTACATCTTGGATGCCCTGGGGGTAAGCAGATAAACATCAAATTTTCATTTTTGGGTGAACTATCCCTTTAAAGAGTATGGTGTATCCAACGCTATCTCACGGCAATTCGTACATATTTTACAAGGTGGCTAATTCGTACGAATTCGTACGACCTCACTCGTACGACCTCACTCGTACGATTTGCCTAAACCTGACGGGTAGGTTTAGGGGCGGGGTTAGGTGTAGGTCATTCGTACAAATTCATACGAATTGGCAACTCGTAAAATACGTACGATTTAGAAAAAATCTTATGAATTTGTACGAGTGAGGTCATACGAATTCGTACGAATTAGCCACCTCGTAAAATATGTACGAATTGCCGTGAGATCGGTCTGGTGTATCTGAAAATACCAGGCCTGACAGCAGAAGACACAGCCATGCATTACTGTGCAAGAGACTCACAATGAAACAAAGGTCTTGTACGGCTGAACAAAAACCACACTGGCTGTTTTATCCCTTGTTACTAGAAGTCAACAGGTGGCAGCAGAGAATAAAAAATCTGTAAAATGCAGCCTAATGAGATGATGTGACTGGTGACGATGTGCAGTGAAGTTCTTGAATAAAAAGTACAAAAAAAATCCATACATGGGAATATAAAAGAGCATACTGGATGAATCATACCATATTTCAAGATAGCAATAAATAATATTAACCCTAACATTAATATTTTTTTGTAGCATGTAGATATGATTAGTAGCTCTGTGTGATTATGTAAATCTCCTGTTGCATATTTAAACAGCAGGCATGAGTCAGTTTATACATTCAACTGATCACTAGAGAGAGAAGAAGAATCGCTTCAGTTCATTCAAACTGTGCTGTGAAACAAACCATGATCTCTTCATCTTTAGTGTTGCTTCTGGCAGTGATATCCTGTAAGTTTAGTTGTTCTGGTGGAAGCTTATACTACAAGGATTCCCTGAGAAACAAGTTCAGTATCACCAGAGACACTTCCAGTAACACAATAACACTGCAAGGAAAGAATATGTAAGCTGAAGACACAGCTGTGTATTATTGTGCCAAACACACACAGTGACAGACGCCAGCAGCCTCCTTGTATAAAAACATCATAATACAAATGAGGGCATATTACTGAATATTGTTTTACATATTATTTTGTTCATTTTAAAACTGACTGAATAATGTAACTTTTCAATGAATTAAAACATGTAAAAATAATATGTATATATGTATATGTATATATATACACATAATATATATGTATATCCATATTTCAGTTTTTACAGTGTTAATATTCACTAATATAATATTCATTGATTTACACTGTTTCAGTTAATTAAAAAGAGTTAACTGATTCAGTCACTTTTAAAAAATAATGAAAATATGCTCACTTACAGCAGAGCTAAATGTTTTGCTGAAACTATTCAACATCATGTAGGGAGCAATAAGGGAGCAAACACATTTGAGTGACATTTGGTTATTGCTGAATTGATTACAGTTAATTTATCTGATCAAAATATTAATAAAGCATGTGAATTCACTATTTTTAAATCAAGATAAAAAATGTGAATACAGCGTTACTGGTTTAACAGAAAGAGAGACTTGTTCCCAGATGAGACTATTTATTTTTTTCAGTTTCTCTTTTCTTACTGTGATCTGTTCTGTTTGATTCAGTTATCAAGCAGCAGGATACATATGTTATTGAGCTGACAATGCAAACAGCATGAGCATATGGGGAAGTCATGGCCTAATGGTTAGAGAGTCGGACTCGTAACCTAAAGGTTGTGAGTTCAAGTCTCAGGTCCGGCAGGAATTGTAGGTGGGGGGATTGAATGTACAGCACTCTCTCCACCCTCAATACCACGACTGAGGTTCCCTTGAACCCCCAACTGCTCCCTGGGTGCCGCAGCATAAATGGCTGCCCACTGCTCCGGGTGTGTGTTCACAGCTGTGTGTGCACTTTGGATGGGTTAAATTCAGAGCACAAATTCCAAGTATGGGCAACCATACTTGGTCACATGTCATGTCACTTTCACTGTCATATGTTTGGATGCAACAAGTAAAAAAATAATGCAGAAAATGCTTTTATTAATTTGTGTCTATTTACAGAGAATTCTGTATTAGGCATATAACAGTAAATGAAAACATACATATTCAGAATATAATGAATAGATTTTTCATCACTCACACTGGTAATGGTTTGTCATATTGATCTTTAATAGTTTGGCCCTTCAGTCATGATTGCACCTTGTGACCCTCCCAATGCAAATCAAAACAATCCTGAACATCCGTTTAGTATTTATGTGCTGCTGATTGGATCTGAAGTGTTACATCACCACTTTCAAGATGAAGAGTGCACTCTGTTTACTGCTGCTCTCATTCAGCCTACAATGTGAGTTTTTCTACATGTCTATTATCAATTCTAGGGTAAACAGATTCAATCAGTCTTTTCAATCTTCTTTTCAGGTATAAAATGTCAAAGTATGGAGTCCATTGAAAGCACAGCAGTGAAAAAGCCTAGAGAAACTCTGACTCTGTCCTGTAGAGGATCTGGGTTCAGCTTTAGCTGCTGTAGCATGCACTGGATCAGACAACAAGCTGGAAAACCACTTGTGTGGATTGGACGTGTTTATAGTCATGGCAATAGCCATGACTTCTCTGACTCTTTCAGCAGACGAATTGAAATCACCAGAGATAATTCAAAGAGTATGGTGTATCTGAAACTATCAGGCCTGTTAGCATAAGACTCAGCCATATATTATTGTGCAAGAGACTCACTGTGACACAAGGGGGTTGTACGGCTGAACAAAGACCACACTGACCATTTCATCTCTTGTCATTACAGTTCAACAGGTGGCAGCAGAGAATAAAAAAAAAATCTATAAAATGCAGCCTAATGAGATGATATACCATCGCTGGTGATAGTATGCACTGAAGTTCACTATCAAAGCTCAAACATCGCACAGCACAAAGGCTTGTCTGACTGCTGTAACACAATGCATGTCTTTTCATGTGGAGATGTTTGGTAGCGGTTACACACAGTGACAAGCTAAAAATCAGACTTTAAGTTACCAGAGATTCTTACAGGAGCAAAATAACTCTATAACGATATAATATGATGATGAAGGACACAGCAGTGTCTTATGATGCACGAGAGTGAACAAAAACGACAAGCAATTCTGATCTAAAACATCTTGAAAGAAAAGTCAAACAATCCCTCCTACATATGAATATAAAAGTGCAAATGAATTATCATATTTCAAGAGATTTTGTCCAGCATTTTTTCAGTGCACAAGTTCTCAAAGGACTCAAAAAGAAGAAAAGATGGAGAAGAAAATTATGTAAAATCAATTCATGTTCAGTAGAGAAAAAACCTAAACAAAACATGTCATAAAGTCTCTAATGAGAGCAATAAATAATATGAACCTTAAAATTAATATTTTTGTAGCATATTTGATTAGTAGCTTTTTATGTAAATCTCCTGTTGCATATTTAAACAGCAGGCACGAGTCAGTTTATACATTCATCTGATCACTAGAGAGAGTGAAGAATTGCTTCAGTTCATTCAAACTGTGCTGTGAAACAAACCATGATCTCTTCATCTTTAGTGTTGCTTCTGGCAGTGATATCCTGTAAGTTTAGTCTACTTTCTGTGTGATACATCATTTTGTTGATCAAAAGCTTCTTAACAGTCTTTAAACATCATGATCTCTTATTAACTGGTATTATTTGATTTGATACAGGTATTGATTCATATGAACTCACTCAGCCCGAGTCTCTGACTGTCCGTCCTGATGCCACTCTCACTATCAACTGTAAAGTCTCATATTCAGTTACAAGTGAGGAAACTGGATTCGTCAGCCTGCAGGAAAAGCTCTGGAGTGGATTGGATGGATCTTGAGTGGTGGAGGCTTAGACTACAAGGATTCCCTGAGAAACAAGTTCAGTATCACCAGAGACACTTCCAGTAACACAATAACACTGCAAGGAGAGAATATGAAAGCTGAAGACACAGCTGTGTATTATTGTGCCAAACACACACAGTGACAGACACCAACAGCCTCCCTGTACAAAAACATCCTCATTAAATTACAAATGAAAAATATTTCTGATGATTTTCATCATGATTTTTACAGATGCACAGAAATTGTTCAAAGCTCATCAAAACATTATAGACATTAATTCAGCTGGTAAAACAAAAACAAACTTCAAGGCAAGCCTAATAAATGTAAAAAAGTTAATGCATAATATAAACAAAAAATATAATTTGCACCAAAATGATAAATAAATAAAAAAAACTATTTTTTTCTGTACTTTACCCTTGCTATTTGCTTGCTCTTTACGATTTGTATAAGATAAGATTTGAAGGTCAGCTTGATATTTAACAGTAACCAACTAAATATTGCTTAAGGATCATTATCATAATTGGATGTCATGAATTATGCAAATATTCCTTCTCCTCCTCTTTATTTGAGTATTAAGATGAAAAGAAGCAGCTTGTTCTCACACGTCTCAAACCATGATCTCCTCATCTCTCTGGTTGTTGCTGCTGCTGGCAGCTGTTTCTCGTAAGTCTTTATAGCTTCTATAGAGATACTTCATATTAAAAATACTCTTGGTTATATATAATGTTATCATATCTCTAACATGTCTGGACACATTTTTCCTCTCAGGTGTCCACTGTGTTGGACTGACCCAGACTGAATCTCTTGTCTTAAGTCCTGGTCAGGTTTTGACACTGTCCTGTAAAATCTCTGGATATTCACTGACTGACAGCAGCTACTGCACTGGCTTCATTCGGCAGCCTGCAGGAAAAGCTCTGGAATGGGTTGGAAGGATGTGTAGTAGCGGTGACACATATTACAGTGATAAACTGAAAAGTAGATTTCAAGTTACCAGAGAGTCTTCCAGCAACACAGTGACTCTTCAAGGACAGAATATGCAGACTGAGGACAGCTGTGTATTACTGCGCCAGACAGTCACAGTGACACAGAGCAGCTACTGCCTTGTTCAAAAACCACATTAACACTCGGCACACAAATACACAGCTTTGTGCTCAAATCTACAGTATTTCTGATCCAGTTTCAGTTATATTCAGTGTTCACAAAAATGATGGTTAAAGTAAAGCATTAACATGTTTTATTAACATAAAACTGAACTACAATGCTTTCTAGTTCTAAAATGTTATTATAGGCCTATCATGAGGCAAAGCTATTGCCTCTCTGTTCTAACCTTCTAAAATCTGCTAGCAAAAAGTTAAAATAGGGATACTTTCAAACTTTTAATTCATATCTCTGTCTTCTCCATTTGCCACCCACAAACCCATTACACTGACATAATCCTGCCTTCTGATAATTGTGTTACAAGTGTATTATTGGCACGTTTCACAAGACAGTGATGCGGTGCATAATTTAGGACATCCTCAGACCTTAGCTATATGAAAAAAAGGCATTGTACCTCAGACTAAAAGGCTTCAACCATTCGACTATATGGCATTGCACCTCTGACTGAAAGGCTTTCAGAAAAAAAACTGTCAAGTGTCAGGTCTTGTACAGTTAGGCATTGAGTGAAACAGCATCAGACAAAAGGCATCTTTGAAGTCTTTGGATGCTGTAATATAATTTCGGTCAAAAAATTGGATACTACTTAATAGATACAATGGATAACACAGAATATAAATACTGATAAGGTCATGATTGAATTGTTTATTTGTTGATCCATCCTCATTCTCATTCTATGTCTTACCAAAGTAACGTATTAGCAAGACTAATAAAAACATTCAAAATTATATTATGATTGAAGCAACAGACATATATGGAGACAAGGGAGTGTGTACAAAAAAAGAGACATCATTTACTGATGTGTGAACCTCAGGAAACACCTGTGTTTCATTATTGCCTCTACAAAAAAAAAAAAAAAGTAAATATGCATGTAAAGTTTCATAAGACTTATTTACATTCTGTAACTACAAAGCATATGGAAATCACTAAAATACTTTATGTTAAGGTTAATAACATGCTCATTCAAACATAAATAGAAGACAAATACTATAGAAAATGCCATATCCTTATGTCTTGTCAGCAAGTGATATCAGAAGCAAATTATGTGAACCTGATGACTAATATAATCTTAGAAAAAGGTTTCTAATCCAAATTCTGCTAATATTCTGCAAACAGCTCTAATTTTTACTGCCTGAAGGACATCTGATGAACGTATGCAGACTGTGTTTGTAAATTATTATTTAAATACACGATAGATGATAGAATGATAAAAATGATGATTTATTGCTCTAATAATGTGATTAATTTAAGCAATACCTCGTGAACGTTTGACTCATTCAAATAGACAGTTGGTTGTTTCTTCCCTCAGTGACTTGAACCAATCAATCAAATAAATGATTCAGTGACTTATTCATAAAGACTGAAAATGTCACTATGTTAAGATGAGTGATACAAACATGAAGTCCCATCACTGTTGGACTGTATTTTTGGAATAGATTTGAGGACCCAAATAACTGTTGTATAAAAATAGCCTATATTAAATATTCACTCCCCATAGACTAATATAGCACTCTGATGCTCTTTAGCAAGACATTTACATAAAAAGAAAATGGCACTGCACTGAAACATCTTTCAGTCTCTCTGAAAAGCCTGCATCGAACTTGTTTAAAAATGAATTTGCAGTAAAGCAAACAAACAAACAGTGTTTCACTGACGTGATCTGGAGCTCTTAATTTAATTTTACCCCGTGTCTACACCGTATGCGACTGGTATAACATGGCTAAAGACAACAGAACCCATAAACAGTGATTTCTCATTTCATGACCCCTTTAAAAAGAAAATCTGTATAGACTCTTTATGAACGGACCAAATTTTTGGTGTCAGGAAAGTGACCCTCCCAATGCAAATCAAAACCCTGAATGTCTGTTTAGTATTTATGTGCTGCTGATTGGATCTAAAGCGTTACATCACCCTGCAGCCCAAGACCGGTTGCCCACAGAAGCTAAGCAGAGTTGAGCCTGGTCAGTACCTGGATGGGAGACCTCCTGGGAAAACTAGGTTGCGGTTGGAAGATGTGTTAGTGAGACCAGCAGGGGGTGCTCACCCTGCAGTCTATGTGGGTCCTAACGCCCCAGTATAGTGAAGGGGACACTATACTGTCAAAAGAGCACCGTCTTTCGGATGAGATGTTAAACCGAGGTTCTGACTCTCTGTGGTCATTAAAAATCCCATGACACTCATCGTAAAGAGTAGGTGTGTAACCCCAGTGTCCTGGCCAAGTTCCCTCAACTGGCCCTCGTCAATCATGGCCTCCACTTGATTGGCTCCATCACGCTCTCTCCTCTCCACCTGTAGCTGGTGTGTGGTGAGCGCACTGGTGCCGTTGTCCTGTGGCTGCTGTCGTATCATCCAAGTGGATGCTGCACACTGGTGGTGATTGAGGAGAGACCGCCTATATGATTTGGGTGTACAACAATACACAATAAAGCACTATATAAATGCCTCATTCATTCACTTTCAAGATGAAGAATGCACTCTGTTTACTGCTGCTCTCATTCAGCCTACAACGTGAGTTTTTCTACATGTCTATTATCAATTCAAGGGTGAACAGATTCCAGATGAAATCAGTCTTTTCAATCTTCTTTTCAGGTATAAAATGTTAAAGTATGGAGTCCATTGAAAGCACAGCTGTGAAAAAGCCTGGAGAAACTCTGCCTGGGTCTGACTGGCTCTGACTGAGGATCTGGGTTCAGCTTTAGCTGCTGTAACATGCACTGGATCAGACAACAAGCTGGAAAACCACTTGTGTGGATGGGACGTGTTCATAGTGGCAGCAGTGGCAATGATTACTCAGAATCCTTCAAAGATCGAATTGAAATCACCAGAGATTATTAAAAAAATATGGTGTAATGTATCTGAAACTATCAGGCCTGACAGCAGAAGACTCAGCCATGTATTATTGTGCAAAGCAAGCACAGTGACACAAAGGTCTTGTACGGCTGAACAAAAACCACACTGGCTGTTTTATTTCTTGTTACTAGAAGTCAACAGGAGGCAGCAGAGAATAAAACACCTGTAAAATATAGCCTGATGAGCAGGTGCTGTTAAATATGCAGAGAAGTTCACTATAAAATCAAACATGACAGAACAAAAGCATTTCTGACTCTTTAACACAACGTGTGTCTTTTGATGAGTAGATTTGTGGTAGAGGTTACACGTTACAGTGACAAACTAAAAATCAGATTTTTAAGTTACCAGAGACTCTTACAGCAGCAAAATAACTCTATGAGGACAGAATATGACAATGAAGGACACAACATGTCTTAAGATTCATGAGAGTGAACATAGTGATAACCCACAAGCAGTTCTGCTCTAAAACACCTTGAAAAAGTCTTACATAGGAATATAAAAGTACAAATTAAACATATCCCATTTCATTTATTTATTTATTTATTATTATTATTATTTTTGAAGAACATTTTTTCAGTGCACAATTTGCAACATTATTAGAGGTCTTTAAACCTTCTAATGCAGGTCCAACAGAAATATGCTTATTGAACTACTGCTATTGTTGCTGTCAAAAGTTCCTTATCAATGCAGTATATCAGTTATGTCAAGCCCTCAAAAAGAATAGTTTTTATTATTCAAATTATGCAAAATCTATTCATGTCCACTAGAGAAAACTATCTAAACAAAACATATCAAAAAGTCTCCAATGAGAGCAATAAATAATATGAACCCTAACATGAATATTTTTTTGTAGCATGTAGATTTGATTAGTAGGTCTGTGTGATTATGTAAATCTCCTGTTGCATATTTAAACAGCAGGCACGAGTCGGTTTATACATTCATCTGATCACTAGAGAGAGTGAAGAATTGCTTCAGTTCATTCAAACTGTGCTGTGAAACAAACCATGATCTCTTCATCTTTAGTGTTGATTCTGGCAGTCATATCCTGTAAGTTTAGTCTACTTTCTGTGTGATATATCTTTTTGTTGCTAAAAAGCTTGTTAACAGTCTTTAAACACAATGATCTCTGGTATTATTTGATTTGATACAGGTATTGATTCATATGAACTCACTCAGCCTGAGTCTCTGACTGTCCGTCCTGATGCCACTCTCACTATCAACTGTAAAGTCTCCTATTCAGTTACAAGCTATGACACAGCCTGGATTCGTCAGCCTGCAGGAAAAGCTCTGGAGTGGATTGGAGTCATCTGGAGTGGTGGAAGCTTATACTACAAGGATTCACTGAAAAGCAAGTTCAGTATCACCAGAGACACTTCAAGTAACACAATAACACTGCAAGGAAAGAATATGAAAGCTGAAAACACAGCTGTGTATTATTGTGCCAAAGAAACACAGTGACAGACACCAACAGCCTCCCTGTACAAAAACATCATCATATTGACATTACAGTATTTATCACATTTTCACAATTAATATTCACTGATGTTTATCATTTACAGCTGAAATTCTTTTGATGATATTAATGTGCAAAAATGAAAATGCATCTAATCAGTTGGAAAAACAACAATGAAAAAAAAACATAAATAGCTGAGATAAAAACTATAATCGGAAAATATGTTTCAACAGAAAGTCAATAAAATCTATTGTTTTGCATCACTTTGTTTTCTTCCAATAAGGTTAAAGTCTATTGCTCAATAAAGGTGCATTTTGATAAAGCTTGTTTTGATCGTTTTGCTGTTGTCTCAGTGGAGGGATCAAAGTTTTCACCACTGTTTTATCAGCATTGAGGGTTTCATCATCAGATGTGTGTCAGTCAGTGAACTGAAGTGCTTATTCTGTCTGTGTGATGTGAGTCCTGGAGGTCCGTAAGAGATGTCAGCTGACTGCTTAAACACCAATAGATGGCAGTAACCCATCATTTGAATTTATCCTGCCGTAGGCCTATACTGAATTTTCAAAACTGATTTTCAGTGGTTTTAAACACTTTCCAGGCTGTGATATTTCAAAACTGTACTGTAAAGACATATTTTTCTGCATTTTCATATTTTATAATATTCGTATTTGAATTTCATATTAAAATGAAAAGCAATTATATTAAATCCATTAAAGAACATAAAATTAAAAGTAATAATGTACAAAATTTTAATTTATCTCTATTAATAGAAAAATAATGATCTGTTTATATAGATCAAACATTAACCACAAAAATCTTAATCTGGTCCAAGTATGTGTCAGCATTTTTTATCATTAGTTTTCTTATTTTAATATGCAAATCAGCTTGCTAAATGTGACAGTGCATATTTGTGATCTGAACAGACATCTGAACTCTGGAACCAAAGGCTATATTTCTGGTTTAAACTTAACATACACCATTGTAATGCCTTTGTGGAGGAAAAGAACACACACACACACATGTTGTGTTTCCATGTTTTATGGGGACATTCCATAGGCGTAATGGTTTTTATACTGTACAAACTGTATGTGCTATTGCCCTACACCTACCCTAAACCTAAACTTAGCCCTCACAGGAGACTGTGCATTACTACTTTCCCCCCCAAAAAACTCACTCTTTATGATTTATAAGCTTGTTTCCTCATGGGGACCAAAAAGTGTCCCCACAAGATAAAGATTTACTGGTATTACTATCCTTGTGGGGACATTTGGTCCCCAGGACGTGATAAATACCAGGTGCGCGCGCACACGCACACGCACACACGCACACACACACAAACGCACACACACACACACACACACACACACACACTAAGTGCAACAATACATTCCTGAGTTCCGATTTCCTGCCATAAAACCTCCTTATCTCAAGAGACTTTGTTAAAACAAGGAGAAATTGGAGAAGAACATCTTGAATGTGGTTTAAAACAGGACTTCACTTGGTTCTTATCACTTAACCATAACTCGACCGAAACAGGACGAAACATCTGCTTATGGTCAAACGACAAGCTTTATGGACTCCCTGATCATTTAATGCCTAAATTTATGATTTAACCAACAAACAAGACAGATATATGTTAAGGTAGACGTTCAACAGACCTAAACAACATAATGTTCTCAGGACCTCTCATCTTCATTCCCCCTCCGAAGGAATGTGCTCTCTTTTGCCCTTCTTGATCAAAGAACAGAACCTTCCAGCTTGTTTCTGTTTATTGACTTTGCTAAAAGGACTCAAAGACTTTTATAAAGTGTTCCAAAAAGACAATTGATAGTAATCACTACTGCTATTCAAGCTATATAATCAAAAGCAATATATATATTATATTTACAATATATATAGTCAGGCTGCATTTTATGAAATGAAAGTAAGCTTGCTGTGTTATTGGAATATATGGTGTTTTTATAATCTTTTGAGGTATAATTTTCTCCTGTAAAGTGAGTACTACACTTATAGCATCATACACATGATGTGTTGTTGTTAATCTTTAGTTTGAACCCTTTTGTGTGTCTTAGCAGGAAAACTATTAACGTGTAGGAAATATGCTGAATTTGGTTTCATTTTGACGGCCACGATAAATGCAACAAGTTGGTGTAAACGAAAGTTAACTCTTATTATAATAATGTATGATTACAACGCATACAGGATGTATTAAGATATTTTCCTCATGAGATTAAAGCAACTAGACGAGAGGATTTATGGCATGGAAAATGAGCCGTGTAGGCGGAGCTCCGTCTACAGCAACCCTTTCATTGGAAGAGCGCTGGTGGACGCCCTGACGTCAGTCCATCTAAAAAGCGGACCACCGCTCTCTTCTCTCTCTCTGCTGCTCTGCTTGAAAATCGCGCTTCTTTGAAACTTGGAGCTACTCCAAAAAAAGCTTGCAGCCTTAACATCTAGGCCGAGTTTGAACATTGAACCAACATCTAGTTAAATCTCTGAAGAAACCCTTGGAAGTCTGAAGCTACGCGAAAGGAACTTCAACATCTAAAGCCATAAGAAATCGAAACAGACTTCCTTCAAGCGCCATCAAACAACCCCAGAGCCAACCAAGCAACAACAGAAGGACATCCCCAGAGTGGCGTCACGCGACGAGGACACGCAGGGTTCCATCTAGCCACACGGATCATTTCAACTTAAAAGCAAGTACCAAACACCCTCTAAAGTGGCTGAATCGTGTGGTATCTATCTCTAAAGTAAAATTAAGAGAGTTCTCCTCTTGATGATCGACACGGGTAAAATCATGTGGGAATAGCTGAACAGTGCTAGATTGTAATCATTCTCAGATTGCAACAATTCATTGCCCCTATGTTTGTGTATGTATGTATTTTGTTTTGTGTTATTTAGCTTAGTTCATGTATATTTAGTAAGATAGCAAATAAACTCTTGTTTGATTTATAGAGAAGTGTTATGTGTTTTGTTGTGTAATATTCAAATCAACTTCGCTCAGATAACGTTACCTATGCTAATAACTGTCATAAGGTTATTTAAATAATTCTGTATTATTATTATTGTTACAGAACTAGTCAGACACAAAGGTAAGTGTAGAAGAGGTTGAGTTTATTACAGGATTTGGTGAGACAACAGTGGTGAGTCTTTGCGTGAGGTAAGTGGTATTCTAGATGGATTGTGGATAGTGCGCTGGGATTCTGACTGTGTCTCTGTCCTTTGGCAGGTTTGTAGTGGATAGGAATCCTGGAGAGCCTGCGAGTCTCTAGAGTCCACAGAGGTATAGGTATCTGGTGGTGAGAGGGAAGACAGAGGGTAAGTATCATCGGGTAAGTCACACAATTAAGTATACTCAGCTAGCAGTTCGCTGTAGAGTGAAGGTCCGTGTAGTATCCTCAAGATCGGACAACTGAGTGAGCTGAGGCGGGTGCTTTATGGAGAGTGGTGATTGCAGTGGTGATGAGGTGCAGGTGCGAGTGGTTAGTACTCAGGTGAGGTGGATCGTGGTAATTGATTCGAGGAAGAGCCTGGCCATTCTGTGACAATTATATCGTGGCCACGAGAATAAACAGAATTTCTCAGATATACTGAAATCTAACAACTCGCTGGACGATTGTTAAATAAGGTATAAGTTGGACGTTTTGATTAATACCAATTGATCATACCGATATCAGACTTTAAGATTCCCTAAAGCTAAAATAATGCTTAAACCAAAGAGCTAAATTAAACAATGTAAAACGGATAAAATTCATTACACCATGTTAAAAAAAGTTTCTTATATTTGTAATTCTGACAGTTTTACCATGTAAGTCATTACATGAACAGCAATAGTGCAAAAATGTAACATTATACTTGAATGCATGTAATATTGTTTCTTTTTCCACAGGTATTGAATGCCAGACATTCACTCAGTCTGAAGCAGTGGTTAAAAAACCAGGAGAATCTCACAAACTTACATGTACAATAACTGGATTTGCTTTCAGTGGTCTCCGTCTGAGCTGGATCAGACAGAGGCCTGGAAAAGGACTGGAGTGGATTGCATACATCGACACAGCTAGTTCTCCAATCTACTATTCCCAGTCAGTCCAGGGCAGGTTCACAGTGTCCAGAGATGATTCCAGCAGTCAACTGTACCTACAGATGAACAGCCTCAAGACTGAAGATACTGCTGTGTATTACTGCGCAATGAGTTCAGTGTCAAAGCTATGCAAAAACTACTTCCTCATTCACATGTAAAGGTGATGAATATTGACTGACCAGGCACACTACATCACAATATTTAATAATAATGTACATTCTAACATTCCCTGGGTTCCATTAGGAAGGACTCATCTCTACCCTGCAAACATGCTCCTGCTGGGCCCGTGCTGGCTTTTTGCAGGCACAGTGGGCTAGGGTCAGCCCACACCAAACCTAAACAGGCCAAGTGCGGGCTTACCCAGGCGAGGCCCACAGTTTTGGGTTCACTGCAGGCTCTCTGTGAGCAGCCCACACTACGGGACTGCCCACATTAATCCAATGATGGCCCAGTGTGGGCCAGCCCGTTCAGGACCAGAGCAACTTTTGTACCTTTGGGCCCATGCAGGTTTTGTGTAGGTAGTCCTGTAATGCAACTAGGAGAATACTAACATTCAAATCTGGCTCAAAGTGTTTCTGCAGAATTTAGCTCCAACTTTGATCAATCTCACCCACCTGTGATATTCTAATGATCCTGAAGACATGCTCAGTTGTGTTTGATTAAGGTTAGAGCTAAACTCTGCGGGAAAGTGGATCTTGTGAGCCAGATTTGAATGCTCCTTTCAGCCAAATCCTCCTGATTCTGAATTTGAGAGTGAGGTAAAGGTCTGGTTGTGGAATTCAAGAGACAGAGTGGGTGGATGAAAGGAGTGCTACCACCGTTTGCCGATGAATACTTTAGCACATCAAAACATATTTTCAGCAGAGATCAAAGTAATTTGGTATTTTTTATTTTTATGTTAATTATATTATTTTGTATAGATACTTTTTAGTCCCTTTCAGTGTTAAATTAGCTGTATTAACCTGAATTGAATGTTTTCTATTTTGTATTTAATAAATCCATTGATTTGAAATCTCTTTGACTACTGCACATTTTTGACAATACAGACATTAGTTATGTGGTGACTGCATCAATTTCAGATATATAATAGCTGTTTTTCCCAAAGACTTAATTTATAGTAGTTAAAAAGTATTTATAGTCAAACAAATTTATTGTTGTAGATTAATAGTTTGGGACCTGTGTGGGCATAGTGAGGGCTTCCTGGGGGCTAAGTGAGGGCTGCCCGTGCAGGGCCAGCGCTAAAGAGCCAACATTTTGCCAATGAGCAAATTCTCAGAGGCCCTGCGCTGGCAGCCCGCTGGGGGCCCTTGGCTTGCCCTAAGTGGGCCTGCAAAGGGCCACTGCAGACTTGTTTGCAGGGTATGCCTTAATCCCTTCAAAGTGTTTACCCTCCGGAGTGAGAGCTTCAAAGGGTTGAAGGGTGTAGGGGACCAAACAACTGTTTCTTGAAGTGCCCTTCTGCGTAGTCATTCTATGCCTATATAGAGGCACCGTCAGCATGCTAAGAATCTGTGCAAAGAATCATGGGGGCCGAAGTATCGATCACATCAACATCACATAATTATTAACTGGACTTGAACTCAGAGTTGACTTACTCTGAGATGGGAAACTCTGAGTTCCTTTTCGGGAACTCGAGCTGCGTCACCACGCTTTGGGAACGCTTTCTGCGTGACCGGCTCTGAATCTGCTGTGTAATCTGTACAATGGAAGGGCGCGACGTCACAGGCGGGTGACGACAGAGACCAGGAAGCATAAAATCACGTGCGGCAAAGCCGGCGACAGCCTTCTGTCATTCAGAACCGCGCTCTCTGTGTGTCTGGTCTTCTCTGTTGTCTGCTAAAGCACTTTCACAGAAATACATAAACCTGCACTCGATAAGACACCACACTGATTGCATTTCACTGCACTATGTCTAAGAGTGGCTATAAGGGCGAGGGCAAGTCACGCTTGTTCAAGCCATGTGTGTCTCCCTGCAAACGCTTCATCACTACTGGAGACACAAACGAGCAGTGCGTGGCTTGCTTGGGAGCGGGGCACGCGGCGGCTGCATTCAGTGAGGGGGCTGATTGCCCCCATTGTGAGAGCTTGCCGCTGCGTTCGCTCTGCTCCCGAAAATCCTTGTTTGTGGACGGGATTTTCATGAGTGAACCCTGCGGTTCGGGTCCCGCTGCTGCCGAGGCAGAGCGGCGTCTGCACTCGCAGGGCTCACAGTTCAATCTGGAGCAGGAAATGGAGACGGGCGAGTCCCTATCTTCGTCCACTGCATCCAGATCGAGCGCCCGCTCCGAGAGAGCTTGCAGTGAGAAGAAGGCAGCTTCCTCCCGCGGAGCGGGCTCGACGCTCGACCAATCTTCCTTCGAGGAGGAGGAGATGGAGAGTGTCGATGAGCCGCCCCAATCCCTGCAGTATGACCCGATCTGCATACTGAGGTTTGTAGATCGTGGGGAAGACCATACTCGTCCCGCCTCTTCATTCCAGCATCTAACTATTATGGGAATGTCACGGTTTGGATGAGTGCGGTTATAGGGCGATGCCAAAGGTAGAACAGACGCTTGTGAGTTATCTGTCTCCTCACGTGGCATCGTCCTTGAAGGCTCTGGCCCTGCCCACAAAGCCTTTGCCTACAACATCTATGCTCGTGGGCAGGGGGTACTCGGCAGCAGGTCAAGCAGGTGCGTGTCTGCACACAATGTCTGTGTTACAGGCGTACCAAGCTGATCTGCTGAAAGAGCTCAATGAGCGCGAGCAGGTGAGCTCCAATGATATCGCGGAGCTCAGGAGGACAGCTGATTTGTCTCTCCGCGCCACTGAGGAGACCGCCCGTGCCGTTGGGCGCTCTATGGCTGCTATGGTGGCAGCGGAGAGACATCTGTGGCTGACCCTGTCAGATATGAAGGACAAGGACAGGGTCTGCCTACTGGACGCCCCGCTCTCGTCTTCTGGCCTGTTCGGCGACGCTGTCAACTCGGTTGTCGACAGGTTTCAGGAGGCGAGTAAGCAAGCGGCGGCGTTCCAGCGGTTCCTCCCTTGCCGCTCTCGGGCTCAGGGGGCTGCTGGGCGGGAGCAGCCCTCGACGAGTACCGGCTCCTCATACAGGGAGGCTCAAAAGGAGAGCGCTGCCTCTCGTGCTCCCACGCGGCAGGGCCAGAAGCAGCGCTACTCGTCTGGGGCTTCAAAGTCGAAGTCGGATCTGGGTCCGTACTTACGGCTAGGAGGTCCCAGAAGAAAAAGTCCTGACACATGGGGGTGCAGGACTTCTGAGGGCAGGCCCTTCTGGGGAAGAAAGGAATTACAGGTTACCTATCTCTCCCCAGTGCCCTCGACGCTGTGCTCAGTCCGACGCAAGGGGACTGAGACACACGTTACCCCTGAGGGGGTCTATAAAACGGATAGTTCGGGCCCCGCTTGGCGGTGCGCCGTTACAGGGGTCCGAGCTACCGTCTCTAACACCAAAGGCCAGCCTCGAGAGGCTGGTTCCCTTAGTAGATTATTTAGCAGCTTGGAAACTACTGCCAAATGTGTCTCAATGGGTCCTGCAGACTGTAGAAAAGGGGTATCGAATTCAGTTCGCTTTTCCACTACCGCGCTTCAGCGGCGTGACTCCCACGCTCGTGGGCCCCGAGCAGGCTCTGGTTATGGAACAAGAAGTGAAAGCCCTATTAAGGAAGGAGGCCATTGAGGTGGTCCCTCCTCATGAGAGGGAATCCAGGTTTTACAGCCGGTATTTCATAGTTCCCAAGAAGGATGGCGGGTTGCGTCCGATCATAGATCTGCATCAACTGAACCACTCAGTCAGTCAGCTGAAGTTCAAGATGCTCACGCTGAGGCAAGTTGTGTCACAAAACAGGTCCAAGGACTGGTTTGTCACGATAGATCTAAAAGACGCATACTTCTACGTATCCATCCGTCCGTGTCACAGGAAGTTCCTAAGGTTCGCTTTTGGGGGCAAAGCATACCAATATCGGGTTCTTCCCTTCGGTCTAGCACTCTCACCCCGCACGTTTACAAAAGTAGTGGATGCAGTACTAGCTCCATTGAGGCTGCAGGGCATCCGCATACTAAATTATATCGACGACTGGCTGATTCTAGCTCAGTCGGAGATGGAGGCGGCGAGACATCGAGATGTCGTCCTCGCTCATATGAAACAGTTGGGGTTGAGACTAAATGCCAAGAAAAGTGTGCTTTCTCCGGTTCAGAGGACCACTTATTTAGGCGTGGTGTGGAATTCGACCACGATGCAGGCACAAATGTCTCCAGCTCGGATCGAGTCGATTTTCACGTCAGTCAAGAGAGTGAGAGAAGGCCAGTCACTCACTGTCAAGCAGTTTCAGAGATTGCTGGGTCTGATGGCAGCTGCGTCCAACGTGATACCATTTGGCCTGCTGTACATGAGACCCCAGCAGTGGTGGCTCAAGACCAAGGGATTTTCCCCGAGGGGAAATCCACTTCGAATGATCAAGGTCTCTCGACGGTGTGTGCGAGCCCTAGACATGTGGAGGAAACCTTGGTTCTTAAATCAGGGCCCGGTGCTGGGAGCTCCGTGTCGCCAGTTATCGTTAGCGACGGAAGCGTCTCTCACCGGTTGGGGAGCAGTCATGAGTGGCCACTCAGGAGTGGTCACCATTTCATAGGGCACGTCAATTGTCTGGAGATGCTAGCAGTCTATCGAGCACTGAAATTTTTCCTCCCAGACCTGAGAGGTCACCATGTGTTCGTGCGCACCGACAACACAGCGGTGGTCTCTTACATCAACCACCAGGGGGGTCTGCGCTCGCGCCCGTTGTTCAAACTGGCACACCAGATCCTCTTGTGGTCCCAGGACAAGTTCCTCTCACTGAGAGCACTATATATTCCTGGGTACCTGAATGTGGGACCAGACGTACTGTCGAGACAGGGGCCGAGGCCCGGGGAATGGATGCTTCACCCCGAGGTGGTGAAGCAGATATGGAGAATGTTTTATCAGGCGGAGGTGGACCTCTTCGCAACTCGAGTGAATGTGCAATGTCCCCTCTGGTTCTCTCTAACTCCTCCAGCTCCCCTAGGACTGGACGTTATGGTACAGACATGGCCGAGGCTGCGTCTGTACGCCTTTCCCCCGATCGCTCTGCTCCCAGGAGTTCTGACGAGAGTACGTCGAGACGGTGTTCGCCTACTGTTAGTAGCCCCGTGCTGGCCGGGCCGAGTATGGTTCTCGGACCTGATTTCCCTCCTAGACGGCTCTCCATGGGAGGTTCCCATCAGGAGGGATCTCCTCTCACAAGCAGGGGGTGCCATTCTGCACCCCCGCCCGGAGTTATGGAAACTGTGGGTGTGACCACAGCTCATAGCTTCTGGTCTCCCAGCTGAGGTGGTAGAGACCATTCTCCAATCCAGAGCTCCCTCTACAAGGAAAGTGTACACCCTGAAGTGGAGGTTCTTCACTTCATGGTGCAGAGCTCGCCAGCAAGACCCTGTTAACTGCCCAGTTGGTACAGTTCTTGAGTATCTGCAGGCTAGACTCTCTGCAGGGGTATTCCACTCCACAGTGAAGGTGCATGTGGCGGCATTATCGGCTTACCACTCACCGCTCGATGGAAACACAGTGGGCAAACACCCCCTGGTGATACGCTTCCTCCGCGGTGCGCTGAGGATGAGGCTGCCAGTGCGTTCTCGCTTCCATACGTGGGACCTGGCGGTGGTGCTAGAGGCTTTGTGTAAACCAATTTTTGAGCCCATAGAGGAGATTTCAGATCGTCATCTTTCCCTCAAGACTACGTTCTTGTTAGCGATCACTTCTCTGAAGAGAGTGGGTGACCTTCAGGCCCTATCACTGGCCCCTTCCTATCTTGACTTTGCGCCCGGACTGGCGAAAGCATTTCTGTACCCTCGAGCGGGTTACACCCCTAAGTTCCCCATTACTGCACCACGGCCAGTAGTACTGCAGGCCTTCCATCCTCCTCCCTTTCGGGATTCAGATCAGGCGAAGCTTAACTGTATGTGTCCTGTGCGAGCACTTGACACATACGTCCACAGAGCTACCCAGTGGAGAAGGTCGGACCAACTGCTTGTGTGCGTTGGTCCGCCCAGGAGAGGTCTCCCTGCTACCAAGCACACTATCAACCGGTGGATTGTCGAGACAGTCACGGCCTGTTACGAGTCCTCTGGCCTCCCCTCGCCTTTGGGGGTCAAGGCACACTCCACTAGAGGTATGGCAGCCTCCAAGACCTTCTCTGCAGGTGTCCCTGTTTTGGACATCTGCAACGCTGTGGGTTGGTCCACCCCATCCACCTTTGTCCGGTTCTACGGCCTAGACATCGGTACTACCCCAGGTTCTTCAGTCCTCTCGTCCTAGTCGTTTATGTTGAGACATACACACAGGGCAGGGATTTGTAAGTCTGGCGGAGTGGGCATCTCGTTCCCAAAGCGTGGTGACGCAGCTCGAGTTCCCGAAAAGGAATGTCTCCAGGTTACGTATGTAACCATGGTTCCTTGAGGTAACGAGACGTTGCGTCACGTTTCCATACTTCCAGCATCCTTGCCAGCGCAGTTCTTCATGACTTGAGGCTGTCGCCGGCTTTGCCGCACATGCTTTTATGCTTCCTGGTCTCTGCCGTCACCCGCCTGTGATGTCACGCCCTTCCATTGGACAGATTACACAGCAGATTCAGAGCCGGTCACGCAGAAGGCGTACCCAAAGCGTGGTGACGCAGCGTCTCGTTCCCTCAAGGAACCATGGTTACATACGTAACCTGGAGACGTTTTCGGTTACAGAACAGCTGCATTGTGTTAGTTTACTCAACTCTAAATAGGTTGACTCTGAGTTAAGCGCATGCATCACGACTATGAAAAGTCATGATCAGCGGAGCTCCGAAATTATGATTCACCATGGCAACAGCTCCCGCCAAAAAGATGTCAGCACGCATACTTCCATCAATGCGTAACTGTAATTCTTAATAACTGTCAATAACTTAATAACTGTTATAATATCATAGGTGAAAACTGTAAATTATTGAAATAATATTGATTTTAATGGTATACCATGGCCACAAAAAGAAGAAGAAAAAAAAGGAAAAAGACAGAAAGAAGAAACAAGAAAGTGGCAGCAGCTAAAAATGAAGTATAAAAACACAATTCAATGAAGGTAAAGCTTTAAGCATGAAAGGTTCATGGGTGTGGGCTAAATTACTTTACAAACATTTGACATTAAATATCATTCAATGTCTATTTCAACGTGCTGCAGCTTTTTCCACATAGTCTAACACTCTTTTCACATAATTAAATATTCTCTAATCCAACCTGTTACATTTCTTAATTAGAGTAATAAAATTAACTACTGACTTGTCGACAGCAATAAGGCAGAGGGAGAACCTGCAGCAGCACCACTGACAGATGAAGAGGAGATGGTCAAGTACTGGAAGATTTCTCAAATCCAAAATTAAGAAGAATAACTTTTGCTTTTGTATTAGGAAATAAAGATGACCAAAAAATTGTGAATAATTAGTTTATTTAGCAGCTGTGGTGGTGGTTACAGCTCTTACCCCTCCATCTGGCATCCTTCCATTCCATACAGTAATTAGTTTCATTTTCAGAAGGTGTGATGGTGGGGATTTGCTTGTCATCAGTGCATCCAACCACACTGGAGATCCTGAAGGAAATTCTGATTATTGGGTTACTTCCAGACGTCACAGAAAGATGTTATCAAGCGAACGTCATTTATCAGATTAGCCTCATTTAAACCGATTTCTACACCACTAACTTACAGTCCTCTGATACTCCTCTTTGACGGATTTGTCCTCATGAAAAAAAAATCTCAGAATGAGTGAGAGCGATGCACACTTTCCTTAAAATCTGCATACAGGATTTATAATGTGCTCTGCATCTCCGATGTTTTAAAGAAAACTACCATTTAAAATGGGACCGCTCAAATAAATATGCACAAGAATACGGTGTAAAAAATTATAATAAAATAAATAATATACAGTATTTAGTCTTGTTTCCATGAAGGAAAAAAAAAACGAACTCAAGTGACTTTTTATTTCATTTTGCAAATTATCTGGCAATGCGGTAATAAATTAAAAATAGCCCATTCTTGTTTCCGTTTGCATTAAGATTATTTTTCTTACCCTATGGAGAGCACTTTTATATTTTAACAAGACTAAATATCTAGATAATTTTTTATCTATAGAAAATGCATCTCAACTTAAGATTTTTTAAATCTTTGTACTTGAAATAAGACAAAAATACTCAAGCAATTTTGCAGCGTGAATGAATGAATGAGGTATTAAAACATCGCTTACACTTTAAAAAGGGAGAGGAGAAGGAAAGAAACTCTGGGTTTA
The DNA here is from genome assembly GCA_023376895.1 of Aspiorhynchus laticeps. NCBI lineage: Eukaryota > Metazoa > Chordata > Actinopteri > Cypriniformes > Cyprinidae > Aspiorhynchus > Aspiorhynchus laticeps. The sequence continues at coordinate 24,565,218 of CM041794.1, read as the reverse complement.
CCGAAGAAAACATGCTCCCGACTAGATTAGGTTCATAGAGTAAGTTACCACAGTAACCGACTCTGAGTATAAGTTACCTCTCTTTCTGAAATGGGCTTGACTTACCCTGTTTTCCCGGGTTTGACAAACCTCCCATTTTGAAACAGAAAACCCAGAGTTTCCCTCATTTCAGGGTTAACATACTCAGATTTTTCACTTAACCTCCTTTCTGAAACGGGCCCCAGGCTGACCAGAGAGAGAGAGAGAGAGCACACAGTGAAACAAAACACAAGCAGTTCTGGTCAAAAACATCTTGAATAAACAAGCAATAAAATGTCCTCCCTACACATTATAGAAATACAAAAATGACTTTTACCCCATTTCAAAGGATTTTTTTTTTCTGAATGTCATCATTTATTCATGTTCTGTATAGCAGTTTGTAACAGTGTTTTACAGCCCAACAAATGTCTAGAAAATTACCTGCAGATCTAACTTTGTTGGTGTATCCTAATACAGTCAACGAGGTTTAATCAGATTAGATAATATTTTTGAATTCAATTAGAAACTTCATTAGAAGTTATCACATAAAAGACATTTTAGATGTTAGCAGTCATTTTTTTAGTAAAGTTATTCATCTTTGATGAAGAACTGCTGATATTACAAATGAGGACACTCTACCTTCATGTAATTCCCATTTTTGCAGATCTGAGATATTATTGTTACGGAACTACCAGACACAAAGGTAAGTGTAGAATAGGTTGAGTTTATTACAGGATTTGGGTGAGACAACAGTGGTGAGATTCTTTGCGTGAGGTAAGTGGCTTTCTAGAGGTATTGTGGATAGTGCGCTGGGATTCTGACTGTGTCTCTGTCCTTTGGCAGGTTTGTGGCGGATAGGAATCCTGGAGAGCCTGCGAGTCTCTAGAGTCCACAGATGTATAGGAATCTGGTGGTGAGAGGGAAGACAGAGGGTAACAATCATCAGGTAAGTAACACAGGTAAGTATACTCAGCTAGCAGTCCGCTGCAGAGTGGAGGTCCTTGTTGTATCCACAAGTCTCAATGTCTTGGCAGCTTTGTGACTTTAAGATCAGACAGTGGTGCAGGATGAGGAGTGAGCTTATATCCCGGTGCTAATGACTGTGGTGATGAGGAGCAGGTGTGCATGATCATTAATCAGGTGCAGGTGAAGATGATCAGTGATGGAGGAATACGGGCCATTCTGTGACAATTATAGGAATTAACATAAATGAACATGTTTTTTTGTGTAATAACATAATCTATTTATCTGTAGTGTAAAGAAAATAAGAAAAAAAAGTTACTTGTCTTTTCTGGTGTTTAACTCTGGTAAGAGAAAATTCACTCAATGTTGGTAATGTTGATGTTAATGTCCTTATACATGAAAATAATAACAAAAGAAAAAAAAAAATTAAGAATGCAGTTCAATCGGATTTTGCCCTCAATAAATTAAAAAAGAAAGTATGATTCTTTTTCATGTAATCCCAATATTATTGTTGTTCAAATCAAATCTAGCATGTAGATTTGATTAGTAGCTCTGTATGTTTATGCAAATCTCCTGTTGCATATTTAAACAGCAGGCACGAGTCAGTTTATACATTCATCTGATCACTAGAGAGAGTGAAGAATCGCTTCAGTTCATACAAACTGTGCTGTGAAACAAACCATTATCTCGTCATCTTTAGTGTTGCTTCTGGCAGTCACATCCTGTAAGTTTAGTCTACTTTATATGTGATTCATTAATTTGTTAATCAAAAGCTTTTTAAATGTCTTGCTCTCTTATTAACTGGTATTATCTGATTTGATACAGGTATTGATTCATATGAACTCACTCAGCCTGAGTCTCTGACTGTCCGTCCTGATGCCACTCTCACTATCAACTGTAAAGTCTTTTTATCAGTTACAAGTGAGTATACAGCCTGGATTCGTCAGCCTGCAGGAAAAGCTCTGGAGTGGATTGGAGTGATCTCGAGTGGTGGAAGCTTATACTACAAGGATTCCCTGAAAAGCAAGTTCAGTATCACCAGAGACACTTCCAGTAACACAAGAATGCTGCAAGGAAAGAATATGCAAGCTGAAGACACAGCTGTGTATTATTGTGCCAAAGAAACACAGTGGCAGATGCCAGCAGCCTCCCTGAACAAAAACACTATAATCTTATTACAAATGAAAAGTGTTTCTGATTGCTTTCGTTAACAGTCTGCTTTTCACAGAAACAAAAAGGTTTTCAAACATCATAATGACATTAGACATTATTTCAGCTGGTCCAACAAAATTCCATTAAAAAATAGCCTCATAATGAAAGATCTTTACAGTTACACTTTATTTTGATAGTCCACTTTAGACATTCTAATAACTATAAGTAACTTTGCAACTACATGTCTACTAACTCTCAGAGTAGACTGTTAGGGTAGGTTTAGGGTTAGTAGAAAATTTGACATGTACTTGCAAAGATTCTCAGTCAGTGTGCTGTATGTTGTGGACCCATCAAAATAAAGTGTTAGTAGATATTAAGCAGACAGTCTACTAATACTCTAATGACTGCTAGTCAACGTAGTTGCAAAATTACTTACTGTTAGTAAAAAAGTCTAAAGTGGACTATCAAAATAAAGTGTTACCATCTTTACAATTATATGTAAGATATGAACTGAAAAAGTGTAAAGACTATTCAAATTGAAGATCAACTTTTTTAACAATAGTAGCCAGAAAGAAAAACTTATTGCAAGCATCATGATGACAATTTGATGTAATGGATGTATAATCATTTAATAAGCATTACTGAAAAGGCCAAAGTAATTAACTGATTCTTAAAAACCACAGAACAAGGGAAAATGTTCAAATATACACAAATAACCCCAAATTAACCATGGTTTTCTATAACTATGGTATTTGTACAGCTGTGGTTATACAAATGGTAATCGATGTGAAAACAAAAAAAACAAAACAAAACAAAATATGGTTACTACACTTTTACTATAATAAACCATGGTTAATATTCATTTTGTTGGGGTAATTTTGTCATTCTTGGGGTCCTCCCCCAGCAGGCACCAGACGTCTATGTAACGTCAGGTTGCAAAAAACGTCAGACAGACGTTGGATTTTGGTTGAAAATGAAAATCGGGTTGACGTCAATATTTGACGTCAATTTGACGTTGGCTTAACGTTGGATTTTGGTTACACAACCTAAAAACAACTAAATCTCAATGTCAGCTGACGTCGGTATTGGACATCAATTTAACATTGACATTAGACGTTGGATTTACATTGGATTTTGGTCACCCGACGTCGCAACCAAAATTTAACCAAATACCAATGTCTTATGACGTTGTGTGCCTGTTTTGTGCCTGCTGGGCCTGTTGTGGTCTGTGTTACTTACAGCGCATTTCTATATTTGGTTGTGTTGTGAGTATTTGCAGTGCATTTTTGTTTTTGCAGCACTTTTTTGTTTTTTTGTTGTGTTGCGATATTTGCAGCATATGTCCTGTCAAACTGATGCTGATGTTTTCTTAATTTGCTGGTGATTTTTCTATTTGCATGTGTTTTCTGAAGTTGCAGCGATTTGAGCTCTCTCAGCCACACTGAAAAAAACGATTCGTTGTCTGAACAACCACTACTTATAAAAGTAAATATATTAGACACAAAAAACTTAGTATTCATAACTTTTCAATGTCTATTCAACATATATAGTGCGTGTAACGCAAAAAATATAAATTACAAGGTGAATTTACATGTATGCGTAAATAAAATGAAAAAACAAATCACATCAACTAATATTACAATTACATTAAAATTAAGTAAATCTAGCATACAACTTTAAGTATTTGACTGAGCCACGTGATATGCAAATATTGTTTCCAGCCAAGGAGCCATTTTGTGAAGCACTTCAAGCACATGTGAAGACGGTGAGAAGGGGTAAGCTTAACTTTTTGTAGACTAAATATAATATTAGATTTTGGCGTTTTACCATCAATGAACACTTGTTTTTTTGTGTGTGTTAGTGGGTGAAGATTTCCTGAACCGCAACATGATGTAGACACTGAAAAGAGGTAAGCTTTACTTTGTCTTTTTAGGCCTACTCGTTTGCATTTGTGGTCAAAAAAGGAACTTTTAAACTAAATTTCTGAATCGCTAAATAATGCTTCAGTTATTAGAAACGTGTTATGAATACTTATGAAAACATTGAGGTTGTACGTTTAAGCCCATTCCCGCCAATGTAATAAAAAAAAAAGTTTGGTCACAATATTCTCATATTCTCTAACGTTATCCAGGCCTGGGCACGGGTTACTTTTGATGTTTGGTTTATAGTATATTATAAAATATATCGGCTGCATGTCCATATGTATGCACAATCATTAAGTAATGGCGATCTCGATTCAGACACACACGCAAAATTATTCCTAAATGACGATTCCTCTGTCTAGTAAACCTTCGAAATTACAAACCCGATTACAAAAAAGTTGGGACACTGTACAAATTGTGAATAAAAAAGGAATGCAATAATTTACAAATCTCATAAACTTATATTTTATTCACAATAGAATATAGATAACATATCAAATGTTGAAAGTGAGACATTTTGAAATGTCATGACAAATATTGGCTCATTTTGGATTTAATGAGAGCTACACATTCCAAAAAAGTTGGGACAGGTAGCAATAAGAGGCCGGAAAAGTTAAATGTACATAAGGAACAGCTGGAGGACCAATTTGCAACTCATTAGGTCAATTGGCAACATGATTGGGTATAAAAAGAGCCTCTCAGAGTGGCAGTGTTTCTCATAAGTCAAGATGGGAAGAGGATCACCAATTCCCCCAATGCTGCGGCGATAAATAGTGGAGCAATATCAGAAAGGAGTTTCTCAGAGAAAAATTGCAAAGAGTTTGAAGTTTTCATCATCTACAGTGCATAATATCATCCAAAGATTCAGAGAATCTGGAACAATCTCTGTGCGTAATTGGTCAAGGCCGGAAAACCATACTGGATGCCCGTGATCTTCGGGACCTTAAACGGCACTGCATCACATACAGGATTGCTACTGTAATGGAAATCACAACATGGGCTCAGGAATACTTCCAGAAAACATTGTCGGTGAACACAATCCATCGTGCCATTCGCCTTTGTCGGCTAAAACTCTATAGGTCAAAAAAGAAGCCATATCTAAACATGATCCAGAAGCGCAGGCGTTTTCTCTGGGCCAAGGCTCATTTAAATTGGACTGTGGCAAAGTGGAAAACTGTTCTGTGGTCAGACGAATCAAAATTTGAAGTTCTTTTTGGAAAACTGGGACGCCATGTCATCCGGACTAAAGAGGACAAGGACAACCCAAGTTGTTATCAGCGCTCCGTTCAGAAGCCTGCATCTTTGATGGTATGGGGTTGCATGAGTGCGTGTGGCATGGGCAGCTTACACATCTGGAAAGGCACCTTCAATGCTGAAAGGTATATCCAAGTTCTAGAACAACATATGCTCCCATCCAGACGTCGTCTCTTTCAGGGAAGACCTTGCATTTTCCAACATGACAATGCCAGACCACATACTGCATCAATTACAACATCATGGCTGCGTAGAAGGATCCGGGTACTGAAATGGCCAGCCTGCAGTCCAGATCTTTCACCCATAGAAAACATTTGGCGCATCATAAAGAGGAAGATACGACAAAGAAGACCTAAGACAGTTGAGCAACTAGAAGCCTGTATTAGACAATAATGGGACAACATTCCTGTTCCTATACTTGAGCAACTTGTCTCCTCAGTCCCCAGACGTTTGCAGACTGTTATAAAAAGAAGAGGGGATGCCACACAGTGGTAAACATGGCCTTGTCCCAACTTTTTTGAGATGCGTTGATGCCATAAAATTTAAAATCAACTTATTTTTCCCTTAAAATGATAAATTTTCTCAGTTTAAACATTTGATATGTCATCTATGTTGTATTCTGAATAAAATATTGAAATTAGAAACTTCCACATCATTGCATTCTGTTTTTATTCACAATTTGTACAGTGTCCCAACTTTTTTGGAATCGGGTTTGTATTATCACAACAGTACATTTTAACCTGTGTTCCCTCTGCCACTGATCTGGAGAGAGCGCCATAAACTGATAAGGTAGATGGATCTCCAGGACCAGGATTGAAAATCACTGTTTTAAAGTGTTTGATTTTAACATTGTGTTGTTTGTTATATTTCATTTTAATGATGTGAGGCAATATTGAAAGTGTGAGAAAGTGCCAGATTTGACCTCCAAAAGTAATGTATAAAAAAATTGAAACACTAGCATTATCAGTTGTTTTATGCTGTCTAATACTGTTTTTCTCTCCATCCATCTTTCCATACATCCAGCTGTGCAACAAGTTATGGTGCAAGAACTTAGAATGGAATAATTGGAGGTAACAATTTAATAATTTTGTTTATTTACTAATTACTTTAAGCAGTTTCACTGTCATTAAAGATGAGTTGGTCAAATAATGCCTTCATTTCCAAACTCTATGGAATCACTGTATAGTTGTGATTTTGTGTATGCATCATAAGCCACATTTTGTTTTACTTTTCAGACCAACCCTGTGGAATAACCTAGAGATGTAATTCGATGCTTAATTCACTACCTCTCTGATGTTACGTAAGCAGACTGGACACAGAGGATTATAAAACAGTTTCAAGGTATTTATTGATTCAGCAGAGGTTAGGCAGCAGATGTAGGTGAGTAGTGACTTTGATACTTGATATGTTGTTGAAAGGGTATACTGAGGAGTATCTTGTCTTGCCAGGAACTCGTGGATGGCTTGAAGCAGCACACACCCCAGGATGACAGTGGAAGATTATCGCTGTTCGGAGGAAGACAGACGATGGTGACACAGGGGATCTACGATGGAGAGGAACAGAAGGCAAGTAGTCTTAAGGTAGGTATCAGGTAAGTAGTAGCACAATGCTCAGAGAGTCTACTTCGTGTAAGCGAGATCAGACAACTGACTGGAGTGAGGTGTGTGCTTAAGTAGAGCTGAAATGATTGGTGCTGATGAGGTGCAGGTGGCTTGAATCAATACTCAGGTGAAACCAGGTGAGGGCGTGCGCTGTGATTGGAGAAGGTGGAGGACAGACAGACCCGTAACATCTGAAAATTCTGAGAATCTCATCAAGCATTATAAGGTGAGCATCTGAAATCGATCAACAACCAAGTTACGCTCCAAACCTAAATAAACAACTTATATAATGACAGTTAATTAAATTCAACCAAAATAGATAGAAATAAAATGAATGGATGTAAGACACTTTATTTTAAAATATAAATGTAAATTTCAAAATATTGTCTCATTTTACGTTATTTTATTGCAATGTATTTTTTGCACTGAGAAACAATCTGAAAAATACCAAGTGGTGTTGTAAGTAAATACACATTTGCTATGGTTTTTTTTAAGGATACTCATGGGAACAAGGAGGAACTGGAACAGCTCACACTGAAGATCATCACGAAAGGTGGCTCAACAGATGATCCTTTACAGACTGGGATAATGCTTGAAGGCATAGAGGTGATGACGGGATTGGCAGGCTGTTGCGAAGGCTTGTGTTTTTCTGCTTGCCCTAATTTATGCAATTAATCTTAGTTACCCCAAAGAGCTCAGATACTCGTTTGAATTTTTTCAGAAGATTCTACGGGAACTAGACAGTGGGAAACTTTCTCCAAAGGTTTACTCTCTGAAGAACAGGCTTCTATTTTAAAATGAAAGATATCGATTATGTTGTTCTGTATGGAAGTATATGGGCAGCATAATTCATTTTGAAATGTAATATGCACAATGGCAATGTAATGTAATTTGTAAAATGGCAATGTTTTTCTATATTTAAATTTACATTTTCTCATACATGTAAAAATTTAATTATATAATTTACATTTGCCATTTCCTACACTAGTTTTAATATTCAAATTAATAACAAATATTTTAACGCTTTATAAGTTGCAAAATGAAAATATAGATATGGTTAGCATGTCCAAGCAAAAACTGTTGCAAAATTATCATTTCAATGCGGTTTTTCTAGATGCATTTAGACTTACGGCTAGGACACTTGGTATTGCCTTTTCATCATAATACGTGTGATAATTGTAGCAAAATGCAGTGAGAATTTCAGAATGCATTCCGAGCCAAAGGTGCAGCAAAATGGTGATTTAAATGGCTTTTATTTTTCTTAAATGCTTTGACGTTTCAATTGCGTTTTCATCAAATACCCCGCGATAATGTAGTTTAAGTCAATGTGGATTTGAAAATGCATTCCAAGGCGATCGCACCCCCGACCTGTCAATCATTACATCAAGGCGGGGCAATTTTCACCATTAACCAAACGTTTTTCACCTGTCTCAAGATCTCTCACTGTTTACACTCTGATTGATGCACGAGATCAAACAGACAGTACGATTCTACAGTTATTTACCTAGATTTCACTGTACCTTATATTTTATTCTTCACTTTTAATCCATAATAGATTGCACGTCCTGAGGCACCTAAGCGTCGTGCCTGCCTCAACATCTCACTGTTTGCACGCCGATTGATGCACATAAGCAAATAGTGCAATTCTACACTTATTTACCACCTTAATTTATATTTTATTCTGTTCTTTTAATCCGTAATATAGTGTTCCGTGGCACCTAAACGTCATGTGCCTGCCAAGATCTCTCACTGTTTACAGCCACCGGACACCGCGATTGATGCCCGTGATTTTTAATCTCCCCTTGGCTGTTCTGTTACACCTGTGCCTACATCTGACTGGTGAAGTGTCATCTCCATTATTACGGGTTAGAAGAGAGGAAATATAAGGCAACACCGGGTCTACACCAAACGTGACAAAAGATAGTAGGCTATTGAACCCATTATAATCGGTGATGCTGTCTACAACTGTCGCGTCCAGTGTAGACATCATGGTGTAAGGTGGCAAATAGGTAAATAACTGTAGAATTGTACTGTCTGTTTGATTGTGAGAGATCTAGAGGCAGGTGAAAAGCGTTTGGTTAACGGTGAATATTGACCTGTAGTGTGTCATGTTGCCGAGCACCGCCTTGATGTAATGATTGACAGGTCGGGGGGGGCGTGATCGCCTCAGAATGCATTTACAAATCCACATTGACTTATCGCGGGGTAATTAAAGAAAATGCAATTGAAACGTCTTAAGTGTAATTGTCAGTGCATTTAAGAAAAATAAAAGACATTTAAATCACCATTTTGCTGCACCTTTGGCTCGGAATGCATTCTGAAATTCTCACTGCATTTTGCTACAATTATCATGTGGTGTTATGATGAAAAGGCAATACCAAGTGTCCTAGCCGTAAACCTAAATGCATTTAGAAAAACAGCATTGAAATGATAATTTTGCAACAGTTTTTGTTTGGACTTGCTAAACATATCTGATCAATTTGGGTAATACATTTTCATTTTGCAACTTATAAAGCGTTAAAATCTGTTTTTAATTTGCATATTAAAACATATGTATGAGAAAATGCAAATTTAAATACAGAAAAACGTTGACATTTTACATATTGCACTGCCATTTTGCATATTACATTTCAAAATGAATTATGCTACCCATATGCTTCCATAGTTCTGACCATTATGACTTGAAATATGTTTGTCACAAGACATGTTTAGCCATTCGCATCTGGCTCTACTACAATGTTAGTCTGCAAATGTTTGATCACAGTCTTGTTTTATTCTTAGGATGTTTGTTGCATGTTCCAAAATTAAATGTTAGAAAAATGTGAATATTTTAAGAAGTATTGCAAAGGGTGAAAAAAATAAATAAAATCAAGGTAGTAACCTATTGTGAACTTTTTGTGAAGATTACAATCTCTGTCTTACAAACAAAACAAAAAGAAAATGCTTTTCTAGTTTTATTAGGAATTTTGTTCCAAAAGTATATGTTGAAAAAATGTAAATCCTTTAAGAAGTGTTGCAAAGGGTGAAAAATCAAGGAAGTGACCTGTTGGAAGTGTACTTCCATTTGTTGATTTGTCACATTTTGTTGTACATTCACAATGTGTGGTTTCAGGCTTCAACTTTGCTTTGCAGCCTGTCAAAAAATAAACTGAAATGCTTTATTTTGTGTGACTTGCATGTTTAATTTAAGATATTGAATGTACTGGAGCAGTGCAGTAAGCAGACCAAAAGCTGAAGATCTAAAATAAGTTAAAATTTTAAGTTCAACTAAATTATTTTTTTTAAATAAATGACCTTAAATGTTAAGTAAACACAACTTGCAATTACTTAGTAGATTCTGTCGTGTTACATATTTTTTTTTTAAGTAAAGAATGTTGATTCAACTCAATTAATTATATTGTTTTATATAAATGAGCTTAAATGTTAAGTTAACACAACTTGAAATTACTTAGTAGATTCTAACGTGTTGCATGTTTTGAGTAAAGAATGTTGAGTGAACTCAAATATTTAAGTTCATATAACAAAGATTACCTTGTTTATTTTAAGTAAAATTGTTCCAAGTTGGGTTTACTTAAAAAGTGTGATGCAAAAATGGTGCATACATATTTTAAGTAAATCCAACACATAATTTTTACCAGTGCACCGTAGATTAGGCCATTATAACTTTCACTTGATTTATCAAGTTTAATTACATGTGTGTTGCACAGTTTTATATCACAGACAATCTTAAATCATATTTACTGGGTTGCATATGCAGAACTGTATGCAAATACCCCCCCCCCCCCTCCTCCTCTTTATTTTAGTATTACAATGAAAAGAAGCAGCTTGTTCTCGCACGTCTCAAAACATGATCTCCTCGTCTCTCTGGTTGTTGCTGCTGCTGGCAGCTGTTTCTCGTAAGTCTTCGTAACTTCTATAGATACCTCATAATAAAAATACTATGGTTATACATAATTATATATCTAACATGACCATATTTTTCCCCTCAGGTATCCACTGTGTTGAACTGACACAGACTGATTCTATGGTCTTAAGTCCTGGTCAGGTTTTGACACTGTCCTGTAAAATCTCTGGATATTTACTGACTGACAGCAGCTACTGCACTCACTTCATTCGGCAGCCTGCAGGAAAAGCTCTGGAATGGGTTGGAAGGATGTGTAGTAGCGGTAGCACAAATTACAGTGATAAACTGAAAAGTAGATTTCAAGTTACCAGAGAGTCTTCCAGCAACACAGTGACTCTTCAAGGACAGAATGTGCAGACTGAGGACACAGCTGTGTATTACTGCGCCAGAGAGAGAGCACACAGTGATACAAAACACAAGTCGTTCTGGTCAAAAACATCTTGAAAGAAAAGAGCAATAAAACGTCCCCATTCATACAGTGTTTTACTGCCCAGCAAACGTCCAAAAAATGACCAACTTTGTTCGTGTAAATTAATGGTACAATCAAGTTTATTTATATTAAAATATATTTTTGACTTGAACACAACCAATTCATTAGAAGTTACCACCAACTGTTTGATAGTCACAGTTATAGAGTGAAAGTTAATGTCAAAGTTATTCATCTTTGACGAGAATACTGCTGAAATTACAATAGAGGGCACTCTCTGCCTTCTGTGATGAAATTTCTGCAGATCAGGGATGTTGAAGGATTAATGCAACATGTTAAAACATATCGCTAACATAGTTGAATTTAGTCTTTCTGCTGTAGGTCCAACAGAACCATACTTTTAGAATGAGGGTTATTACCTAAAACTAAAACCATAAAAAAAACCCACGCGCATTATTACTTGAAATAAAACACATGACCTATATAAATGAAATATAAAAAAGTACATTTATTTTATTTCAGATAGCTGTCAATACACCTCATGTTCATGTAGTTTACCTTGATGCAATAAATTTACTAAAAGGAAAACTATAAAAAATAAAACTATATAGACATATTTAAAAAACAAAAACAATATGACAAATACACAAAACAAAACTACTTGTTGCTGTCAGATTTAGTCAATAAAATAATTTTAGAAACATGAACAATATGTGAAATAAATAATTTACAATCTGTAGATTGTAAATTATTGTAAATAATTGTAAATTAAAGAAAAATATAATTTAATGCAATGTTTTAAAAAGAGCAATAAATTCAATAAGAATTTTTATCACTTCTAGGTGTTCAACTGCTGTTCAAAAATCTCTCAATGTTAGTAATGTTGATATAAGAGCCCTGATATAATAATAATAATAATAATAACATGAGAAAAACAAACAAACAAAAAAACAAGAATAAGAATGTAGTTCTGTTAATTTACATCAGAGTTTGCCTCATTAAATTTATGCATTGCATGATTAGATAATGGAAAAATGCAATTAATTTTTCATGATAGTTTAATCTTGGTAGTTTAAATTAAAATTTAAATTACAGTTTGCAGACAATCACATTGTCTGCAAACTGTCTACATTTTCTGCTAGACTCTATTCATGTAAATAATAACTTCATTAAATTCAAAGCTAAGCCTTATTTAAAATAATGTTCAGGAAAGTGTGATGCATATGAAGTTCATTAACATCTCTGTGTGATTATGTAAATCTCCAGTTGCATATTTAAACAGCAGGCACGAGTCAGTTTATACATTCATCTGATCACTAGAGAGAGAGAAGAATCCCTTCAGTTCATTCAAACTGTGCTGTGAAACAAACCATGATCTCTTCATCTTTAGTGTTGCTTCTGGCAGTGATATCCTGTAAGTTTAGTCTACGTTCTGTGTGATACATTCATTTGTTGCTAAAAAAAACTTGTTAACAGTCTTCTTTACACACCATGATCTCTTATTAACTGGTATTATTTGATTTGATACAGGTATTGATTCATATGAACTCACTCAGTCTGAGTCTCTGACTGTCCGTCCTGATGCCACTCTCACTATCAACTGTAAAGTCTCCTATTCAGTTACAAGCTATGGTACAGGCTGGATTCGTCAGCCTGCAGGAAAAGCTCTGGAGTGGATTGGATGGATCTGGAGTGGTGGAAGCTTATACTACAAGGATTCACTGAAAAGCAAGTTCAGTATCACCAGAGACACTTCCAGTAACACAATAACACTGCAAGGAAAGAATATGCGAGCTGAAGACACAGCTGTGTATTATTGTGCCAAAGAAACACAGTCACAGACATCAACAGCCTCACTGTACAAAAACACCATCATATTGACATTACAGCATTTATCACATTTTCACAACTAATATTCACTGATGTTTATCATTTACAGCTGAAATTCATTTGATGATATTAATGTGCAAAAATGAAAATCTAATAAAAGACATTTTTTAAACAGTAATTCATCTTTGATGAAAAATTGATCTTACTATAGTGAGCACTCTATGCCTTCAAGTAATGCCCATTTTAGCAGATCTGAGATATTATAGGAATTAATATAATTATATAAAGAAAGAACAGGGTCTGCTTGCAAACAAAAACATTTTATTCTAGCTTGATGCGTTCTTTTTTTAAACACTTGAATGTGGGTAAGTTTCATAAGAAATAAAGAAATAAACAACATTTTGAACAAAAAGCTGAAAAAAAGACTATGAATTGGATTCAGATTGATAATCAAAACAAAGATGGAGGGGATCACGTGACCCTTCGACTGCGATGCAGGCTTAGTCTTTCGCTCTGCTCACTTTGCCACATATTGTGTGATCCTGTCAGTCAATTTTAAACCACTCTGCATTGGACCCATTATGAGTGCTTCGACAGACAAAGGGGATCGGAAAAGAGAGATTGAGCAATCACCAATGAAGAAAAAATTCAGAGATTCCACCATCTCCAGAGAGAACATCGACAATGCTATTGCTAACGGTGTTAAGCTAGCACTTAAAGAACAGCAAAGCACTTTGAATTCGGTTGTGAATTCTGCAGTAAGAGATGCGATGGACTCGATGCTGATTCCAGCATGGCGCGAACTGCGTGAGGACATACAAGTGACCAACAAGTCTGTTAAAGAGTTAAGAGAGGAGTTTGAGGCCATAGTTACCACGGCGAAGCAGACACGTGACTGCGTTGATTCTGTTCAGGCAGATGCACGTGAGGATAGAAGGGCAGTCACAGACTTAAGAAATCAGCTGGAGCGACTCACCGAGAAGATGACGGATATTGAAGATAGGGGCAGGAGTTGAAGATAGGGGCATCATTGAAGATAGGGGCAGACAACGTTCGTCTGGTGGGGCTGCCAGAGGGAGCGGAGGGTACCAATGCAGCTGGTTTCCTCAGAGTTAATCTTTCCAAGTGGATTCCTTCCTTGAGGGGCCGTGACATTGAGATTGACCAGGCGCATCACGTGTATGACGGAGGGAGGGGCTCCGATCGGCCACGGACTCTCAGAGATTCCACGTCCGTGTACTAAGATGGCATGACAGATCGCAAATCCTGAAATGTGCCAGTCAGGCTTATCTGGTGAAATGCGCACAGGACAATGTCACACTTCCATTTTTTCCTTTGTTGGAAAATATCAAAAATTGATATTTTTTTGGCTGTGTGAGCTTTTCGGGAGACATGTCTTGCGTTGGAGTGGATCGGTCACGAACCATCACAATTTTTTGTTGCTCAGTCAGACCTATGTTCCCGGTAATGTGCGGTCTGAATTGTTCCTTGTTTATGGTTGTCGGTTGTTCATATTTTTATGTTGATTTTATTTTTATTTTTTACAACAGAAATTTATACTTTTTTATTTATTTTACCTTATTTCTAAAGGGATTTTTCATCTTGGAGGTTTGGTATCTAAAATGCACATCAGCGTTTACATGTTATTTACAGAATGGAGGTGCTTCTGTTTTTTTTTCATTTATTGAATACACTCTTGGGATTACGAATATTCAATGCATACTCTAAATATTTTATCATTGAATGTGAATGGTTCAAATTCTGCTTTCAAACGAACCCGTGTGTTAGAATATTTACACCGTAAATCTATTTCCTGTGCCCTAATTCAAGAGACACATTTAAAACAATCTGACGTGGCACGTTTCCAGAATAAGTATTAAAAATTAGCAGCTTTTTCTAGCGCTCAAAATAAAACTAAGGGGGTGCTTATCCTTGTTAACTGGAAGTTAAATTTAATGATTGAACACCTTGGTAGTGATGAGAAGGGTAGATTTGTTTTTATCCGATGCAAGATATATAATAATAGGTTAGCATTGGTCTCTATTTATGGTCCGAATGAGACAGACAGTGCATTCCTTACACAGATTTCCAAAACTCTACTTGAGGAGATTGATTGCCCTCTAGTGGTGGGTGGGGATTTTAATGCTGTCATAAATCATGCTTTAGATAAATCTCAATCTGATACAACAGCCAATCCATCCTCTAAATTACTGAATACATTTATCACTGAGCTTAACTTAATCGATCTTTGGAGAATTCAGAATACTAAAGCTAAGGACTTCACTTTTTTTTCTAATAGACACAAGACTTTCTCTAGGATAGAATAGGTCTTCTTTCATTTCCTCTCATCCTATGCGGGACTGGATTGCACCATCTGCTTGTCGGCCATCTGTTTCCTTAATATATATTAAAATTATTGATTGCATTACAAAACCTCTTTCTATTAAAACTATTTGGAATAGGGAATTATCTGACCTTAATTTATCTGTCGACTGGGAGAGAGTGTGGTCTAATCTCAGCTTAACATCTAAAAATCTGGCTCATCGTCTTATTCACTTCAGAGTCATTCATAGAGCATACATAACTACTTACAAAAGATTATGAAACTACAGTCAAATTTGAACTGCCATATATGTAACAATGCATCATTAGGCACTTTTCTGCAAATGTTTTTGGAATGTCCTGTCATCATCAGTCTATCTATGGACACATGTAAACCTGGTTTTGTCATCATTACTGCGAATTGATTGGTCTGTTAAACCAAGTTTGTGTCTTCTTAATGATGATTCAGGTCTCTGTATTAGTTCAATGCAAAAGAGAATGTTGTTTGCTGGTTTTACAGCTGTGAAGAAGACAATAATACAGAACTGGTTTACACCACACATGTATAGAAAAACATATTGGATCCGTAGCCTCCTGCAAATAGTGTCATGTGAATGTACAACGGCGCGAGTCGGTGGGGCCAAGCCTTCGACCATTGATGCTTGGCAGTGTTTTCTTTTTGATATACGTGATTGTATAAAGGAGTGAATTGTTTTGTGTTTTTATTGTCCTTCCCTCTCTCCCTCCCTTTTGACTGGACTTTGAGATATTGAGTACATGTCTGTTGTTTTGTTTTGTTATATTTTGGATGTTATGTTATGTTATGTGTGAAAAAAAAATGTTGATAACAAAAAAAAGAAGCAAGAGTCTGGAAATGCTAGTTTAACTTGTCACGTGACAAATCAGATCTTCGGTTAATTTGGCCAAATCAGATCACTTAAAGCTGTTTACTCCAAGAGCAAGAACTGTAATGATAAATTCATGTTCAATCGGATTTAAATCTGGAGATTGACTTGGGCAATCTAAGACTTTCCATTTCTTTGCCCTTATAAATTCCTTGTCTGAACTGGCAGGGTGTTTTGGGTTATTGTCCTGATGCAATATGAAGCACTTCCCAATGAATCTGGTGGCATTTTCTTGAATATTGGTAGGCAAGATGGTTTTTTACCCTTCCAAATTCATTAAGTAAAGTTGAGAGGGCCTGTTCCAGAGGCAGCCATGCTTGCCCCTGCCATGACAACACCTCCACTATGCTTTACAAATGAGGCCAGGGGCGGACTGGCCATCGGGAGAACCGGGAGAATTCCGGGTGGCCTGGCAGCCAATTTGGCCCGCTGCCCTGCATTTATTTATTTTTTGTATAATTTATTATTATTATTATTTATATTGTTATTGTTGTGGTTTTTGTTGACTACCGAATGTACTAAAGTGATTATTTCCGAATTCACCATTCAATAATAAAACTCTAATAAATCATGCCTTGACTGGCAACGCGATTCGCCTCGCGTGCGCTCCGCGCGTCCGCCAAAAGGACGCAAGACTCTAGAATGGAGTGGAAGCGCCCAGGTGGAGCAGAGAGGCAAAACTGTCCTGTTCAGGGCTTCAAGTGCAGGTCAGTTACATCTGTAAATAGACTATTGTAGTTTTATCTTTGTTTACTTAGTTAAACATTAAACTGCTAGCAAATGTTAGCAGTAGCTGTCAATTACTGCAAACTTAACAAAAGGACATAATAACTATTGTAAAGAGAAGGAATTTAGCAGATAAATATTCACATAGTTTTATAACGGGTTTAGGAGGAGTTATGGCAGACAACAACACAACTCTTAGGAAAATTAACCGTGGTTTTACTAAAAATAAAACCAAAAAAAACATGGTTACTATAGTTAAACCATGGTAACCACAAATTAATAATGGTTTTGCTACACGGTATAGTTTCACCATGGTATTTGTAGTAAAACTCTGGTTATACAAATAGTAATCAATCCACCAAAACATGGTTACTTTTACCATAGGTCTAATAATACCATGGTTAATTTTCCTTAGGACCAAACATGACCCATGATAATGCAAAAACATATTACATTTTAAGATTTTTCTATAAAGATATATTCAAGATGTAGCTATTATTGTGCTAATTTTGACAAGATAAAACAATAATGTAATACTTAATTTCTAAAATAAATGTATACTATGTGCAAACAAATTACAATGAGGTGGCTGTTTTGCAACAAGGTGCTGGAAAAGTGACAGGTGCAAGAAAATTAGTGAAAAAAGTAAACATACACATGAGAGACATAGAGATGTCAGGGAAAATGAAGAGACTAAAAATGAAAATGGAAGTTCAAAAGATAACCTTTAATTATTTTGCATGGCCCCAGCCTAGGAATTGAAACTTTTTTATGCAATGATGATGATGGCCATACAAAAAATATTGTTGTCCGGTTTCAACATTTGTTGTGGGTGTATGGGATGGCCTGGATGAGAGTGAGATTTCCTGGCCTGAAATTTTGTTCCAGTCCGCCCCTGAATGAGGCTGTATGCTTGGGATCATTTATACACACACACAGAAAGCTGCTTATTACTCATTTATCCATGTTTCTTTATCACTCTCACGTGTCAATAACTCCTGCCCAACTAAAACCTCCACAGATATATTTGCATACCAAAACAATATAGAAATGATATAGAAAAAGTTCAATTGATTTACACTTTATATAATCGCCAACATATATATTGTCGTATTGGCATAGCAACCAGTAATGCTTAAAGTTTAATGAACACATTTGACTAGCTAGCTAGGTGATAAAAACAAAATCTGACCAAGGTGACCATCAAAGACTGACTAGTGCTAATGGTATGTTTCTCTTGCTAGTGCTCTTTTTTTCCCTTCATGCTAAGTGCTAATCTGAATGGTGTTCCATTTTAACCTTAATCAACAAGTACAACCGGCCGTGACATCCTCACCTTATCTTATGCTGCCTTCACAGGCAATACATTTTTTATAAATTCTTTTTTTTTTGTAAATATGAGTTTTCTAGTTGGAAATTGGACATGATTTTCTTTGTCATATTTTCTACTGGGATAATTTTTATACCCAAGTTTCTGAGTTGTGCAGGCCATAAACATGGTGGAGGGGAAAACACTTAAAATCATGCACACCGTAGTGCAATAACCATTTCAAGCATTTTGTATGTTTTATACACAGCAGAACAGCATGTATTTGACTGAAAATCCAGAATCATCAACAAGCTAACTATATAGATAGCTCTGTGAATGTTTGGCTGTCAACGAATGGGATGCTACATTTTATTCAAAATTAAATACCTTAAATATCTACAATTTTGGTTTTAATAAGATTTTCCCAGGAAACCTGGCGTCCTCCATGATTCCTGTTCTTTCCAACAGCACTTGAATGTGACAAGCTTGTAATCAGACTTCTGAAATTCTGAAAACTTGCTTACCTAATTCTAGATGGAGTCACAGTTGCAGCTCACATGAATGAAAGTGGCATGTCTGAACTAGTTGATACAGGAAATCAGCAGTCTAATAAAGAGGTTGACTGGCAAAAGGTATTTTATGTATTTTTAAAATTTATGTATTTAAATACAAAATACATTTGATTTTTTTCAATGGTATTTAAATACAAAATACAAAATAGTATTTTGTATTTCAAATAGTTATTTTAAATACATGTATTTGAAATACTGCCCATCCCTGGTTTTGACATAGATTACCAGTCATTTTTTGCTGTGTGCAGTCACATAGTAAATATTGCTCATATATGATGAAGTATAGTTCATATAGTTCATCCCTGATGAAAAACTGCTGATAATATAATAGAGGACAATCTTTGCTTTCATGTAATGTCAAATTCAGCAGATCAGAGATATTGTAGCAATTGATGTAAATTGGCTTTTTATTTTTCTTGCTACATTTGAAGCAATTAAATATATTGCTAACACTTTGATATCAATGAATTTAAAACTGAAAGGCCTGTTTAAAAAGGAAAAGCTGATGCCTCTTCATGTAATCTCAATATTTTTGTTGTTTGAGCAAGTAGATTTGATTATTACCTCTGTATGTTTATGTAAATCTCCTGTTGCATATTTAAACAGCAGGTACGAGTCAGTTTATACATTCATCTGATCACTAAAGAGAGAGAAGAATCGCTTCAGTTCATTCAAACTGTGCTGTGAAACAAACCATGATCTCTTCATCTTTAGTGTTGCTTCTGGCAGTGATATCCTGTAAGTTTAGTCTACTTTCTGTGCGATACATCATTTTGTTGCTAAAAAGCTTAACAGTTTTTAAACATCATGCTCTCTTACTAACTGGTATTATTTGATTTGATACAGGTATTGATTCATATGAACTCACTCAGCCTGAGTCTCTGACTGTCCGTCCTGATGCCACTCTCACTATCAACTGTATCTCCTATTCAGTTACAAGCTATGTTACAGGCTGGATTCGTCAGCCTGCAGGAAAAGCTCTGGAGTGGATTGGAGTCATCTGGAGTGATGGAGACTTATTCTACAAGGATTCACTGAAAAGCAAGTTCAGTATCACCAGAGACACTTCCAGTAACACAATAACACTGCAAGGAAAGAATATGAAAGCTGAAGACACAGCTGTGTATTATTGTGCCAAAGACACACAGTGACAGACACGAACAGCCTCCCTGTACAAAAACATAATCATATTGACATTACAGTATTTATCATGTTTTGTACTAAAAATGTTTCACAACTGTTATTCACTGATGCTCATCATTCACAGCTGAAAATCATTTGATGATATTAATGTGCAAAAATGATAATGCATCCAATCAGATGCAAAAACAACACTTACCAAAAAAAAAAAAAAAACACATAATAATATAATCACATAAGAACTATAATCGGAAACTGTTTCAGTAGAGAATCAGTAAAATATGTTATATTTTGAATCTTTGCTTTCTTCCCATAAGGTTAGAAAGTCTGTTGGTCAATAAAGGTGCATTTTGATAGATGTTTTGACCCTGTTTTGCTGTTGTCTCAGAGGAGGGATCAAAGTTTTCAGCACCGTTTGAGCAGCTTTGATTCATCATCAGATGTGTGTCAGTTAGTGAACTGAAGTGCTTATTCTGTCTGTGTGATGTGAGTCCTGGAGGTCTGTAAGAGATGTCAGCTGACTGCTAAAACACCAATAGATGGCAGTAATCCATCACTTGAATTATTTTAGTGGTTTTAAACACTTTACAGGCTCTTATTTCAAAAGTGTACTGAGAATACATCATTTTCTGTAATTTTATATTTGATAATATTCATATTTGAATTTCATATTACAATGAAAAGCAGTTATATTGAAATGAATGCTGTCAAACGATTAATCGTGATTAATCGCATCCAAAATATATTTTTTTGTTTACATAATATATGTGTGTGTACTATGTATATTTATTATGTATACATAAATACACACACATATGGTATATATTTAGAAAATATTAACATGTATATATTTAAATTTATATAATTTCAGTTATATATAAATATATTTAATATACAAACATAACATATTTTTCTTAAATATATACATGCATGTTTGTCTATTTATGTATACGTAATAAATATACACAGTACACGCACATATATTATGTAAACAAAAAAACTTTTATTTTGGATGCGATTAATCGTGATTAATCATTTGACAGCACTAATTGAAATCCATTAAAGAAGATCAAAATAAAAGTTATACAATCACTAAAATGACATTTAGCTCTAATAATACAGAAATAATGGTCTGCTTATATAGATCAAACATTAACCACAAAAACCTTAATCTGGTCAGTATGTCAGATATGTTATATCATTAGTTCTCTGATTTTAATATGCGAATCAGCTTATCTGAATAGATGTCTGAATAGACACTTGAACTCTGGAAACAAAGGCTATTTTCTGGTTTAAACTTAACACACCATGTTAAAAAAGTTTCTTATATTTGTACTGTAATTCTGACAGTACTACCACGCAAGTCACTACATAAAGAACAATAGTGCAAAAATTTAACATTATAGCCTACTTCATTAAAAGTAACATTATTTATTTTTTCACAGGTATTGAATGTCAGACATTCACTCAGTCTGAAGCAGTGGTTAAAAGGAGAGTCTCACAAACTTACATGTACAATAACTGGATTTACTTTCAGTGGTCTCCGTCTGAGCTGGATCAGACAGAGCCCTGGAAAAGGACTGGAGTGGATTGCATACATCGACACAGCTAGTACTCCAATCTGCTATTCCCAGTGTTAAGGATCCACCCGCCGGCCCGAAAAGCGGAGTCCAGACTAAACCTTCAGCCTGGTTGAAGGTTTAATGCGTATTTGATCTTTTACTTGCGCCTCTGAATTTATCAGGATTTAGTTAAAATTTTAGTCTAGCTCCGTGTTCAGTCTGACTCCAATTTCAAGTGATCATTAAATTTAGGCAATATTTCTAATTAAAAACTGATCACAAATACCGATTGTTTATTAATTTAGACATCTGATTATTCTGGAAATCCCATACTTTCAATTATTCGTTCATTAAGGACCTGATATCGCTTAGCAATTCACTCGGCCAACAGTGAACGCACGGCACAAACTCGCCAGTTCTGTACTTACTCAGAGGATACAGGGTGATTATAATACCTTCAAGCAGGCTGCACCCTGCTGGTGCATAACAAAAAGTGTACTTTTTTTATTATCACGAAAACTGTAACTTGTTAAGCCAGTGACAGTCAGAAATCAGAAGGTCCCTAATGATGTCCCCCATGGTCCACTCATTGGTACTTCAGTATGATCTATCCTGGACGCAGATTTGTGGAAACACCAGACTGCACTCTAATCTACTAGATATAATGACTTCAGAAGAGATCAGAATAAGTCAAATATTACAATGTATTATTAGTCAGTTAAAGTTGTATCACGCCAATTGCATAATTAACCAATTAGAAGCCAATTCAGAATTAAATTCAGTTCCAATTCAGATAAATACATAACATTGATTGCTCAAAGATTGAGTCTAAGAGATGCATAGCTGACAGCAAAGAGACACACAGCAGTATGTGAGTTCTAGTGCAAAGCTCCAGAGATTCACATACACTGTGTGGGGGTTTTCTGGCTACAGAATCCCCCCGTAGTGTTTTGTCACTTCCCTTATATACCCAGAAAAGAAACAAAGAAATCTTCAAATTAGTTGTAAAATCATAAAAGACCTTTTGGTTTTTCAGGTTCTTGTGACCCAGGGTTGCACCTGGCTGGAGATGGATAAACATTCCCACAGACACTGAGGGGGACACACCCCCTCCTCGGCAGAACAGAATTCTACAAAAGGTTTCAGTCTTTCTCATAATATAACTGACTACTGTGAAATTGAGACCAGTTTACCAATCGCACAGAGACCTTTAGAACGAGAACAAACATAAAAGGGTTAAGATCATGAATTCTTAAGAAATAATAAATGCAGCTTGAGTTCTTGACACTTCTATGTCAACTTTTAGTGACCTGGACCATATGCCCAGGGGGAAAGAAGGAGGGGGGGGGGGGGGCTATGGATGGGTGAAGGGACAGATGAGCAAATGGTCTTTCTCCCAGATAAGAAAGTTTATTGTTTTGTTGCATGCCATGTATATGTTGTAAGATGTCCTGAGTTTTGGCTTCACAAGGAAATAATTTCATAAGGAAATAATTTCACCCCTTTCACACAGAAATTGTTCAAAGCTCATCAAAACATCATAGGCACTAATTAAGCTGGTAAAACAAAAACAAACTTCAAGGCAAGCCTAATAAATAAAAACAAGTAAATGCATAATATAACCAAAAAATATAATTTGCACCAAAATAATAAACTAAAAAAAATAAATTTGTTCATAACTTTACCCTTGCTATTTGTTTGTTCTTTATGATATGTATAAGATAAGATTTGAAGGTCATCTTGATATTTAACAGTAATAACCAACAAAATATTGCTTAAGCATCATGATAATAATTGGATGTAATGAATTATGCAAATATCCCTCCTCCTCCTCTTTATTTGAGTATTAAAATTAAAAGAAGCAGCTTGTTCTCACACGTCTCAAACATGATCTCCTCGTCTCTCTCGTTGTTGCTGCTGCTGGCAGTTGTTTCTCGTAAGTCTTCATGTCTTCTATAGAGATACTTCATAATAAAAACACTCATGGTTATACATAATGTTGTCATATCTCTAACATGTCCAACCATATTTTTCCCCTCAGGTGTCCACTGTGTTGAACTGACACAGACTGATTCTATGGTCTTAAGTCCTGGTCAGGTTTTGACACTGTCCTGTAAAATCTCTGGATATTCAGTGACTGACAGCAGCTATTGCACTAACTTCATTCGGCAGCCTGCAGGAAAAGCTCTGGAATGGGTTGGAAGGATGTGTGGTAGCGGTAGCACATATTACAGTGATAAACTGAAAAGTAGATTTCAAGTTACCAGAGAGTCTTCCAGCAACACAGTGACTCTTCAAGGACAGAATATGCAGACTGAGGACACAGCTGTGTATTACTGCGCCAGAGACTCACAGTGACACAGAGCAGTTACTGCCTTGTTCAAAAACCACACTAACACTCTGATCCAGTTTCAGTTACATTCTATGTTCACAAATATGATGGTTAAAGTAAAGATTTAACATGTTTTATTTTATTTACATAAAAAAATTAACCACAATGCTTTCTAGTTCTAAAATAGTATAATAGGCCTATGCATTATGAGGCAAAACTATTGCCTCTCTGTTCTAACCTTCTAAAATCTGCTAGCAAAAAAGTTAAAATAGTTATACTTTTACACTTTTCATTCATATCTCTGTCTTCTCCATTTGACACCCACAAACTCATTACACTGACATAATCCTGCCTCCTGATACAGTAATTATGTTACAAGCCTGGCATGTTTCACAAGACAGTGTTACGGTGCACAATTTAAGACATCCTCAGACATATGACAAAAAGGCACTGCACCTCAGACTAAAAGGCTTCAGCCATTGGACTAAACGGTATTGCGCCTCTGACTGAAAGGCTTTCAGAAAAAAATGTCAAGTGTCAGGTCTTGTAGCCTACAATTAGGCAGCATCAGACAAAAAGCCATCTTTGAAATCTTTTGTTGCTGTAATATAATATCGGTCAAAAAAGTGGATACCACTTAATAGATACAATGGATACCACAGAATAGATATAATTTCTAATAAGGTCATGACTGAATTGTTTATTTGTTGATCTATTCTCATTTTCATTCTACAGTCATGGCCAGAATTAATGGCACCCTTGGTAAATATGATCAAAGAAGGCTCTGAAAATAAACCTGCATTATTAATAATTTTGATCTTTTATTTAAAAAAATCACAAAAATCAAACCTTTCATTGAACTAAAACAATTGAAAATGGGGGAAAATCTCATTATGAAATAAATGTTTTTCTCAAACACAAGTTGGACACAATTATTGGCACCCCTAGAAATTCTTATGAGTAAAATATCTCTGAAGTATATTCCCATTCATATTCACAATTTTGAGCACTCCAGGGTGATTATGAACATGGAATTATTCAGCCATGGCTTCCTGTATCACAGAAATATAAATAGGAGGGAAAACAAAGCCCAAATTCTCTTAATCATCCATCACAATACAAACATTATATAAAAACCAAAGAATATATTTCTGATGTGCAACAAAAGATAATTGAGCTTCACAAATTAGTGAAGTGGCTTTAAGAAAAGAGCTAGAGCAGTGAAAATTGCCATTTTCACCATCAGGGCAATAATTAAGAATTTCCAATCAACAGAAAATGTTACGAAACTGCCTGGAAGAGGACGTGTGTCTATATCGTCCTAATGCATGGCAAGGAGGAGAGTTTGAGTGGATAAAGACTCTCCAAGGACCACAGCTGGAGAATTGCAGAAAATAGTTGAGTCTCGGGGTCAGAAAACCTTAAAAAAAAAAAGTCAAATAGCACCTACATCACCACATGTTTGTCAGGGTTCTGTGGTGTGTATCATGTGTTCCCGCCTCTTGTGTCCATATTTGGTTTGTTTCCGTCCTCATCTGATGTGATTATTAGTTAATTCGTGTCCAGCTGTGTTTGTCTCGTTATCTATGATTTACCTGTGTACAGGGCCGGATTTAGGCACAGGCATTCTAGGCACGTGCCTATGCTCGCTCGTCCAGGGGGGCCCAAACCCAATGAAGAGATATAATATTTTTGTGATACTATGGGCTATCTACAACAGTAAAATAACCAAAACACCAGAAGACATTGAGCAAATAAATATAACAAACAATAGGGTAAAAATTACAAACTATTTCCATGTCTCCCACCTTTTTTTCTGTATGGAAATCACGCTTTCTTTCTCCCGTTCTCTCTCACAGACGCGCACACACAGAACAGACATGCACTCGCGCGCACACACGGAGACGTGCACAGAAACTTGTTGTCAGTGTTGCCCCGCGAATTTATCAATAAATTAGTTTCGCAGCTGTAGCGAGGTTCTTGAAGCAGTTCAACTTAAAAAATCGCTATGCTGCTGCTGAACACTGCTGAGAGACGCACAGACGCAGGTATTCACTAGCACTTAATATCTCTCTATCTCTCTCTCTCTCTCTCTAATAACTGTATTAGACTGCATTAATAACTGCATTAGCCTGCATATCAATGGCTCAAGCCTCTGTTATTAGCTCTAAAATGACGTTTTGGAATTTGCAACGGAAGATTTGGGATGAGGTGCATATTAGTTCAACACACACGAGATTTCAGGACAAAAACATATGGAAAAAATAAAAAAGGTAATTGCGACCTTTTATCTCACAATTCAGTTTTTTTTTCTGGCAATTGCGAGTTTATATCTCACAATTCTGAGAAAAAAAAGTCAGAATTGTGAGATAAAAAAGTCACAGTAACCTAACCTTTTTTATTTTTGTATTCAGTGGTGGAAACGGGCTTCCATAGAAACATGTCAAATGAAACAAATCATCTGAACAATGTCTCGATGTGTGATTGTGACTCCAGGCTGTTAAAATTATTAGAGAAATAATGCACTCCCGAAGTGGTAATGTGGCCAAGAGGCCGCGCCTATTAATGGAATGTCTTTCTCAGTTCTCAAACAAATTAAGAACTACAATCGATTTTTATTGACATAAGCGCTTATTGTGATAGAAAACACTGTAACAGTTTCCACTGATTAAGAAATATTTTTGTTTGCTTGGGTGGTAATATTAGGCCTAATATTCTTTGATCATATTTACCAAGGGTGCCAATAATTCTGACCACGACTGTATGTCTTACCAAAGTAATTTATTAGCAAGATTAATAAAAACATTCAAAATGATACTATGATTGAAGCAACAGACATATATGGAGACAAGGGAGTGTCTACAAAAAAGAGACATATTTACTGATGTGTGACCCTCAGGAAACACCTGCGTTTCATTATTGCCTCTAAACAAATAAGTGAATATGCGTGTATAGTTTCATGAGATTTATTTACATTCTGTAACTACAAAGCATATAGAAACTACTAAAATACATTCTGTTAAAGTTAATAACATGCTCATTCAAACATAAATAGAAGACAATACAATCAAGAAATTGCTATATCCTTATGTCTTCTCAGCAAGTGATATCAGAAGCAAATTATGTGACCCTGATGACTAATATAATCTTAGAAAAGGTTTCTAATCCAAATTCTGCTAATCAAACTAAACTTATGACATTATTGTGACATTTCAATTAAACTGAGATGATCATTTTCACCTCACAGTATCACTTGTATTTCTGTCTTCACCCTTTCCGTCTTCCTCCACTGAATGAGGGTCTCTGAGGGCTTCTATTAATGTTGCTTCCAGATGTATAAGAGTTGTGTCTACTTTGATCATAATAATTTCGGGGTTTTGATTTTTGCATTTCAATGTCAAAAGACAGTTCAAATGAGGAAAAAGATGTGTCCTAGGAACTTGCTGAGGAAACCAGGTAAATTATGTAAGATAACACCATTATTAAAGACTCCACCACAATAGAAGCCTAGGAACACAGTTAGAGCCGCACCGGTCACAATCACGGCCACTGTGTTTGTCCTACATGCACATTGACTGTACTTCTGAGCCTTCACCATGTCTCCCTCATTCATCTTGCTTCTCGCCTTTAAAACAATAGAGAAAAACTTGGTAAAACTGAGTAAATTTAAGTATACACTAACATGTTGTTCTAGAAAGAAACATGTGGTTATCTCACTTACCTTTATTTAACATATCAATGCAGCAAAACCCAGAAACAAGCAGTTACAAAACATGATGTTGAACACAGAGCAGCACATGTAGTCTGTTCCTTTAAATTTTACCTCTACATAGATGACCTTCAGGTGAAACCCCTCCATTATCCGACTCTGAGAAATTGTTCATTTCAACTGCCACAGTTTCCCTGGCAGAATCATGAGAGGGAATCTCATATATGTGTTGATGTTTCATCATGTTCACAAAAATTTATCAGCAAGGAGTCATTCATAAGCTGCTACTTCTGTTGTTGTGTGTTACTGCATGTTTTCTCTAATTTTTTCTATTCTCTTATATTGTCCTAAATGTGTGCTGTCAGTTTCCATTAAGTCGTCCTTTGTGGTGTGAAAACTGTGTGAACTACTTTCATTGCCCTTTTATTAAATGCAGCCACAAAGCCATACAAAAGTAGGGCTGATAGTTATATATGATTACATACACAATGTTAGATTAGATGTTTAAATTAAGCATTGAAACATAAGGTTTATTCCACAAATTGACCTATTTCTGTGGTGGGTTTTCCACTGAGGGAACCAACATAGGTCTACCTAATAAAGAAGAAAAAAAGGAAAAGAAAGAAAGAAAAAGAAAAACACAATATTCCGCAAACAGCTCTAATTATTTTCTGCCTGAAGGACATCTGATGAACGTATGCAGACTGTGTTTGTAAATTATTATTTAAATACATGATATAATTATAAAAATGATGATTTATTGCTCTAATAATATGATTAATTTAAGCAATACCTCATGAACGTTTGACTCATTCAAATAGACAGTTGGTTGTTTCATCCCTCAGTGACTTGAACTCAATCAAATAAATGATTCAGTGACTTACTCATAAAGACAGTCACATGCACAAACTGTTGTTTGAAAATGTCACTTACAAGATGAGTGATACAAACATGAAGTCCCATCACTGTTGGACTATATTGTTTGAATAGATTTGAGGGCTGTTGTATAAAAATAGCCTATATAAAAAATATTCACTCCCCATAGACTAATATAGCACTCTGATGCTCTTTAGCAAGAGATTTACATAAAAAAAACAAAAAAAAAACAGCACTGCACTGCAACATCTTTCAGTCTCTCTGAAAAGCCTGTGTCAAACTTGTTTAAAAACGAATTTGTAGTAAAGGAAACAAACAAAGAGTGTTTCACTGACGTGATCTGGAGCTCTTTCTTAATTTTACTCTGTCTACACCATATGCAACTGGCATAACGTGCCTAAAGTCAACAGATCCCATAAACAGTAATTTCTCAGTTCATGACCCCGTTAAAAAGAAAATCTGTATAGACTCTTTATGAAGGGCCCAAATTTTTAGTGTCAGGAAAGTGACCTTCCCAATGCAAATCAAAACCCTGAATGTCTGTTTAGTATTTATGTGCTGCTGATTGGATCTAAAGTGTTACATCACCACTTTCAAGTTGAAGAGTGCACTCTGTTTACTGCTGCTCTCATTCAGCCTACAACGTGAGTTTTTGTTCAGCCGTACAAAACCTGTGTGTCACTGTGCTTGCTTTGCACAATAATACATGGCTGAGTCTTCTGCTGTCAGGCCTGATAGTTTCAGATACACCATCTTTTTTAATTATCTCTGGTGATTTCAATTCGACCTTTGAAGGATTCTGAGTAGTCATTGCCACTGGTGTCACTATAAACACGTCCATTCCACACAAGTGGTTTTCCAGCTTGTTGTCTGATCCAGTGCATGTTACAGCAGCTAAAGCTGAACCCAGATCCTCTACAGGACAGAGTCAGAGTTTCTTTTATGTCCTCGTCTGCGTGTTCCTGTTCCTCCCTCGTGTGTGCACTGTGACACTCATACAGCAGCAAAATAATTCTATAAGGACAGAATATGACAATGAAGGACACAACAGTGTCTTATGATGAATGAGAGCGAACACAGTGATAACCCATAAGCAGTTCTGATCTAAAACACCTTGAAAAAGTCTTACATAGGAGTATAAAAGTAAATGAATCATATCCCATTTCATTTATTTATTATTATTATTTTTATTTTTTTGGAAGAACATTTTTTTTCAGTGCACAATTTGCAACATTATTAGAGGGCTTTAAACCTTCTAATGCAGGTTCAACAGAAACATGCTTATTGAACTACTGCTCTTGTTGCTGTCAAAAGTTCCTTATCAATGCAGAACATCGGTTATATCAAGCCCTCAAAAAGAATAGTTTTTATTATGCAAATTATGCAAAATCTATTCACTCATGGCCGGCGCTAGCTATAGGCAGAGCAGGCTATTGCCTAGGGCAGGGGTTTGCAACCATCAACGACAAAAGAGCCATTTTGGCCCCTTTCCCACAGAATAAAAGTCACATGGAGCGACAAAATATTTGATGCCCAAATAAAGATAACACGGCATATAGCTAAAGTTTTATATTCAGTTATGTTACAGGGCAGAGGAGCAGCAATCATTTCAGAAGTGAGGGGGACAGAAATTTCAAATGTAGTAATAATAATAATAATAATTATTATTATATTTTTTTTATGTATGTACTGTATAATTGACAAAAAATCTCTTACTTTTAACTGGCTAAGAAATAAAATACACTGCAGACAATAACCAATCATTTGTCTATAATATTTTTGATAAATATTTTACTAATGACAATTTTATGGTTATGATTTTACAATCAGTATATCAGTATATATAGATAAAACACTTTTTCCATTTTTATCACAGAACAAGGCAGAACATATATTTTATAGCTTCTGTACTGTAATTAATGCTGTCAGTTACCACTGTATCATTCATATTTATTACCTGGAGAAGACTATGCTTGTTATTCAGCTTAGCTACAGTGATAGCAGGATGCCTGTCAAAAGTTATTATTACTTCTCATATGAGTCCGTTTTGGACTTTCTGCACGAGAGCGCCCTCCGGCTTCGAGTATGAATGAAACCTACAGCGCATGAGAGTGTTCAGCGCCCTGTGATGTTCACATCGTTTTGGATACGAATAAAACGTATCCAAAATGACGTGACTATCTTTTCTCTTTTAATTTAAATCTAGATTTATTCACATTGGCCCTTGAAAACCTCTACTTTAACACACTTGACCAAGAAAAAGTGCAGGGGAAGAGTTTATGTTGTATTAAAAGTCGGGTGGACACCTCCCCCAAGTATTGTACACCCACGCTAGGGAGCCACCGCAGAGGGATGAAAGAGCCGCATGCGGCTCGGGAGCCGCGGGTTGCCGACCCCTGGCCTAGGGCCTCGGGCTTTGAGGAGGGGCCTCCATAACCAAAACATCCCCTATCCACCAGTCAAGACGGGCAGCAAATTCAAGCCTCATTGTTCATTGGATATAGCTGAATTGTCACTCATCTGCAATTAAACCAATTAATGTTGCAGTTTCAAAGCGGGTCCCGCCTTCTGAATGTTTGCATAACGAACACATATTTCAGGTGCTGCGAATTATGCGATGCAAAAGGCTAAATCGGCACGCAAAGAAGTATAGCTCCTAATGCAGGTGTGTGAGTTGTTGTCATCTATTTTGGAGTGATTGCAATATATTTTAAATATAAACTTGTTCTGTCAATCAGCGTAATTTCTGGAATCGATCACTGACCGCTTTATTACGAGTTTAAAAGAGCACCAGCGGCGTTGACGCGCACAGATGCGACACTTTTAATTTGCGCGTACAATGAATGACATCGCGCCGGGAGCTGACTAGCAAAATAGCTGCAAAAGTAAAAGCAGAGAAGTTTGTATTCAATGCAAATTCAAAGCAAACACACTAGAACATTTTTTTTAATGGTTCAAATAAAGGATCTCAGGTGTATCTTCTAAATTCGGCTGATGATTAGGATTACTGCTCTAGCTCTAACATAACACTTTTCAGTTTCAACTAACTAAACTTTTTTTCTGCTTAGTAGCAATTGTGTCTTTCTGTTCCACTTGATTCCTGTATATATATGTCATATTTAGGGTAACAATGCAATACATGATATCATATTATTGATATTAATAATATGACAATATCTGTAGTCAATATTGATTAAATGGGACGGGGAAATCCTGCCCATGCCCAGCTAGGAAAAAAATGATAAAAGCACTTACTAAAGTAGTATTCTGAAACTGTGATTAAATTAAATATAACAGCAAAATAACAACAACAACATCTTCATCAAACAAAAAAGAGATTACCTTAGATAAAGTTTGATGAATATGTACATACAGTACCAGTCAAAAGTTTGGACCCATTACTATTTTTAATGTTTTTGAAAGAAATTCTTATGCTCATCAAGCCTGCATTTATTTGATCAAAAATACAGAAAAAAACAGTACTATTCAGCAAGGATGTGTTAAATAGATAAAAAGTGATAGTAAAGACGTATATTGTTATAAAAGATTTATATTTTTATTTTTAAACAATTTTTTAATAATCTTTTTAATAATCAAAAAATCCTGAAAATGGTATCACAGGTTATAAAATAAACATGAAGCACTGTTTCTAACATTGATAATAAATCAGCATATTAGAATGATTTATGTAGGATCATGTGACACTGAAGACTGGAGTAATGGCTGATGAAAATCAGTTTTGCATCACAGAAATATATTTTAAAGTATAGTAAATTAGAAAATAATTATTTTAAATTGTAATAATATTTCACAATATTATAATTTTTTTCTGTATTTTTGATCAAATAGGCTAAATCCAGGCTTGATGAGCATAAGAGACTTCTTTCAAAAACATTTAAAATAGTAATTTTCCAAATGTTTGTACTGTATAAGTATACAACATTTAAAGTTAAATGTTGTGTAAATGAAAAGGTTAGGAATCATATCGGTTTCAAATGCTTTTTATTGGGGGTGGCGGGCCTCCAACATGATTTTTGTCTAGGGCCTCCTAATGTCTTGAACCGGCCCTGTGTCCATTAGAGAAAACAATCTAAACAAAACATATCATAAAGTCTCTAATGAGAGCAATAAATAATATGAGCCCTAACATGAATATTTTTGTAGCATGTAGATGTGATTAGTAGCTCTGTATGATTATGTAAATCTCCTGTTGCATATTTAAACAGCAGGCACAAGTCAGTTTATACATTCATCTGATCACTAGAGAGAGAGAAGAATCGCTTCAGTTCATTCAAACTGTGCTGTGAAACAAACCATGATCTCTTCATCTTTAGTGTTGCTTCTGGCAGTGATATCCTGTAAGTTTAGTCTACTTTCTGTGTGATACATTAATTTGTTGCTAAAAAGCTTGTTAACAGTTTTTAAACGTCATGATCTCTTCATAACAGGTATTATTTGATTTGATACAGGTATTGATTCATATGAACTCACTCAGCCTGAGTCTCTGACTGTCCGTCCTGATGCCACTCTCACTATCAACTGTAAAGTCTCCTATTCAGTTACAAGCTATGCTACAGGCTGGATTCGTCAGCCTGCAGGAAAAGGTCTGGAGTTGATTGGATGGATCTCGAGTGGTGGAGGCTTAGCCTACAAGGAATCCCTGAAAAGCAAGTTCAGTATCACCAGAGACACTTCCAGTCACACAATAACACTGGAAGGAAAGAATATGAAAGCTGAAGACACAGCTGTGTATTATTGTGCCAGAGAAACACAGTAACAGATGCCAACAGCCTCCCTGTACAAAAACACCATCATCGTATTACAAATTAAAAGTGTTTTTGATGATTTTCCTCATTCTATCTTATACAGATGCACAGAAATTGTTTGAAGCTTATCAAAAAAATATAGACATTAATTCAGCTGGTAAAACAAAAACAAACAAGGCAAGCCTAATAAATTGAAGTAAATGCATAATTTAATCAACAAATATAATTTGCACCAAAAATAATGAAACTAATAAAAACTGACCAATCAAATTTTGCAGTTCATAAAAAAATATTGCTTAAGCATCATGATAATAATTGGATGCAATGAATTATGCAAATATTCCTCCTCCTACTCCTTGTTGTTTGAGTATTAAGATGAAAAGAATCAGCTTGTTCTCACACGTCTCAAACCATGATCTCCTCGTCTCTCTGGTTGTTGCTGCTGCTGGCAGCTGTTTCTCGTAAGTCTAGTAGCTTCTTTAGAGATACAGTACTTCAGAATAAAAATACTCATGGTTATACATAATGTTGTCATATATCTAATATGTCCAGCAATATTTTTCCCTCTCAGGTGTCCACTGTGTTGAACTGACCCAGACTGGTTCTGTCGTCTTAAGTCCTGGTCAGGTTTTGACACTGTCCTGTAAAATCTCTGGATATTCAGTGACTGACAGCAGCTACTGTACTCACTGGATACAGCAGCCTGCAGGAAAAGCTCTGGAATGGGTTGGAGAGATATGTGGTGATGGTAGCACATATTACAGTGATAAACTGAAAAGTAGATTTCAAGTTTCCAGAGAGTCTTCCAGCAACACAGTGACTCTTCAAGGACAGAATATGCAGACTGAGGACACAGCTGTGTATTACTGCGCCAGAGAGAGAGTCACAGTGACACAGAGCAGTTACTGCCTTCTTCAAAAACCACACTAACACTCGGCACACAAATACACAGCTTTGCACTAAAATCTTCAGTATTTCTGATCCAGTTTCAGTTATATAAGTGTATTCTTGGCATGTTTCATAAGACCTCAGTTATATGACAGAAAGGCATTGTACCTCAGACTAAAAGGCTTCAGCCATTGGACTAAACAGCATTGCGCCGCAGACTGAAAAGTTTTCAGAAAAAACAACAATGTCAAGTGTCAGGTCTTGTACAGTTAAGCATTGGGTGAAACAGCCTCAGACAAAAGGCATCTTTGAAGTCTTTGGTTGCTGTAATATACAGTAATTCCGATAAAAAAAATGGATACCACAGAATAGATATAATTGCCGATAAGGTCATGATTGAATTGTTCATTTGTTGATCCATTCTCATTCTCGTTCTATGTCTTACCAAAGTAATTTATTAGCAAGACTAATAAAAACATTCAAAATTATACTATGATTGAAGCAACAGACATATATGGAGACAAGGGAGTGTCTACAAAAAAAAGAGACATATTTACTGATGTGTGACCCTCAGGAAACACCTGCGTTTCATTATTGCCTCTAAAAAAATGCATGTATAGTTTCATAAGACTTATTTACATTCTGTAACTACAAAGCATATATAAACTACTAAAATACATTCTGTTAAAGTTAATAACATGCTCATTCAAACATAATTAGAAGACAATACAATCAAGAAATTGCTATATCCTTATGTCTTCTCAGCAAGTGATATCAGAAGCAAATTATGTGACCCTGATGACTAATATAATCTTAGAAAAGGTTTCTAATCCAAATTCTGCTAATCAAACTAAACTTATGACATTATTATGACATTTCAATTAAACTGAGATGATCATTTTCACCTCACAGTATCACTTGTATTTCTGTCTTCACCCTTTCCTCCACTGAATGAGGGTCTCTGAGGGCTTCTATTAATGTTGCTTCCAGATGGATAAGAGTTGTGTCTACTTTGATCATAATAATTTCGGGGTTTTGATTTTTGCCTTTCAATGTAAAAAGACAATTCAAACGAGGAAAAGATGTGTCCTAGGAACTTGCTGAGGAAACCCCAGGTAAATTATGTAAGATAACACCATTAAAGACTCCACCACAATAGAAGCCTAGGAACACAGTTAGAGCCGCACCGGTCACAATCACGGCCACTGTGTTTGTCCTACATGCACATTGACTGTACTTCTGAGCCTTCACCATGTCTCCCTCATTCATCTTGCTTATCGCCTTTAAAACAATAGAGAAAAACTGGATAAAACTGAGTAAATTTGAGTATACACTAACATGTTGTTCTAGAAAGAAACGTGGTTATATATGATTACATACACAAGGTTAAATTAGATGTTTAAATTAAGCAATGAAACGCAAGGTTTATTCCACAAATTGACCTATTTCTGTGGTGGGTTTTCCACTGAGGGAACCAACATAGATCTACCTAATGAAAAAAAAAAAAAAGAGAAAAAAGAAAAAAATACAACAATCTGCAAACAGCTCTATTTTTTTTCTGCCTGAAGGACATCTGATGAACGTATGCAGACTGTGTTTGTAAATTATTATTTAAATAAATGATAGATGATAAATTATTACTCAAATAATGTGATTAATTTAAGCAATACCTCATGAGCAAGCTGTTGTTTGGGATAATTATTTGCTGCAAAATGACGTGCTGATATTCAGACCAACAGCACTATTGCGAGTGTGAACAACAGTTCAGTAAACACACTGTTAGTTTACTTACACTTCAATGGCCAGTTACTTTGTCTGTTTTTGTACCACCAACCAAAGTAGTTGAATTGAAATCCCCACGTCTCTGAGCAACACACAATGGAGATATATGTTTCTGAATGAATCAGTGTTTTCAGCTTGAACATTTGACTCATTCAAATAGACAGTTGGTTGTTTCTTCCCTCAGTGACTTGAACGAATCAATCAAATAAATGATTCAGTGACTTATTCATAAAGACTGAAAATGTCACTTACAAGATGAGTGATACAAACATGAAGTCCCATCACTGTTGGACTATATTGTTTGAATAGATTTGAGGACTGTTGTATAAAAATAGCCTATATAAAAATATTCACTCCCCATAGACTAATATAGCACCCTGATGCTCTTTAGCAAGAGAGAGAGAGAAAAAAATGGCACTGCACTGAAACATCTTTCAGTCTTTCTGAAAAGCCTGCATCGAACTGTGAAATGTATCCACAGTAAAACAAACAAACAAACAGTGTTTCACTGACGCGATTTGGAGTTCTGTATAGACTCTTTATGAAGGGCCCATTTTTTTGTGTGTCAGGAAAGTTTTCAAAGTAAAAAAAAAATTCAAAGCCTACAAATTAAAAAACAAAAACACATTGAATTATTATTTGTAGGGGCCAACTAACCAGTTACTATCTATTCAGATTTTCTGTGCCAGCAGAAAAAAGAAAATGTTTTAAAAGAGTAGAAATGTTTTCTCAAATCTAATGACAAACATGATGAAATAAAATCAGTTTAATTAGAAAATAATTGTTGCTTGTCTTGCAATAATTGTTGTTTGTCCAGAGCCGGCCCAAGGCATAAGCGAACTAAGCGGCTACTTAGGGCCCCCGCGGCCACCAGAGGGCCCCAAGAGTAGCCTAAATGAAATGACAGTTTATTTTATATTTTATTATTATTATTATTTTAATTGGTGATATATTATGTCAATGGACAATGGTAAATATACAAAAGCACAATATTAAATAATTAAATATTCTATACATATTTTATTATTTTCATAGCCACCTGTCATGCAGGCACAATAATGACCATGTTGATAATATGCGCCGGACGCTGCCGTGTGGATCTGTCGGATTAACATTATTTCGTCATTATTTCTCCCGAAATACATGAAAGTAAGTGGCCAGTTAGCTGGGAGAAAAACAGAGTCAACTTTAATGTAACCTACATAATGTGTATTTGATAGGAATAAAACACGTCGTCCATTAATTGAATTATTGCCGCTTTCCATAGAAATCAGCAGTGTTGGGGGTAACGCATTACAAGTAACGCATTACTTTTTAATTTACAAGAAAATATCTGAGTTACTTTTTCAAAAAAGTAACGCCAGTTACTTTTTTTCCCATTTATTGACTGACAGTTATTGAAAAACTAACTGAAATAAAATAATAATTAACAAAGATTAACAATCGTTTTCGTAATCATGACGTTCTCACCCCTGTGTGACAGTTTAGGGAAACACCTGTAAATGGCGCATCACACACATGGGGTTATCTGACGGAGAGACGCAAAGCAGTTTAAAGCAGAGTCCTGCACGGGTCCTGTTTGCTAAACGTGCACCAGCAGTATTTTACAGAACACCCGACCCGTTATCCCACAGCAGCACTAATTTAATTCTGTACCAGACCAGAACCGTTTGACATAAAGACCGCGAGTCGCGACCCGAACCGCACACGCGCCTTTCTATAAACAATAAAAAACTTGGCCGAGCATCTCGTGATCACTCTGCCAAACTTTAGAACAAATATGCATAGGCTAAATCACATCATACACATGCTTATAATTCTTCATAAATAAAGAAAAGAACATATTCAAATATGAGCCTTTAAATACGATTCATTCATTAGATGATTTATGCGGGCTGTTCATGGAAAAGTGAGGAAGATAGGACAATTATGGTTAAATAAAAAAAAAGACATCTAATATAACGAAATTAGGCTACATTTATTTTCATATTATTATCTCAACACACCATTAGATTACATTATCGTAACTTGTGTAGATTTATGTGTTTCAGCATGCGTTAATTTTGTGTCGCTAAACGTTTGCCTCACTAAGGTTAAATTATGCCTAAGTCTTTCTTTGGCCTTCGCTCTGGAAGTGATCTGTTGATTCTGCTAAACTTAAATTAAAACCGAAACTGAACTATATAAAAACTAAATAAAAATGTGTTCACAAAATAAAAACTAAACTAAAACTAACAAAAATATTAATGAAACTAATAAAAACTAAACTGAATTTTATAGCAAATTTGAAAACGATATTAAAACGAATTGAAAAATTCAAAACTATAATAACCTTGGTGTGAACATGTTACTGTAGTTCTAGACTAAATGTGAATTTGCTTTAATTCATCCCACTCGCAAAAAACTGATTTAGTATTCATCAAAATGAATTAAAACAGTGAAATGCAAACTCAGAATATGACACAAACCTGCAATAATTAAATATGTTAAACAACACAAATGTATCTAATCCCATTTTATTAACCAACATCTTTGCTGCTGACCTTTGATAATCCAGTTCAACCATAATAATAAGCAAAAATGACTTTATATAAACTAACAATTGTGCTTCATTGTTTTTTTATTGCTGAAGAGTGTTGAACTTCTTCTCCTGCGTTCTACTGTACAGACGTGAATTTACTTTTCCTTCAGCCTGAGGTTTATTCATTACACTTTTTGGTGTGAAAGGGCTTTACATTTGCTATAATTAGAACTTCGTATATTAAAAACAAACAATCAAGCCCTGCTCATATTTAAAAAGTAACGCAAAAGTAACGCAAAAGTAACGTAACACATTACTTTCCATAAAAAGTAACTAAGTAACGTAATTAGTTACTTTTTTGGGGAGTAATGCAATATTGTAATGCATTACTTTTAAAAGTAACTTTCCCCAACACTGGAAATCAGTTAACGAACTAAATGTCTTTTTTACTTAATTGAAGTGTATTTAAATGTCTGAAACATAAAATAAACTTGATTCGGTTGAAAACGCTGAACAGTTATGAAATATGAAAAGCACTGAGCGCATCTTTCTTTTTTCATTTTCTTTTTTTTCTGAGCTGGTCTTTCTCTGGCTCAGCGCCAGCCAAAACGTGTCAAAGGGTTAAAATCGATCGCGTTTTGGGGACGGAGGGGGGGCAAATTCAACATGGGGGGGGGGGTTGTTGCACAAATCAGAGGTGCGTTTCTCAAAACCATCTTTAGCTAACTATGGCCGTTATTTCCATTGAACTCTATTGGTAACGATAGAACTCGCGACCATAGTTGCTTTTGGAAAACGCACCCCTGATCATCTTTTTTTTTTTTTTTAGGGAACTTAATGTTTGAACATCAAAACATCAGCAAATAGCCTTGACATCGTAATATATAATAATATAACATTTTACTTTAGATTAAAGTTTTTGTCTTCTGCGTAAAAATAACTTTCCTGGGTATATATTTTTGTAATAAAAATAAGCATAAACTGATAAAAGCTTAACATTATTTAGCCTACCTTTTGGGTCTTTGCTATTATATTCCAATATCATTAGGCTATGCCTCAATTAGCTAGATATAGATAATATTATTTATTTTCAGGTGGTGTTTTCTGTATTGAGTTCAATTAGCTTCCATCTATGTCAAAAACCTGAACACATGAATCAGATATACATACTACCATCCCACACCCCATCCATTTATCAAAAAATGCTTTAAAATATTAAAAAAACATCATCATTTATCATTTAGGCAACATGTTCTCATAAATGTCATGAATACAAATACATTTTTGTTTACTTTATTAAGGCCCAATACGTTTTTCTATCCATTTCTTTCTGTGCAAAGGTAGAAAAAATAAATGACAGATTGGAGGAGGAGTTCATGCAAAACTGTTATATATAATTCCCATAAGTTGCATTGTGCCATAAGCGTGTTCACTGACTGTGGTTCTTGTAGAAGAGCATCAATCAGCAATGACAACTATTATCAATTTACTCCTGTTATTACTATTTTTACATGGTCTGTAACTCATTCTTAAATAATATTAATGATTTATCATTGCATACATTTTAGCAAGCTCACTATTGAGTTTACTTCTGAATAGTTTTACATTTTGCTGACTTCTTAGTTTATTATATTTATCTCTCTTCCACAGATATTCATTGTCAGACCTTCATTCAGTCTCAAGATGAGATAAAAAGACCAGGTGAATCTTTTCGTTTGGTCTGTACCGCCTCTGGATATACATTCAGCGGCAACTGGGCAGCTGTGGTGAGACAGGCACCCGGTAAAGGACTGGAATGGGTTGCAACTATTGGCACGTCCAGTACTCCAATCTACTATTCCCAGTCAGTCCAGGGCAGGTTCACAGTGTCCAGAGCTGATTCCAGCAGTCAACTGTATCTACAGATGAACAGCCTCAAGACTGAAGACACTGCTGTGTATTACTGCGCAAGAGAGTCACAGTGAATGAGTTCAGTATCAAAGCAATACAAAAACCACAACCTTTACTGTTGACTTCACTTATGCTCCAGATGTTCTGTTCCATTTCCAAGAGGTGGTGCTCTTGTCAAGCAGTCTTAGTTCACTGATTCACTCACTGAATGTTTGTTTTCTTGACAGAGAAATAGACAGTCCATTTTTTAAGCCCGAAGAAACACAAATATACCTTAGAGTAGCTTCATCATGAAGTGTGTTCTTGTGTCTGTAAAAAAATATGTGTTTCTGGATTTTTCTTTATTTATTGTTTTAATATCTGTAAATTATCAGCCTTGATCATGGCATTTTTTTCTTT
The DNA here is from genome assembly GCA_023376895.1 of Aspiorhynchus laticeps. NCBI lineage: Eukaryota > Metazoa > Chordata > Actinopteri > Cypriniformes > Cyprinidae > Aspiorhynchus > Aspiorhynchus laticeps. Next base: position 24,524,448 of record CM041794.1, on the reverse strand, counting down.
TTACAAAAAATGTTTTGCTTTATACAAACACAAACATGACAACACATTTTATGATGAAGCTGTGAAAGTTTCTTTATTTCACTTTCACTGGACATCTAATGAAATCAGGAGACTGGTAAAGAGGACTGTACAGGACTTTATCTACTTCAAACTTGCAGCATGACCAACAGGCTAAATTATAACCAGTACTACTGGAATAACACACTAAGGAAGTGTTGCAAATATGCAGTGCCTACATGAATATTAAGACATGTAGAATGAAGTCTGAAGAAAGTACTTCATACCTTATACTTCATACATTACTTTTGAAACTTCTGCCAGGCCTGTATCTACTGTAGTTAAAAATTATCTTCAAAGAAAATGCTTTGGCTACAATAGATTTATTTTACAAATAATTTTAACAGACACCTGACATACAAGTTTAGATGTTAACTAAATTAAAGTGCCATAATGTATTCTCCTCATCTTTTTACATGGTCACAGATGTTGTCTTGTAGAAAGCAATTATTGCATATACTGTAACATATTAATAACATACTGCAACTTGTATCTGACAACCGAAGAGCTGTATGCAAATTCTTTACTTGCTCTCAGTACAAAAGAGTATCTTCTTTGTGGATCAGTAGGACTAATAAAACTATGTGAACTTTAAATCTTGATCTTCTCATCAGCTCTACTAATGCTGGCAGCAGCTGCATCTTGTGAGCTTCACTGATACTTCATTTAAACTCTAAACTAAAGCAATGAAATAAGCTTCATAACTGTGAAGGAGTGGATGGAGTGAAGCTTGATCTGCCATATCCTCCAGAGTGATATTAATCATATCATTACATTATTTCTTATTAAAATTATTGCATTATGTATTGTTTGATTATTAATCAAGTTATTGATCAGTATTTAACCTCCTAAATTGTTTGATGATTGACTTATAGAGCCTTATAGTGAAAAGTGTGAACACATGCTGGAGTCTATTCTTTCCTCAGGGTCAAAAGGTCATGCTAGGAGTCAGGATTACCCCCCATCTACGTGAGCTACGAGTGATGGAGAGAACTGTGACATTTTGATGTTTGAATAACAGATATTAAAGAATCCTATTCTATCCAGTGTTTCTACTCTCCAAATTGATGGCTGCATAGTATGTGTGTAACCAACTATCCTGATAAGATGCTCGCTAGAAGCTAGAAAACCTTGAGATTCTGACAAGGGCTCTGTGTGTATGTGTGTGTGTCGGCATCTTTTCTCTGTGTTAAGTGAGAAGACTGTCTGAGGGGAGTCATCACTGCCACCATCCTGATCCGGAATAGGTGTCTTCCTGATCGCTGATGCCTACAATAATAATTTGGAGATATGCTTGAAGTGCTTACGTCCATATGTGGAAATTATCTAAGTTTATCTAGGTTTTAGAACCAATCAAAATTTTGCTGACTTATGCATTGACGCAATTAGCAACCTCTGTTAGGGTATAATTGCTGGTGTTTATGAATTGTAAAGCAGAGCGGCCGACGAACTCCATGCGAGTGTTAAAGCTGACTTCTGCTGATGAAACTGCAAACTATTTTCTTCAGTAAATTTTCTTTAATTAATCACATCTCGGACTCCTGGTCTTACTTCAACATTACTTGGTCATTGGGTCTTAACTGTAATTCCCCAACAACTGTTATCAGAAGTCCCTTTCATTGTTATTTTTTCAGTGTGGTTTCATTGTGGTGTTTTCTGTGCTGAGCTCACTCAACCTCCATCTATGGTTGTGAAACCTCAAGAATCATTCTCCATCTCCTGCAGGATTTCAGAATCAAGCTATTGCATTCACTGGATCCGTCAACCTACTGGAAAAGACCTGGAATGGCTCAGATATATTTGCAATGGTGGTAGCAATAACATTAAAGACTCAGTAAAAAACAAGATCAGTTTCACCCAGGACACGTCCAAAAACACAGTGTTTCTACAGGGAAATAATTTTCAGGTTGAGGACTCGGCTGTGTATTACTGTGCGAGATAGTCACAGTGACTAAACAAGCCACAACTCTATACAAAAACCTGAACACATGAATCAGAGATGCGTAATACCAGGGGCATTTTTAGCCTTTCATCAGCACCCCACTCCTACTCTTTTTGATACAGTATGGGGTAAAAAAAAAGGACATAAATAGTCATTACCTGAAGTGCAGAGTAATTTACAAGCTGCACACTTAATAAAGAGCTGCTTCGTTGTTGATAATCAAAAAAAGATATCTGCAAGTTTTGTTTCCTACTGTAGATTTTAGGTAAATATCCACCTAAATTTAGTACTCTTATTGTTTTATTTCTCATAAAATATCCCATTACTATTTCAGTGTGAGAAGCCGCTGCAAACGATTCAGTGCCTGAGTGAACATTGATGAATTTAGCATAAAAAAACAAAAAAACACATGATTGTCACACATAATGCTCTGATTGAAATATTATCAGAGAAAATGATATTCAGGTCAATATACAGTATTCTCCATTAAAACATATGGATTTATTAACCCATCCACACTTTTCATCAAGCTGAAAATGCTTTATAAATATTAAATAGTCATTTAACATTTATGAAATATGTTGTCATAAATGTCACATATTCAAATTTATTTTCACAAATTTTATATTACATATTAATTTATTTATGTACAAATGTATCTTTTTCATACACATAGGTACAAAGAAGAACTGAGGCTGGAGGAGGAGTTCATGCAAAACTGTGATGTTTATCTCTCATAAGCTGTTGTGCCACCGAGTTTTTCTGTTCACTGACTGTATGTGGTTTTTGTTGAAGAGCATCAATAGCAATGGCAACAATAATTAATTCAGTCCTGATACTACTATTTTTAAATGGTTTGTTATTTTCTAAATAAATAATAATAATAATATTTTACTGTATAAATGCTTTTAGCAAGCACATAGTTATGTTTTTTCTGACTTTTCAGTTCATTATATTTCTCTCTCTTCCACAGATATTCATTGTCAGACCTTCACTCAGTCTCAAGATGAGGTAAAAAGACCAGGTGAATCTTTTCGTTTGGTCTGTACTGCCTCTGGATTTACATTCAGCGGCAACTGGGCAGGTGTAGTGAGACAGGCACCTGGTAAAGGACTGGAATGGGTTGCAACTATCAGCCCATCTAATACACCATACTATTCCCAGTCAGTCCAGGGCAGGTTCACAGTGTCCAGAGCTGATTCCAGCAGTCAACTGTATCTACAGATGAACAGCCTCAAGACTGAAGACACTGCTGTGTATTACTGTGCTAGAGAGTCACAGTGAATGAGTTCAGTGTCAAAGCAATACAAAAACCACAACCTTTACTGTTGACTTCACTTATGCTCCAGATATACTGTTCCATTTCCAAGAGGGGGCGCTCTTGTCAAGCAGTCTTAATTGACGTTTCAAATGTCACTGACTGAATGTTTATTTTCCTGACCAGGCAACCCGGGGCCTGTATCATGATCAGGGGCGCAGATAGGATTTTTTAACTGGGGGGGACCAAGCAGCAGTCCAATTTTTTTCAGTACAGAAAAATCACCAGCTCTGTCAGAGACGATAGTATACGGTCACTATGGTTACTGCTACAGGCACAATTGAGGCAGCTACCAGCTCCTCATAGGACCCCAAGGTCAGGAGCAATGTTCCCTCTGCGGCCGCGCAGAGGAAATAATGTGCCGCACACATGCAAAAATTAGTTGGGAAATCCATTTGATTAAATTCTAGTAAAAGCGAATGAACTGCAATGCTCGAGTAAACCGCTATAGAGTTGATATCACTATAGAGTTATAACCGGTGAATGCGGTTTACAGGTTTCATAGAAAGATGAGTCGTTGTAGAAACCAAATCTTTTAATGGTTGCGGACAAAATAGCTCAAATCCAAAGCCAATGCAAACGCAATGACACATGAACAGAGGCGGACAGTAGTGAAGTATTTTTACTCTGCTGTAAAAGTACTTTATCAAGTGTCGGTACTTTAAATGAAATTTATAGAATTTTTTAGAAATTTATCAGTCTTTTTCTTTAGAAAACTTTACTTCACAACATTCCAAAGCATAATAGTGTAGCCTACTTTTTACTGCACTATGTTTCATATTAAATATCATTTAATACTTAATTACATTAGAAATCTATTACTTTCTTTTACTCAAGTAAAAATAATTCAAATATTTACTTGAGTACAAGAAAGTACTACATTTTTAATGTTATTAAGTATTAAAGGTAAAAAAAAACAACTTTAATTTATGAAATGTAGTGCAGTAAAAAGTATGACATTATGCTTTGGAATGAAGTGAAGTTTTCCAAAGAAAAACCCTCTGTTAAACTACAGATACTTTTTAAATTTACTTGCGTAAAGTAAAAATACTTCACTACTGTCCACCTCTGCATGTGAAATAAAACAATCATCATGTATTAAAGAAGAGTGGCTTGATTAAGTGCTGGAAACAGTGGATGATGGACACAGAACGGTACATTTACAGTCACACGCAGGTGTATTGTGCGAACTGTGAATGTTTAGATATAGAAGAATTCACTTTTTTTATATTTAACTTACAGATCTCAGTTTTAATATTTCAGTTTGTCTTCTATTCTATTCTATCCTATCTGTTTAAATGCTTCAGTTTGTTTTGATATTATATTATATTATGTTAGGCCTATATTATAAGCCTAATAAATAATTGACCTTGTTTTTAACGGAGCCTCTTATGCTCATCAAGGATGTATTTATTTGATCAAAAATACAGAAAAAAATCAGTAATATTGTGAAACATTATTGCAATTTCTAATACTGGTTTCCTATTTTAATATACTTTAAAACAATTTATTTCTGCGTTCAAAGCTGAATTTTCAGCATAATTTCTCCAGTCTTCAGTGTCACATGATCTTCAGAAATCATTCTAATATGCAATGGATCACGTGACCCTTCGACCTCGATGCACGCGTAGTCTTTCGCTCTGCTGACTTTGCCAAACATTTCATTATCCTGTCAGTAACTTTCAAAACATTTTGCATCGGACTCATCATGAATACTTCGACAGTCAAAGGCGATCGGAAAAGAGAGATTGGACAATCGCCAATAAAGAAAAAATTCAGGGATGCCACCATCTCCAGAGAGGATATAGACGAGGCTATTGCTAACGGTATCAAGCTTGCATTTAAAGAACAACAAAGCATTTTGAATTCGATCGTGACTTCGGCAGTGAAAGCTGCTGTGGACTCTGTGCTGATTCCAGCATTACGTGAACTGAGTGAGGACTTACAAGCGACTAACAATTCCGTTAAAGAGCTGAGAGAGGAGGTTGAGGCCATGGCTGCCGCGGCGAAGCAGACACGTGACCGCGTTGATTCTGTGCAGGCAATTACACGTGAGGATCGGAATGCAGTCACGGACTTAAGAAATCAGCTAGAGCAACTCACCGAGAAGATGACGGATATGGAGGATAAAAGCAGGAGAAATAACATACGGCTTGTGGGCTTACCAGAGGGGATGGAGGGATCCGATGTGGCTGGTTTCCTGAGAATGAATCTTTCCAAGTGGATTCCTTCTCTGAAGGGTCGTAACATCGAGATTGACCGAGCTCACCGCGTGTATGATGGAAGGAAAAACTCTGATCGGCCGCGTACTCTCATCTTCCGTGTACTAAGGTGGCATGACAGATTGGAGATTCTGAAGGGTGCTCGGCAGGCCTATCCGTTGAAGTGCACGCAGGACAATGTCACGCTACTATTTTTTCCTGACTTTAGTCCAGTTACAGCCGCCAAGAGAAAAAGCTTGGTTCCGGTTTTGAGATCGATGACGGCGCTTGGTCTCCATCCCTTCCTCGCTTATCCTGCGGTAATTAAACTACGGCACGAGGGTGAACAGAGATGCTTCAACTCTATTCGGAAAGCGGAGGATTTTGTCGGCTCCCTGTCACAGAGTGGGACATTTGCTGCGGATCCACAGGGCAGCGGGAGGGCGGCGGCTGCCCTTTCTTCAATCCGACGGGATTGGTGACCGGTATGGAGGAGATGGTGACGGGAGAGATATGGATGGTCGCTAGATCAATTTCTTATTTATTTTTTTCTTTCCTCTCTCCTCATGGGATAGTATTTTTTATTTTTATTCGATACAATCGTCCCTTTGCTGACTAACCCCCTTTTTTTTTGGTCTTTTTTTCTGGAGGGGACTAATGGAGAGTAGGTTTCACTACAATAATGTTTTGGTAATGTGAGCCTTTTGGGAGGCTCGCTGTGGGCTGAGGTGGCTCGGTCACGGATCGTCACAGGTTTTTTGTTGTTCAATCAGACCTATGTTCTCGGTAACGTGCGGCCTGAATTGTTTTTTTGTCTATAATTGTCGGTTGGTTATTTCTGTCTGTGTTGTTTTTATTTTTTACAACAGATATTCATACTTTTATTTACTTTACCTTATTTCTAAAAGGATTTTTCATCTAGGTGTTTTGATATCTAGAACGCACTCTAACGTTTGCATGTCATTTGCAGAGTGGGAGTGCTTTTGCTTTTCTTCGTTTATTGAATACAATTTTGGGTTTGTGAATATTCAATGCATACTCTAGATATTTTGTAACTGAATGAGAATGGTTTGGATTCTGCCGTTGAACGGGCCCAGGTGTTGGAATGTTTGCACCGTGGATCTATTTCCTTTGCCCTGATACAAGAGACATATTTAATATGCGGGATTGGATTGCGCCATCTTCTGGAATTACCTGTTTGGTTTTTCTTTGTCTCTCACCTCTCTATTCCTTTTGACTGGACTTTTGAAATATTGAGTATGTGTCTGTTGTTTTGTTTAGTTAGTTTGATGTTGTTGTGTGTGAAAAATAAATAAAAAATATTAATCACAAAAAAAGAAATCATTCTAATATGCTGATTTATTATCAGTGTTGAAACTGTTGTGCTACTTCATATTTTTTTGGAACCGGTGATACTGTTTTCTTTGATTTAAAAAAAGTTCAAAAGAGCATTTATTTAAAATATAAATCTTTTCTAACAATATAAGTCTTTACTATCACTTTTTATCCATTTAACACATCCTTGCTGAATAAAAGTATTATTTTCTTTAAAAAAAAGCAAAGAAAAAAAATACTGACCCGAAATCTTTGAATAGTAGTGTGTATTGTAACACACAATTTATATTTTGAATAAACAGTTCTTTTTAACTTTTTATATATCAAAGAATACAGAAAAATATCACACATCCCAAAAAATATGAAGCAGCACAACGGTTTCCAACATTGATTATAAATCAGCATATTAGAATGAAGAAATGAATGGTGCACTAAGCGATTTTGGCCAAAAGATGTTGATATTTGAAAGCACCAAAACACAAACACACCCATACAACAGGACCTCGCCCCTATTTGGATACCTCTGCCCCACATGTACGTACACAACCATGGCAACGACGATCGCGGAAACAAGTGAAGAAGACACAAGCATATTCAAGCAAAAACCAACAAGGATAAGTTGTGTGAAACAAAGCAAAATCAACGTTACTCACCTGTCAAAAAGAAACAACACAACCTCGGCGTCCGATTCGAGCCCTTCCCGCTCCTAAGTTTCTCTCCACCGCTGGAAAGCTGCTCCGATATTTACACGGGTCCTACCTCTTGCCTGATCATAACCCTTCTTTTTAATGTTATGTTTCTTTGATATTTATCTATCTGTAGTCGATCTGCTAATATCCGTTGTACACTCAAATTGAGCGCTCTCTTCTGTCTATCAGTACAAGACACGCCCCTTACTGCTGGTTGGCTGCAAGTGTGTTTTGGGACTCGGTCAGGCACTGCGTCAAAAGCGTTTTTCAAAAATCGCTTCGAGCACGTTTAAAGGAGCGGCGGTCCAGGCCGCAACTAGAGGAAACCCTGATTGATCCTCTGTTTACCGATGTCGCCTTTCGTAGAGACAGTGAGGGGGACGGATCGGGTCACTATGAATCTGGGGGGGTCATGCCGTCCCCCCCCCCGTCCCCAGTGCCATCTGTGCGCCTGATCATGATGGTAGATTAACAAATTCAGAGTTATAGGATAAATTTTGAGTTGACAAAACCAAACCACTCCAAACTGGCTTTGTTGGTACCATGAAGCTGATCATCAACTTTCTCTGTCAACTCAGGCTTGATCCTGAGTTAATGGAGCGCGTGCACATGAATGTGTGACATCAGCGGCGAACAGCCAATCACAACACAGAGCAAGTGTGACTCACTTCTCGCGAGAGAGCCAGCGAGATTCAAAACTCTTTTGTTAAAGGTTAAGAGATTAAAGAATATGAGGAATTTAAACACATTTCCACTGAAGTTTTTGTCCATGAAAGAGGACAAATAAAGGAAATGATCTTGCTCAAGTGAAACTTGTGAAGTTACTTTATATAGTTGATAATATATAGTGATAGAGACTCAAACATGTAAGGTCACATGTAGCCATTTTTAAAGTGTTATCTATTGATTCTACCACTTATTTATATTACATATGATCTGTATATATTAATATTAATTTAAAGCAAATGCTTTATATTAATTGTTAAACTAAAAGTGCTTGTGTGTAATGGAGTAATAATAATATAAATCATATTATAATTATATAAATCATATGCAAATTGTAATTATCATTAAAGCCAGACAATTTTGTTGGAACTTTTTTTTTAAAGGTACTTCAGAGAGACTGGGGGAGTGACTTTTTTGTGTCAGACATGTGTCACTTTGCTCTCATCTGATTGGTCCAATTTCAGTTTGAGCTCTCTAACTCAGAACATAACCTGCCCCGGAGCAGGTTAGCTGTGCAGTGTAAGTTACTATAGCAATGGACGCAGCTAAAAGCCAAGCCCCTTTCATGGTACCTAAAACCCAGGATTGATGCAAACTAAACTGAAACTTACCTGGCTAGCCAGCTAAACCGGCTTCATAGTACAGGCCCCTGTTTCCGTTTTAAATAAATAAATAAAACCGTTTTAATCATGTTGTGACATGGGTCTTCAGCTTTTAGACATGGCTGATGACAGCACAACAAATCAACCAACCCAGCATTGTGTGATAATTGTGATCATGTAAAAATCCATACATTTACCATATTTTTACCATAGTAACTGTTGCTCGACCATGTCATGTGTAGTCAATACACAGTAACTACAACATACCATGCCTCTCATCACCTTATCTGTAGTTTAACTGTTTTTTTTTTTTTTTTGTAGGTATGGTAACCACAACACCTTTTCATGATTTTACCATAGTAAAGTTGCTGTGTTTACTGTCTACTCTTTGTATGGGTTTACCACAGTAACCGTTGTTTTACTGTGGTATTTGTAGCTAAAGCACAATAACCACAACACCATGCTTTTACCACAGTAACTGTACTGTATACTATTTGTAAAGCAGTAACCACAATGCGTGCCATGCCTTTAATATGTTTTTGTGAAGTAATTCAATATTTTTTTTCTGTCTTGTAGTTACGCCAGATCACATACTCCAGCAGCTCTTTTCAGAAGCCCTCTCTCTCTCTCTCTCTCTCAGCTTTTCCGTTCTTATTTTTACCAACTGTAATCCGTAATTCAATTATGGCTTGTTTCCACTGAGCGGTACGGGTCAGTACGGTACGGTACAGTTCGGGACGGAACACCCTGATCAGGCTTGCGTTTCCACTGCCAACAGTACCCTTTATTTGATAGGCGTGATGTATGCCGGAAAGTAGCGATCGACAATAAAGCGTGAAAATAAACACAACTCTGCCTCTTTTATGTCAAACTTAAGTTAAACTTTGTGCTCAGTCAAAACGATATGACCAGGAACAAATAATAGATTCATGAGACCACGAATGCCTGTTAAATATACACAAAACAAATTGATTCTAATATTTAATCACCACAGAGACATCGGAGCCAGTGGCAAACGTCGGAAAGGACTAGCCGAGCATAAGGCTGCTCTAGGCGGATACATGAGCACTGAGCACCCGGTGATCGCCTGGAGCTCCGAAATCGGCATAGCAAATTTATTAAATAAACGCTATCTTTATAAATAAACTGCAGATTTCAGTTTTAAACAACTACATTCTCGCCTGAAAAACTCTTAAAACTACATTTCATGACACAATAACTGTAATATTGTGAAAATTACGTGGTTTTTGAGCAATGACGTTTCACAAGTCCACCAGAACAGACAAGAACGCATAGAAACTGCCATTGTCTGTGTGAAAATATAAAATGATAAAATACACTGTTATATTTTTTTGCGTTTGCGCACTCGGATGTAATAAGCCGAACACAGCAGGGTGGACGAGTGAAGGAGAAGCTTTATCCTCTTGCAGCACGCACAAATTACGATTCTAAACCAATCAACGATCTGCAGTGAGCCATTACACATATTTTGCTCTCTCTTTCTGTGGTGCATCATGGCATAATTCTGACCAATTCTGACAGAAATCTGCTGGAATTAACAGGGAACTTGAACTCGAAGCTCCCAATGCTGATCTTGAAGAAGCTGCCAAAGAGGCTGAACAAGTCCTTCAAAGATTCAACCCTTCACAGGTTTTGTTGAACACATTTAGCTATAGCTGATTTGCTAGAGCCACAGAGACATCGGACATCGGACATCATTGAACGCATCCTTATTTTACGTGTTAATAATAACTTTCCTTACAGTCCTTCCTCTCAAATATTTTGGTCACTTTGGTCATTTTTAACACACTGTCTCAACATGTATATATTTCTCTTCATTTCAGCTGGAAGGGAAGACCAAATGAAGGCCTGTCATGGGATTTGATTTTGGCCATCTTGTGCGTTTACGGAGAAGACCAAAAGCTGCAAAGACATATACTTCCAATGGTACGTCTGTGTTGGTCTGAGAACCTTGACTAAACTGTACTGCAGTTACATTTGCACAGCATTTGATGTTTCTTTAACTTTGGTTTACATAGCCTATCAGGAAGAACCCTCAACAAAGTGTCATGTAGAAGTAGTAATAATTCATACAATTTACCAAGTCAGCAAATTCATATGATATTGTTTATTATTTATATGCAGATTGTGCCCATTGTAAGTAGTCAGAGTGTTTGTATCATAAAGTTTATTTTAAGTCCATTGTATTCTTTATTAATCTTTACAAATCGGTGCGGTCTCTTCCCGTTCTAACAGTACATGATATCTGTCCACACCTCAGAGTCTGCCTTTCTTTCCGTGTTGAGTTTTATTGAACACATCTATCTAAAAAGCAAGAGTCTGGAAATGCTAGTTTAACTTCTCATGTGACAAATCAGATCTTCAGTTAATTTGGCCAAATCAGATCACTTAAAGCTGTTCACAGCAACAACAAGAACTGTAATGATAATTATTTTAGCATTCACACCAACAGACAATAATGGTCTGTTTATTATAACTGTGCGCTGTGATTGTTGTCTGCCATTTAAATGCTCAAGCTCTTTAAAGTTTGGTGGATTCTGATTGGCTGTCAATGTATTTATTGTTCATCAGCTGGAAAAATTTTTTCTGAAAGAGTCAAAGAGATTCCAGTGATATTGTTCCTGTGTCATTAAATGTTAAAAAGCTGCGGTATAGACTTATCCTTGGTGTGAAGATGCCTTTAAGTTGCTTACAACAATACTGTCAGCATGTCATCATATATAAAATAATTCATATTAGTATAGCTTGCTATTGAAGATACAGCTTTTTCTAATGCTGTTTTCCTCCTATTCTATTAAACTTACACACACAACTCTGCTTTTCGCTGTCTGTTTCTCTTCATCTTATTCCTTTACCCCCTCACTCACTTACACATTCTTTTATACTCTATTGTGAGAGTTTGCATGATGGCCTTTTCTCAGACTCTGAATCTGATGTATACAGATGAACTCAGGAGCCTGCTAGAGTTGCCAGGGAACTTGAGCTTGAAGTATATAATTATAACTGCTTAATTTATGCTTAAACAACAATAATTAAAACATGGGGTCAATAGATATTTTCTTGTTTTACAGCTAAAGACCAAAAACGCAAAGAAAATCAGTCACAGCAAACTGATCACTTTCACCTGCACCTGATTTACTCATCATGCACACCTGCTCCTCATCATCACAGCCTATCACCTCTGCTCTATTTAAGCACACTCCTCACTCCAGTCTGGGTCCGATCTCGTTTACACAAGTGGATTCTACAAGGACCCACATTCTCCAGCAGCCACTAGCCACTAGATGAGTATACCTACCTGAAAACCTTACCTGCCTTTCTTACCTCCTGCCTAAACTCTCACTACCAGATACCTGTACAACAGTGGACTCTAGGAAAAAAAAAAAAAAAAACACCTTTCCCTTTATCTTTCTCTCCTTCCCTTGCTAGCTTGTACTTATTTGAACAATGACTGAGACTTGGTGTTATGAGCACTTCCTCTGTCTGATTGCCTCTTCAAGATGAATCGCTTTATGTACTCCCCAATTGTAAGTCGCTTTGGATAAAAGCGTCTGCCAAATGACTAAATGTAAATGTAAATGTAGCATACGTTTGACGTAATTGTTAGCTTTTGTCTTTATTTCCTCTTATATAAGCCTCTTATACTTTGTACTTATACTTTTACAGTATAATGGCTATTATTGTTCATTAAAACTGACATAAAAGAGGCAGAGTTGTGTTTATTTTCACGCTTTATTGTCGATCGCTACTTTCCGGCATACATCACGCCTATCAAATAAAGGGTACTGTTGGCAGTGGAAACGCAAGCCTGATCAGGGTGTTCCGTCCCGAACTGTACCGTACCGTACTGACCCGTACCGCTCAGTGGAAACAAGCCATAATTGAATTACGGATTACAGTTGGTAAAAATAAGAACGGAAAAGCTGAGAGAGAGAGAGAGAGGGCTTCTGAAAAGAGCTGCTGGAGTATGTGATCTGGCGTAACTACAAGACAGAAAAAAAATATTGAATTACTTCACAAAAACATATTAAAGGCATGGCACGCATTGTGGTTACTGCTTTACAAATAGTATACAGTACAGTTACTGTGGTAAAATAATGGTGTTGTGGTTATTGTGCTTCATCTACAAATACCACAGTAAAACTACGGTTACTGTGGTAAACTCATAGTCCGTGTTGTGGTTATTGTGCTTTATACTATGGTTACTGTGGTAAACTCATAGTACGTGTTGTGGTTATTGTGCTTTATCTACAAATACCACAGTAAAACTACGGTTACTGTGGTAAACTCATAGTCCGTGTTGTGGTTATTGTGCTTTATACTATGGTTACTGTGGTAAACTCATAGTACGTGTTGTGGTTATTGTGCTTTAGCTACAAATACCACAGTAAAACAACGGTTACTGTGGTAAACCCATACAAAGAGTAGACAGTAAACACAGCAACTTTACTATGGTAAAATCATGAAAAGGTGTTGTGGTTACCATACCTACAAAAAAAAAAAAAAACAGTTAAACTACAGTTAAGGTGATGAGAGGCATGGTATGTTGTAGTTACTGTGTATTGACTACACATGACATGGTCGAGCAACAGTTACTATGGTAAAAATATGGTAAATGTATGGATTTTTACATGATCACAATTATCACGCAATGCTGGGTTGGTTGATTTGTTGTGCTGTCATCAGCCATGTCTAAAAGCTGAAGACCCATGTCACAACATGATTAAAACGGTTTTATTTATTTCAAACGGAAACAGGTCTATAACATACAGTAGAAGTTAGCTTAGGCTAATGTCAATGGCAGGTTACCAGCTGTGCTGCAGGCCACTGTTCCACTGACTCACAACATTTGAACGCATACGCTGCCATTTTAACGCATTACCTCATCTAACGTGATGCAGAAACACTGAAATAATTAAAATAATACCATTAAACCCGTGATCGTTACATAAACAGATTGTTGCCCTTAACTGTTTGAAGGTGCACGCGCATCTGGTGAACAGGCCGAACTGTGCCTCGCTGGTGAAATCACTGCCGCTGAAGATGCTGCGTGGTAGAGGTCTTCACGGAGGACCCGAGACCCGACCCGGGACCCGTACGGGTTCGGGTCTATATTTTAAATGGTCAGCCGGGTCCGGGTCGGGTCCCAATCTATTCCCAGCCGGCATTTCAACGTTGATTCACCGATGAATCAACGTCGGGTACCATGGTTGAATCAACGTTGGATTATGTTTCGATTTTGCAAATTGGATCAACGTTGATATTGTGACGTTGTTTCACCGTCTTACCTTCAGCATTGGTGAATTAAGGTCGTTCTGTAGACGTTGGATTAACGTTGAATTATGTGTTGATTTTGCAAATTGAATCAACGTTGATAACACAACGTTGTTTCACCGTCGTACTTTCAACATGAATGAATACACAACTGTACGTTCAATTAGAACCTAGTTTGCATTTAGATCAACACTGTACACATACATAAAGTTTAAAAATCAAATGACTGGCAGCAATGGCTTTACAATCAACTTCAATAAACTACCACATGCTGAAAATGGTAAAACAGCAGTTTTATTTTGGAAACATACAGTATAAAACATGTGAAAATAATCCCAAACTTTAGCTTGCAGTGTTTGTGCTTGGATGTATTGTTAAAAACCTGTAAAATACAACATTTAAAGACTCAAGTGTTTGTACCATAACATGCATATTTTGCGCTGCACAAGAGAAACCCTTGTACTTCTTTTGACTGAAACCAGTTGATCTTTTATTTTGGTGGAAATCTATAGTTTCTGTGAAAACATGTTTTACTAATGTGTCTCATTACAAGAGATTTGTACATTTATGCAGTGAGAACGTGTTGAACAGTTTGAGAATGGAACCTGCAACAGAAACCATGTCGGTGGTAAAGGATAGGACTGTCTGAGTTTTGTCGACAGCCAGAGGAAATTCTTTACGCAGGAAAAACGCTGCCTTGAATGAAATGCATTTAATATTTTAAGTAGAAATGTTTCTTCAAATTCTGATAAAATGTTAGAACCAGTAGCCTTGTGCATATAGCGTGGTTGTGCTTTGGGTGATCCTTGAAAGAGTCCCAGCTCTAGGTCCTTTCTGATGACGTGTCCTCCTCTCTCTCACACTTGTGCACTTTCTGTACTGTCCTGTATAAATAAAAACAAAAACACCAAAAATAAATACTCATAAAAGATCAACTTTGATATTGTGAAATATATTTAACTGAAAACTGAATGCAAAACATATCACATACAATATTTTCACTTTAAGTTCAATAACAGTGGGGTTGGAAACAAAGTGCACAACACTATTCATTAAACACCTATTTAATGTATTCAGATGAAAGTTTGCAATATTAAATTATTCACAAGCAGTTTTTTCAGAGCCCCCAGTTACACTGTTTTAATCAGAATCCTAACTATACAGTGTATTTAGTAAAACAAGTAAAATCAAATCAAATACATTTTTCTTAAACTAAGTAAAATCAAAACCTTTCACAAAAGGTCAATGAATCTCTTCCAGAAGTGACAGTGCAATGTAGCAGATGAACAATTCCTTACCAAATTGCCAATAAACAGCTGTATCCTTGATGACTCTACAAGGGGAAAGAAGAAATGGTTTACTGAAAAGTGTTTTTCCTAATAAGAATAGTTATTGTTGTCAGCCACTTTAACATTGTAAATACAGTTTGAACATTAACACTGCAAGGTGCTTACATACAGGTAAATACAAAATTTAAATAATGATTAAATTAAAATGTGTTGTACCAAAAGTTAAATAAAAACTGTACTATAATTAACTGTAAAAAAAAAACAACCTTTACTCAAAGATTAAATTAAAATGTATTAACATTAATTTATATTTAATTTCGTGATTCCTCTGCGTACCACTAGAGGGAGCCTGAGTAGCGCTAGTGGTACTCATACCACACTTTGAGAATCACTGCTTTAAACAATCTTAATTCGTTTAAATTTGTGATTATATAATATTTAGAAAACATGAACAGAGTATGTTATCTTTTGAGACTATTATACGATTAAAAATATAATGCATGGCATTCACATAAAAAAAATGTGAAAAATCTCTAAGACAGAAATTAACGTAACGCAACACACAACAACATTAGCATCTGTGATAAAGCAATACAAAAATACACACACACACACACAGGTATTTATCTTCAGCAGGTTAACGTTACATGTTATTTACCCATTTGTAAACTCTGGTAACATTATACTTTACTATTTTTGAAAGATAGAGATTTTCTTACCTGATTTTGTCCGTGTGTTTGCAGAACCTCGCAGATCACACCTGACCCTTCCTGTGTTCACATTCTAGTTTTTGTTCTCCGTTGACATGTCACGATTCAAATTCGCTCAAAATAAAAATTTAACAGGCAAATATTTATATTATAAATAATTCGGAACCTACTGAGCAATCTCAACGAGCAGCAGCTCACACACACACACACAGTCAGTCAGCCGCCTCACTCAGAAAGACGATAATAACGGTCATATTTTCAAACTAAGAAAGGCGCGAACAGTTTCATTGGCCAGTTTCCTGGATGACAGCCAGATTAACCAATCATGATCAAAGAAATAAGGTAAACGCAGTGAAATGTATTTAGTTTTATTGTTAATGATGATAATATTTTAACATATACCTTTAGATTTTAGAATAGGTTTAACGATCAAAATATAGTAAAATGCTAATAAAATAATAATAATGATCTTAAATAATTTAGTAATAATAATTGAAAAGGCAGAAATTTATTTTGTATGCTGTTGAAGACATTAAGTTTATTCAACATACAGTTCTTGTAAAAAAACAAATCAACATTGATTTACAAGTGTTTTTGGTAACCTTTTTCAACCATTTAGCATTAAACATTTTTTCAACGTTGTTTCAATGTTGAAGCAACAACTGTCATTATTTCAACCATATTTCAACATTGAAGATTGGTCATGTGCCGGCTGGTTTTCAACCGTTCAGCATTAAACGTTGTATTAACGTTGTTTCAACGTTAAAACAACAACTGACCTTATTTCAACCATATTTCAACGTTGAAGGTCAGTCATGTGTCGGCTGGGTTACTTCGGGTCCTGGGTCTTTTTAACATACCCGAGTCGATCGGAGAACACCGCACCCGCGAGTGATCAGTGTCAGTCAGCATGCATGTGTTTTGTAACTTGCAGTTTGTAAAATTAGGATGAGAAAAGTGTGAGCGGGAAATAAGGTGGAAGAAAAAAAAACACGCGTTACCTCAGCCGCCAGAAACAGAGCGCGGACGGAGTTATTAGTAGTACTGCAAGCGGACGGAGTTATTAGTAGTACTGCAAGCGGACGGTGATCATGGATTCCTTCATGAGTGACAAAACTGAAGAGACGCACCTGTTCTCCGTCTCCGTGACAGCAAGTACTTTTAAAGTTGTAATAATGAGTGGATTAAGAAGGCTGTTTCAGACGGCAAGAGAGAGAAACAGCCTAACATGGATGGACATTTATTGACAAGGAGGATTGTATGCATCGCAGTCAGGGAGAGGGCTACTAACAGTAGTTAAGGCAAAAAGCTTTTTTTTTTCGCAACATGTTTATTAACTTAATAGCATTTGCTGTGCAATATGTGCCGATCGGGACGGGTGCAGTCGGGTCTGTGTCTTCCCAGCCGGGTTCGGGTCCAACTTTCGAATAATGGTCGGGTCCGCGTCGGGTCCGGGTAGTACATTTAAGGCATTTCTCGGGTCTGCACGGGTTCGGGTCCAACTTTCGAATAATGTTCGGGTCCGGGTAGTACATTTACGGGTCTCTTCGGGTTCGGGTACGAATTTTTGGACCCGTGAAGACCTCTACTGCGTGGTATTCGGACGCATCTGCTCTCTACCGAAGTTAATGGGAAGGATTGGCGTGTCATATGCACGCAAAATTGGACTTTGGCGTATGCATTACACGCAATTTGAAAACTCGTGTTCTTTATAAGCAGATTGATGAGACCGGGTTGTCACAGCTGAGCACGCGGCCATTTCACTCCTTGGATGCATCAGCATCACATTTGCATAGTCTGTACTACTTGAATTCCTGATTGGTTGACAGCAAATTTCAAATATTAAATGGATCGATAAAATAACGTTATTAACCGGTTAATAGCCATTTCAAATTTTCGATTCTGTTCGGAACTATAAAATTTGATTTCGTTTCTGTTTCCGGTTCTGTTCCAGTCAATTTCGTTCGTTTCCGGTTTTCGTTCGGTTCAGAGCCCTGCTTTCAACCAATCTCAGGCCCCACTTGGCCACGTTGGGTCAATATTAATTAACACTCCATGAAAGTTATAGTAAAATTATATATGCAGAATTATAAAAAAACAATGTATTTTGCGTGTTCTTGAACTTGAACTGCTTACATGTCATATAATAGGCCTGTTGGTGTCACTTGGGCTTCATTTAACCAACAATCATAGTGTCATCAAACGGTAAGTATCAATAAGCAGTATAAATAAGAGTTTCTAGACGCCAAAAGTTCCAAAAAAAAAGTAAATAAGTAATTTCTTTTCTTTTTTTTATTAATAAGTAAAAATAAACAGGTACTGTGGTGGTTTCTGCCTTTACCACGAAGAATCACTCTTGCAGTCTTGGGGATTTGATGCCAGAAGAGAGACTTTATTATCATTTGACAATAAGGCCGAGAGACCCTGCAGGGAATCTCCCGAGTCTGTAGCTACACACTCTTATATAGTTTTCTCCTTTAAGGCGTGTTCCATACATTTCCTATACCATTGTTTATCTTCTTTTGGCTGTGCCTCCATCTGCTTCCTGGAGCAGATAATAGGCCTCAATTTACGTTACGTTAAAGGAGGAGACCCTATCATGACAAAACAGGATGTGCAGCTTTTCTATTCAGCACATTCTATTTCTATCTTTTCGTCAGCACATTCTATTCTTCTGCAGGCTCACACAGGCAGATACAATTTTATAATAGTAGAATAACTTGATACATAAATGGCTATTTTCACATTGATTAAACTTGATTAATTTATATTTTGATTAATAAAACTCTTCTACAGTACTTTCAGAATTTGGAGCCATTGTTTTGTACACATTGTCATAATTATAATTATAATGCTGTCAGGTGCAGGTGAAGGGATGGAGAGTGAGGACTCAAATGCAGGGAAAAAAGGGCTTTTATTAGTAATATAAATATAAACAAAAACTACCCTGTAGGGGAAAACAGACTGGCTGGGCACAATTAAGGCGCACACACAATATTTGAATATGAACTCACACAGGACTGCAAACACAAGGAGATTAAATAGGGAGCAAATGAGGAGGTAACGAGGAAAACACAGTCGGGGCAAATTAACCAATAATCAGGTAACAAGATGGGTGGGGTCAAGACAATAGACATGACAGCACATACTGTAGCACAAACAAGACAAGCCATGTGCTCACACAAAACACAAGCACATGGCCAGCAAAACAAAATCACTAGCCATGTGCAAAACGGGCCACGAACATGCAGCTAATGAGGAGACTTATAAGCCGAGTGTTCACACAAAAACAAATGACAAACATAAAAGCACGCAGCCAGTGAAAAACACAAGCTGCGTGCCACACAGAACAAGACAAAACAAGAGAAAGCAGGCAGCTGAAAAACGAGCTGCGTGCAACAAAAGACAACGAAAAAGCACGCGGCCGAACCCGAACCGGCTGCCGAACAAAACACAGCTTTGCACTAAAATCTTCAGTATTTCTGATCCAGTTTCAGTTATATTTAATGTTCACAAAAATTAATACAAGTGTACAGTTACACAAGACAGTAATGCGGTAATGCGGTGCACAATTTAGGACATCCTCAGACCTGTTATATGATAGAAAGGCATTGCGCCTCAGACTGAAAGGCTTTCAGAAACAATGTCAAGTG
Source organism: Aspiorhynchus laticeps (assembly GCA_023376895.1). NCBI lineage: Eukaryota > Metazoa > Chordata > Actinopteri > Cypriniformes > Cyprinidae > Aspiorhynchus > Aspiorhynchus laticeps. Next base: position 24,504,631 of record CM041794.1, on the reverse strand, counting down.
TCAGGTCTTGTACAGTTAGGCATTGGGTGAAACAGCTTCAGACAAAAGGCATCTTTAAAGTCTTTGGTTGCTGTAATATAATTTCAGTCAAAAAAAAAAAATGGATACCACAGAATAGATATAATTGCTGATAAGGTCATGATTTAATTTTTTATTTGTAGATCCATTCTCATTCACATTCTGTCTTAGCAAAGTGATTTATTAGCAAGACTAATAAAAACATTCAAAACTATACTATTATTGAAGCAACAGACATATATGGAGACAAGGGAGTGTCTACAAAAAAAGAGACATATTTACTGATGTGTGACCCTCAGGAAACACCTGTGTTTCATTATTGCTTATAAAAAAATTAGTGAATATGCGTGTATAGTTTCATAAGACTTATTTGAATTCTGTAACTACAAAGAATATAGAAACCACTAAAATACATTCTGTTAAAGTTAATAACATGCTCATTCAAACATAAATTGAAGACAATACAATAAAATTCCTAAATCCTTATGTCGTCTCAGCAAGTGATATCAGAAGCAAATTATGTGACTCTGATGACTCTAATATAATCTTAGAAAAGGTTTCTAATCCAAATTCTGCTAATCAAACTAAATTTATGACATTTCAATTAAACTGAGATGCTCATTTTCACCTCACAGTATCACTTGTATTTCTGTCTTCACCCTTTCCGTCTTCCTCCACTGAATGAGGGTCTCTGAGGGCTTCTATTAATGTTGCTTCCAGATGGATAAGAGTTGTCTACTTTGATCATAATAATTTCAGGGTTTTGATTTTTGCCTTTCAATGTCAAAAGACATTTCAAAAGAGGAAAAAGACATGTCAGACGAACTTGCTGAGGAAACCCCAGGTAAATTATGTAAGATAACACCATTATTAAAGACTCCACCACAATAGAAGACTAGGAACACAGAGCCGCACCGGTCACAATCACGGCCACTGTGTTTGTCCTACATGCACATTGACTGTACTTCTGAGCCTTCACCATGTCTCCCTCATTCATCTTGCTTCTCGCCTTTAAAACAATAGAGGAAAACTGGATAAAACTGAGTAAATTTGAGTATACACTAACATGTTGTTCTAGAAAGAAACATGTGGTTATAAACACTTACCTTTAATTAACATATCAATGCAGCAAAACCCAGAAACAAGCAGTTGCAAAACATAATGTTGAACACAGAGCAGCACATGTAGTCTTTTCCTTTAAATTTTACCCATACATAGATGACTTCAGGTGAAACCCCTCCATTATATGACTCTGAGAAATTGTTTATTTCAACTGCCACAGTTTCCCTGGCAGAATCCTGAGAGGGAATCTCATATATGTGTTGATGTTCCATCATGTTCACAAAAATTAATCAGCAAGGAGTCACAAGCTGCTTCTTCTGTTGTTGTGTGTTACTGCATGTTTCTATTCTCTTATATTGTCCTAAATGTATGCTGTCAGTTTCCATTAACTCGCCCTTTGTGGTGTGAAAACTGTGTGAACTACTTTCATTGCATGATAAAAGCTTGCTGTCCTTTTATTAAATGCAGCCACAAAGACATACAAAAGTAGGGCTGATAGTTATATATGATTACATACACAAGGTTAGATTAGATGTTTAAATTAAGCATTGAAACACAAGGTTCATTCCACAAACTGACCTATTTCTGTGGCGTGTTTTCCCCTGAGGGAACCAACATCTACCTAATAATGGAGAAAAAAAAAACATGTTGATGATGATCTACCTAATAATGAAAAAAAAAAAAAACATGATGATGATTTATCATTCAGGCAACATGTTCTCATGAATGTCACGGATACACATACAGTTTTTCTTACTTTATTAAGGCCCAATATGTTTTTCATCACTGCATTTACCATTTTTTTTATCTATTTTTGTTTTCTGTGCACAGGTAGAAAAAAGAAATGACAGATTGGAGGAGGAGTTCATGCAAAACTGTTATATATAATTCCCATAAGTTGCATTGTGCCATAAGCGTGTTCACTGACTGTGGTTCTTGTAGAAGAGCATAAATCAGCAATGACAACTATTATCAAATTACTCCTGTTATTACTATTTTTACATGGTCTAACTCATTCTTAAACAATAATAATGATTTATCATTTCATACTTTTTAGCAAGCTAACTATTGAGTTTCCTTCTGAATAGTTTTACATTTTGCTAACTTCTTAGTTTATTATATTTCTCTCTCTTCCACAGATATTCATTGTCAGACCTTCACTCAGTCTCAAGATGAGGTAAAAAGACCAGGTGAATCTTTTCGTTTGGTCTGTACCGCCTCTGGATTTACATTCAGCAGCTCCTGGCCAGCTGTGGTGAGACAGGCACCCGGTAAAGGACTGGAATGGGTTGCAACTATTGGCACATCCAGTTCTCCAATCTACTATTCCCAGTCAGTCCAGGGCAGGTTCACAGTGTCCAGAGCTGATTCCAGCAGTCAACTGTATCTACAGATGAACAGCCTCAAGACTGAAGACACTGCTGCGTATTACTGCGCTAGATAGTCACAGTGAATGAGTTCAGTGTCAAAGCAATACAAAAACCACAACCTTTACTGTTGACTTCACTTATGCTCCAGATGTTCTGTTCCATTTCCAAGAGGGGACGCTCTTGTCAAGCAGTCTTAGTTCAGTTTCAAACTGATTCACTCACTGAATGTTTGTTTTCTTGACAGAGAAATAGACAGTCCATTTTTTTTAAGCCTGAAGAAACACAAATATACCTTCATGAAGTGTGTTCTTGTGTCGGTAAAAAGTATGTGTTTCTGGATTTTTCTTTCTTTATTTTTTTAATATCTGTAAATGAGCAGCTTTGATCTGTTATTTATTTTTATTTTTTTTACTTTTTTTTTTTTGCTCTGTACAAACATGACAACACATTTTATGATGAAGCTGTGAAAGTTTCTTTATTTCACTTTCACTGGACATCTAATGAAATCAGGAGATTGAGAGCAGAGTACTGAGAGCAAGCAAATTCTTTACTTGCTCTCAGTACAAAAGAGTATCTTCTTTGTGGATCAGTAGGACTAATAAAGCTATGTGAACTTTAAATCTTGATCTTCTCATCAGCTCTACTAATGCTGGCAGCAGCTGCATCTTGTGAGCTTCACTGATACTTCATTTAAACTCTAAACAAAAGCAATGAAATAAGCTTCATAACTGTGAAGGAGTGGATGGAGTGAAGATTGATCTGCCATATCCTCCAGAGTGATATTAATCATATCATTACATTATTTCTTATTAAAATGATTGCATTATGTATTGTTTGATTATTAAAATTAAAGTTATTGATCAGTATTTAACCTCCTATTCATCACTGCTGCCATCCCGATCCAGAATAGGTGTCTTGCTGATCGCTGAAGCCTACAATAATCATTTGGAGATATGCTTGAAGTGCTTACGTCCATATGTGGAAATTGTCTAAGTTTATCTTGTTTTTAGAACCAATCAGAATTTTGCTGACTTATGCATTGACGCAATAGCAACCTCTGTTAGGGTATAATTGCTGGTGTTTATGAATTGTAAAGCAGAGCGGCCGACGAACTCCGTGCGAGTGTTAAAGCTGACTTCTGCTGATCTATTTTCTTCAGTAAATTGTATTTAATTAATCACATCTCTGACTCCTGGTCTTCTTTCAACATATATGGTCCTTGGGTCTTAACTGTAATTTCCCTACAACTGTTATCAGAAGTTTTGTGACATAATAATAACACATTCTTCCATTGTTATTTTCAGGTGGTGTTTTCTGTGTTGAGCTCACTCAACCTCCATCTATGTTTGTGAAGCCTCAAGAATCATTCTCCATCTCCTGCAGGATTTCAGTATCAAGTTATTGCATTAACTGGATCCGTCAACCCACTGGAAAAGACATGGAATGGCTCGGATATATTTGCAATGGTGGTAGCACTGAAACTACAGACTCAGTAAAAAACAAGATCAGTTTCATCCAGGACACATCCAAAAACACAGTGTTTCTACAGGGAAATAGTTATCAGACTGAGGACACTGTGTATGTGCAAGACAGTCACAGTGACTAAACAAGCCACAACTCTGTAAAAAAAAAAAAACTTGAACACATGAATCAGAGATATGTAATACCAGGGGCTTTTCTAGCCTTTCATCAGCACTCAACACCAGCCCTCATATAAATAGTCTTTACTGCATACTGCCAGAAATAATTTTAGACAGGTGAAAGAAAAAACACGATTGTCACACATAACACTCTGATATTATCAGAAAAAAAATAAAAAATTCTCAGGCTTGTATATTGTAATGTCCATTAACACATAAGGATTTATCAGTAACTAGGGCTCGTGGCACAGTAAAAGAGTCTAGAGATGCCCCTGCATGCTACCATCTCTCATCACACATCCATCCATCCACACTTTTCATCTAGCCAAAAATACTTTTAAAATATTAAATAGTCACTGAAATAAATTAATGTTCTCATCAATTACAAATTATATATTTTTTGCTTCTAGGCCATTTATGCTATTCACCAATCTCCAAATTTAACATTTTAGTGTGTAATTTATTTATTCATTTACAAATTTCTGTTTTTCATACTCATAAGTAGAAACAAGAATTGACAGGCTGGAGGAGGAGTTCATGCAAAACTGTGATGTTTCTCTCTCATAAGTTACATTGTGCTATTGAAGTGTGTCTGTGTTTCATGTGGTTCTTGTAGAACAGCTTCATCAGCAATGACAATAATTAATTCAGTCCTGATATTGCTATTTTTACATGGTTTGTTCATTTTAAAATAATAATAATAATCTCAAATTATTTTTTTTTTTCTGACTTTTCAGTTCTTTATATTTCTCTCTCTTCCACAGATATTCATTGTCAGACCTTTACTCAGTCTCAAGATGTGGTAAAAAGACCAGGTGAATCTTTTCGGTTGGTCTGTACCGCCTCTGGATTTACATTCAGCAGCTTCTATGTTGCTGTAGTGAGACAGGCACCCGGTAAAGGACTGGAGTGGATTGCATACATTGGCACATCCAGTTCTCCAATCTACTATTCCCAGTCAGTCCAGGGCAGGTTCACAGTGTCCAGAGCTGATTCCAGCAGTCAACTGTATCTACAGATGAACAGCCTCAAGACTGAAGACACTGCTGTGTATTACTGCGCTAGATAGTCACAGTGAATGAGTTCAGTGTCAAAGCAATACAAAAACCACAACCTTTACTGTTGACTTCACTTATGCTCCAGATGTTCTGTTCCATTTCCAAGAGGTGGTGCTCTTGTCAAGCAGTCTTAATTGACGTTACAAACTGACTCGCTCACCGAATGTTTGTTTTCTTGACAGAGAAATAGACAGTCCAATTTTGAAATTCTGAAGAAACACAAATAAGCCTTAGCATAACTTAATCAAAAATAATATTTTAGTGTCTGCATGTTTGTAAAAAAAATATTATTTTTATTTGTGTCTTGATTTTTTTGTTTGTTAAATATCTGTAAATAAAAACAGCTTAGATCAATACAATGCTCCACAGTATACATTTCATTTAAGTCAATTCATTGAAAAAGGATCAAAGTCCATGAGTACATCAAAATAAATTACTGTGAGAAATAACATTTCTGTAGTGCTTTTTTGGGATCTGTAAATTGTTTATGTACTCACTGTAAAGAATAAAAACTTAATTAGATTTTTCATCTTTAATTTTTATTAAAATAGGTGTCAAGAGGAAACAAACATAATATATTTAATAGGAGATAGAAGATAATAGAAGATATTTAATTGCTCATTTACAAAAAAACAAATAATTCAATGTTGTTATTTTAATTTAGGGACATTTGCATTTTAGGGTTGTCATTTGAATTTAACTTGTTCACTACAAAAATATATGCAAATCACCTTCCTTATATAAATAGGCGCTTATGGACATAATCAAGAGCTCTTTAAGTCCTGAGGTGGAGAGAGTCACAGGTCCCACCCGAGAGAGTTCAGACAGACAGAATCATGTACTTTATATTATTGCTATTGATTTTATCTACAGCAACCAGTGAGTATCGTTACTGCAAAACGACAATGTGTTTTCTTCTTAAGCTGCAAAAAGATCTGTAATGTGTACAGATCCAAATATTGTGAAGGACGATCAGTCGACAATGATGATAAAAAATAATTCACTCTTGTTAATATTATTTTTACATGACATTTGCAAAATCAGTTAGATTAAATCTAATTTACTACAGTCAGCTTTAGATTCTGTTTAAGTGTATTTATTTTGTTTCTGCCCCATAGGTTTCTGCCCCCAAAATGCCCCCTTGGCAAAAATTTAATTTTTGTTAAAAATCTAATAACATGAAAACTCTGGACATTTTTCATACTTGGTTTATAATTTATGTCACTGTCACTAAAACTATGATAACTTTTCTGAACACTTAACTTTTGTTTCACTGAAAAAAAAAAATACACAATCCTTAAGGGAGGCATCCCCCCCCCCCCATCTTCACTATACATTTATTTTGGCACTATATTTTTTTATCTTTCACTATGTAATTTTGTGTTGATAAACATCAAATTATAAGACCTAGATTAGTCAACAGACGTATAAAGAGGTTTCTCAATTTTATGCTACAAATTGAAATAAAAGTGCAGTGTTTATAATGATCAAAAATATTTTTCCAAAAAACAAAAATTAGGCTTCAAAATAAAAACCTGCATGCATCTTGAACGACCAATAAGAATCTCTAAACAGGCCTTCATATCAAAACATCAAAGGTTTATCTTTATATTAAGAACATTTTTCACACCTTAAAAAGAAAAGTGACAGGTCCTCTCATTTTCTTTATCTTTTTTTTTTTTGTGCTGCTTATAGACTTACATTGTCCCTTTTCTCTAGAAAGCAATTGTTCCAGATATCAAATAAAATAAAGATGAAATGGCAAAAGTACTGAATTTTTACATCTTGAACAACAAAATGACTGTATGCAAATTCTCCATCTGCTACATGTACTAAAGTGAAGTGTGTCCGGGGGTCAGAAGGAGAAATTCACATCATTTTTAATCATGATCTTCTCATCAGCTCTACTACTGCTGGCAGCAGCTGCATCATGTGAGCTTCACTGATGCTTTATTTAAACTCTAAAGCAATGAAATAAGCTTCAGAACTGAGACAAAATTACTAATAACACATTCTTTCATTGTTATTTTCAGGTGGTGTTTTCTGTGTTGAGCTCACTCAACCTCCATCTTTGGTTGTGAAACCTCAAGAATCATTCTCCATCTCCTGCAGGATTTCAGAATCAAGCTATTGCATTCATTGGATCCGTCAACCCACTGGAAAAGACCTGGAATGGCTCGGATACCTTTGTAGTGGTGGTAGCACTAACATTAAAGACGCTGTGAAAAACAAGATCAGTTTCACCCAGGACACGTCCAAAAACACAGTGTTTCTACAGGGAAATAATTTTCAGGTTGAGGACTCGGCTGTGTATTACTGTGCGAGATAGTCACAGTGACTAAACAAGCCACAGCTCTGTACAAAAACCTGAACACATGAATCAGAGATACCAGCCCCACTCCTACTCTTTTTGATACAGTATGGGGTAAAAAAAAAAAGGGACATAACTAGTCATTACCTGAAGTGCAGAGTCAACTACAAGCTGCACGCTTAATAAACAGCTGCTTCGTTGCTGATATTCAAAAAAAGATATCTGCAAGTTTTGTTTCCTACTGTAGATTTTAGGTAAATATCCACCTAAATTCAGTACTCTTATTGTTTTATTTCTCATAAAATATCCCATTACTATTTCAGTGTGAGAAGCCGCTGCAAACGATTCAGTGCCTGAGTGAACATTGATGAATTTAGCATCAGTGCTGTGGTGAAAAAAACAAAAACACATGATTGTCACACATAATGCTCTGATTGAAATATTATCAGAGAAAATGATTTTCAGGTCAGTATACAGTATTCTCCATTAAAACATATGGATTTATTAACCCATCCACACTTTTCATCAAGCTGAAAATGCTTTATAAATATTAAATATATTTAACATTTATGAAATATATTCTCATAAATGTCACATATTCAAATTTATTTTCACAAATTTAACATTACATATTAATTTATTTATGTACAAATGTATCTTTTTCATACACATAGGTACAAAGAAGAACTGAGGCTGGAGGAGGAGTTCATGCAAAACTGTGATGTTTATCTCTCATAAGCTGTTGTGCCACCGAGTGTTTCTGTTCACTGACTGTGTTTTTTGTTGAAGAGCATCAATAGCAATGGCAACAATAATTAATTCAGTCCTGATACTACTATTTTTAAATGGTTTGTTATTTTCTAAATAAATTATAATAATAATAATATATTACTGTATAAATGTTTTAGCAAGCACATAGTTATGTTTTTTTCTGACTTTTCAGTTTATGTATTTCTCTCTCTTCCACAGATATTCATTGTCAGACCTTTACTCAGTCTCAAGATGAGGTAAAAAGACCAGGTGAATCTTTTCGTTTGGTCTGTACCGCCTCTGGATTTACATTCAGCAGCTCCTGGCCAGCTGTGGTGAGACAGGCACCCGGTAAAGGACTGGAATGGGTTACAACTATTGGCACATCTAGTTCTCCAATCTACTATTCCCAGTCAGTCCAGGGCAGGTTCACAGTGTCCAGAGATGATTCCAGCAGTCAACTGTATCTACAGATGAACAGCCTCAAGACTGAAGACACTGCTGTGTATTACTGCGCTAGAGAGTCACAGTGAATGAGTTCAGTGTCAAAGCAATACAAAAACCACAACCTTTACTGTTGACTTCACTTATGTGCAAGACGTACTATTCCATTTCCAAGAGGGGGCGCTCTTGTCAAGCAGTCTTAATTGACTGTTCAAATGTCGCTGACTGAATGTTTGTTTTCTTGACCAGGGGCCTGTACCATGATGGTGGCTGAACAAACTCAGGGTTACAGGATTAGTTTTGAGTTGACAAAACCAAACCAGTCCAATCCGGCTTTGTTGGTACCATGAAGCTGATCATCAACTTTCTCTGTCAACTCCGGCTTGATCTTGAGTCAATGGAGCACGTGCACATGAATGTGTGACATCAGTAATGAGCAGCCAATCACATGCCTTAAAACTATGATTCACTTCTTGTGAGCGAGTCAGTGCGAAGATTAAAAGATTGAACAATATGAATAATTTAAACACATTTACACAGAGGAAAACTTAAAGAAAACATCTTACCATATAAGTGCAAGTAAAAGTTGTAAAGTTAGTTTATGGAGTTCATAATATTTATAGGTATAAAAACACTTAAAAATCTGAGCTCATATGTAGTCATGTTTAAAGCTATTGATTCTAAAACTTATTTATATTGCATATTATCTATATGTTTACATTGATTTTAAATAAAAGTTTAATTATTACTATTAAAATAAGCTGGCTTGTGTAATGGATTAAGGGTATAATATTATATAAATAATATAAAATAATTATAAAAAATAATCATCTCTAAAAATCTGATGATTTTATTTTAAAAAATGTTTTACTATGTAGCATCCTTTAATTAAGAGAAACTGGAGGAGTATGGCAAGCCGTTTTAGCATTTAATCTATAAGCCAACGTTACTAGTACTTATTTTTTAGATACTAGTATCTTTTCCATTAAGTACTAGTACTTATTCATTAGGTACTAGTGCTTATTCTTTAGCTACTAGTGTCTTTTGTAAAGTTACTAGTACTTATTCATTAGATACTAGTTCTTATTTATTAGATATTAGTTCTTATTCATTAGATACTAGTTCTTATTTATTAGATACTAGTACTTATTCCAATAGTGACTAGTATTTAATTATACTTATCTTGTTAAGAAAAAATTGAACTAGTTCTTATTTTTTAGTTACTACTTTTTAGACCAGAGATATCCTGAACCTAATAGATACTAGTACTTTTTAAATTTGCATATCTGCCCAGTATACTAATGGTATGTTGAATATTAATGAACCAGCAACATACAGGAGAGATATTAGACAAGATACGGAAACAAGGAGATGGATGCCCTTTTTTTGAGGAAACCACATAGAAAAGAAACAATCATTTGTACACAAGCACATAGAAAACCTATTTTGTCAGTTTTGTAAACTGTAATTTCGTAAACATAGTAGCCTAATGTGTTTGTTGGTCATCGAGTGACCTCTAGTGGTAGGATGGAGATAAGACACAAATTGTATTATCTGTAATTCTCCTCTTTTTTCATCCAGTAAAAACAATAAATATCATATCAAGGCTGTATGTTAACTTTTTTTTGCATATAGCACTGGTGCTACAGACATTGAATGTTTTTACATTAATGTTCTGTTCAGGGCACACAAAATCTGAACCTTATAGTTTTCAGACAAACATGTTCTTTATTTGGAAAAAAGGCTAAAAATGCAAAAAAACAAACAAACAAAAAAAAACAGGTATGCTGTACTTGTAGGGCTGCAGAATTTGGTCAAAAATGTTGTTTATATACACTATATTGCAAAAAGTATTGGGTCGCCCCCTTCTAATGAACAAGTTTGACTACTTTAGTAATTTCTATGAGTACAAATCTTAATGTTAAAGCATATAATGATATTCTAGGAAATTGTGTGCTTCTAATATTATAGCAACAGTTTGGACATGACCCTTTTCTATTCTAACATGACAATGTCTCTGTGTATAAGGCAAGGTTCAAAAAGAAAATGATTGATTCAGTCAGTGTGGAAGAACTTGACTGGTCTGCATAAAACCAAGTCCTAATCCCAGTTTAACTCCTCTGGTGTATACCCATATGTACAAGTCAACCTATTTAATAGGTACTAGTATCTAATGAATGAGTACTAGTATCTAAAAAATATGTACTAGTACCTAATGAATAACTACTAGTACATACAAATTAAGTACTAGTCACTAGTGGAATACTTACTAGTCAAAACTAAATAGTTGATATCTCAATGACGGATCCCCATAGAAGTCAATGGCAAAAAAATTACATTTGTTACTAGTAACAATATAATAGTTACTAGTCACTATTGAAATAAGTACTAGTATCTAATGAATAAGTACTATTATCTAATGAATAAATACTATTATCTAATAAATAAGTACTAGTATCTAATAAATAAGTACTAGTATCTAATGAATAAGTACTAGTACCTAATAAATAAGTACTAGTATCTAATGAATAAGTACTAGTATTTAATCAATAAGTACTAGTATCTAATGAATACGTACTAGTATCTAATAAATAAGTACTAGTATCTAATGAATAAGTACTAGTATTTAATTAATGAGTACTAGTATCTAATGAATAAGTACTAGTATTTAATCAATAAGTACTAGTATCTAATGAATACGTACTAGTACCTAATAAATAAGTACTAGTATCTAATGATGAGTACTTATATGAATAAGTACTAGTATTTAATCAATAAGTACTAGTATCCAATGAATACGTACTAGTATCTAATAAATAAGTACTAGTATCTAATGAATAAGTACTATTATTTAATCAATGAGTACTAGTATCTAATGAATAAGTACTAGTATTTAATCAATGAGTACTAGTATCTAATGAATAAGTACTAGTATTTAATCAATAAGTACTAGTATCTAATGAATAAGTACTAGTATTTAATCAATAAGTACTAGTATCTAATGAATATGTACTAGTACCTAATAAATAAGTACTAGTATCTAATAAATAAGTACTAGTATTTAATCAATAAGTACTAGTATCTAATGAATAAGTACTAGTATCTAATAAATAAGTACTAGTATTTAATAAATAAGTACTAGTATCTAATAAATAAGTACTAGTATTTAATCAATAAGTACTAGTATCTAATGAAAAAGTACTAGTATTTAATCAATAAGTACTAGTATCTAATGAATAATTACTAGTACCTAATAAATAAGTACTAGTATCTAATAAATAAGTACTAGTATTTAATCAATAAGTACTAGTATCTAATGAATACGTACTAGTACCTAATAAATAAGTACTAGTATCTAATGAATAAGTACTAGTACCTAATAAATAAGCACTAGTATCTAATGAAAACGTACTAGTATCTAATGATTAAGTACTAGTATCTAATGAATAAGTACTAGTAACTTTACAAAAGACACTAGTACCTAAAGAATAAGCACTAGTATTTAATGAATAAGTACTAGTACTTAATGGAAAAGATACTAGTATCTAAAAAATAAGTACTAGTAACGTTAAATTAGATACTAGTATGGCTTATAGATTAAATGCTAAAACGGCTTGCCATAGGAGGAGTGGCTTTATTGTGTCAGAGAGACGTGTCACGCAAACTAAACTGAAACTTACCTGGCTAGCCAGCTAAACCGGCTTCATGGTACAGGCACCAAACAGACAGTCTAATTTAGAGTTTCTGAAGAAACACAAATAAGCCTAGAGTAAATTATATTCTCATTTTTGCATGTTTGTAAAAAAAATATTTTTTGTCAGAATTTTTTTTTATTTTGTTAAATATCTGTAAATTATCAGCTTTGATCAATGCAATATGTGCAATAGTATACATTTCATTTAAGAAGGAAAAAAGTCCATGAATACATCAAAGTAAATTAATGTGAGAAATAACATATTTCTGTAGTGCTGCTTAGGGATCTGTACATTTTTCATGCACTCACTATAAAGAATAAAGACTTTTGTATAATTAGATTTTTCATCTTTAATTTTTAGTAAATAGGTGTAAAGAAGAAAAAACAGAAGATATTAATGATTTTTAATGGCTCATTTACAAAAAGCAAAGACTTCAGTGTTGTCATTTTAAGTTAGGGAAATTTCATTTTGTATAGTTGTCATTTGAATTTAATTTGTTCGCTAAAAAATACTGATGCAAATCTCCTTCCTTATATAAACAGGTACATACGGAGACAATAAAGAGCTCTTTAAGTCCTGCAGTGGAGAGGGTCCTACCTGAGAGACAGAACCATGTACTTTAGATTATTGCTAATGATTTTATCTACAGCACCCTGTGAGTATCAAGATATCAACACTATACTACGAGTTTATTAGGGGGTCTTGTAGCTGCTACTATTTATAAAATAAGATCAGTCCAGTTTGATTTTCAGAGGTTTTGTGATGATAATGTGCACAACTCATTTCAGTCAATGGCAATGTTTCCAGGTGTTAATTGTATTGAGCTGAATCAGCCTGCTCTCATGGTGATAAAACCTGGGGAATCATTTTCCATCGGCTGTAAGATCACTGGATATTCAGCATCAGGGGGTGGCTGTACTAACTGGATACGGCACTCAGCTGGAAAAGCGATGGAATGGATTGGTTGGTTCTGTAGTTCTGGAGATACAGGCACCAGTGACACAATGAAGAATAAGATCAGTTTCACTGCTGAAACCTCCAGCAACACAGTTTTCTTACAAGGTCAAAGCTTTCAGACTGAAGACACAGCTGTATATTATTGTGCATGCAATACACAGTGTCACAAATTGCCTGGGGACCTGTGCAAGAATTATTGTATTGACTACATAGACAGCTTGGAAAAACAATGCAAAAGTATTGTAAACATGCAAAAGTGCCTAAAATATTATTTATTAACATTGTATTACAGTTGTATTACTCAGCTGCTGTACGACTGCTGCATTATTTATTTGCTTCTTCAAATTATTAGATCTTTAATTTATCTTTAACTATTTTTTTCCACTAAACAGTGTACATTATTTAATCAATTAGGCAATAAATTAATATTTTTTAGTCATCAGTGCTGACAGAACTGCATGTGTAGAATCTCAGAATTCTTCTAAGAAACACAATAAAATTCTTTATTCTTTCCCCTTTTTTAATCACTGCAAGAATCGTCTGGCATCACAGGGAATTTGCATTCACACAAAGCAGGTGGTAGGTCTTGATTATTTAACAGATATACAGAAAATGTATCTCAATTCATTTTTGGCCACAACATACCTATTGTAATGCACTTCTAGCTGGTTGTCCTGCATCTTCAATAAACAAGCTACAGGTAGTCCAAAATGCAGCGGCTAGAGTCTTTACCAGGTCAAGAAAATATGATCATATTACCCCAATTTTACAGTCTCTGCACTGGCTACCTATTAAGTTCCGTATCAGTTACAAAATATTATTACTTACCTATAAGACACTTAATGGTTTAGCTCCTGCGTACCTAGCTAGTCTTCTATCTCGCTACAATCCATCATGCTCCCTAAGGTCACAAAACTCTGGACTCTTGGTAGTACCTAGAATAGCAAAGTCCAATAAAGGAGGTAGAGTTTTTTCATATTTGGCTCCCAAACTCTGGAATAGCCTTCCTGATAACATTCAGGGTTCAGACACACTCTCTCTGTTTAAATATAGATTAAAGACACATCTCTTTAGCCAAGCATTCACATTATGCATCTCATAATCTTGTACTGCAGTTATATCTGATCAAACGCACATTATTATTATTCAGCTTGGGTTGAACAAATCATTTTTGCTTGGATGGAACAGCAGCTATGCTAATTATGTCTCTATTTGTTTCTCTGTTTCTGCCATTGGATTAACATCCCGTGGTAACTAGGAATTACACAAGCTTCAGTCTGGATCCAACCCTTAAATGATCTGAGATGATCAAACACCTGAGAAGAAATGATGCCAACCCCTCAGAGGACCTCAGAGGATGCCAACCCTCAGACAACATACAGAATTACCAATTTTTGCCATGAGTTAAATATATTAAGTTTCCTGTAAAGCTTTGCAACGATTGTATCGTAAAAAGCGCTATTCAAATAAACTTGAATTGAATTGAAATAATTTAAAGTGAAATTAAAGAAATTCAAACACAACGAAATTGTCACTAGATAAAAATACAGAAATTTTGGACATGTAAGCAAAATTCATGAAGATCTAAGTATTTATACCAATACTTTTATTAAACACTGAAATCAGATGAACCTGGCAGAAAAGTTAAAGATCTGTTTATTAAACAATCTACAAAATGTCTTAATGTGCTTGTAACATGTTTTTTCCGGTGCATTTTCTTCATGTTTATTTGATCACAGATCCTGTCATTTCATGTGGAAATCAATTATTGTACTATAACAAATAAATAACAAACTGCCATCTTGGACAACTGAAGAGCTGTATGCAAATTCTCCACTTGCTCTTTGTACAATAGAGGAGTTTCTGCTTTGTGGATCAGTAAGAGTAATAAAGCTGCGTTCACTTCAAACTCTAAAGCATTGAAATAAGCTTCATAAATGTTAACAGAAGTTTTGAGGGATAACTAATACTAACACATTCTGTCATTGTTATTTTCAGGTGGTGTTTTCTGTGTTGAGCTCACTCAACCTCCATCTTTGGTTGTGAAGCCTCAAGAATCATTCTCCATCTCCTGCAGGATTTCAGAATCAAGCTATTGCATTCACTGGATCCGTCAACCTACTGGAAAAGCAATGGAATGGCTCGGATATATTTGTAATGGTGGTAGCACTGAAACTACAGACTCAGTTAAAAACAAGATCAGTTTCACCCTGGACACGTCCAAAAACACAGTGTTTCTACAGGGAAATGATTTTCAGACTGAGGACTCGGCTGTGTATTACTGTGCAAGACAGTCACAGTGATTAAACAAGACACAACTCTGTACAAATACAAGTCTAAACACATTAAACAAATGAACATCAGCTTAACCGGTTTCATTCAACTCAAAATATAAATTAACATGACTGAAAACATGACTATACCAACAAAAGTTATTTTTATGGTTATAAATAATTATATAATATGGTTACAATATAAATAATAAATAATCGGGTATAAATAATTATTTAAGGTAACAACTGCATATTCACTCATTACAGTGTATTATACAATTCCACTTATAAACCATGTCTTATCTGTGTGAGATTGTGAGATTGTGAGTACAGTACATTTTTTTCAAGAGTTTATTTTTATTTTTATTAAAAATAAATTATTTAACAGTTTTCCACTGAAATATGATACAACCATTATAACCACACAATGACCAGACTTTGAAGACTTTCTTTTATAAATCAAGTATCAAAATCAGACAAATAATTTAGCATTATCATTAATAATTACCATAAGAACTAATATCAGATGTTTACATCAATGCAAATCTCCACCCTTAACAGGAGCACACAGACAGAATAAAAGCTCTTTGTGTTTTACAGAGCCATAGCACAGTGAAAATACAAGCAGCATCATGTACTTTATATCAGCATTGATAGTTTTAGCAGCTGCACCCTGTGAGTATACTAAATAAATATTTATAGAAAATCAAATGCAGAGTTTAGTTTGTATTACTGAAAATGTTTTGTTTGTTGTTCGTAGGTCTTTTCTGCATTGAGCTGGATCAGCCTCCTGTCATGGTTGTAAAACCAGGGGAAACGTTTACCATCGCCTGTAAGATCACCGGATATTCAGCCTCAGGTGGAGGCTACACAAACTGGATCAGTCATACAAGTGGAAAACCCATGCATGGAATGGATCGGATATTTCTATAGTTCCAGTAACAATCAAGTCACAGATTCTCTGAAAAATAAGATCAGTTTCTCTTCTGAATCCTCCAGCAACGCAGTTATTTTAACAGAAAAAAACTTCAACACTGAGGACACAGCTGTGTATTACTGTGCTCTTGATACACTGTGCTACAACCTGCCACAGGACCTGTACAAAACCCCCGAACCACTGAACACATTTTTCAATAAAACATACTTATAGATTGCATCCTTTCTATATTAACATCTTATGACATAATTCCAAAGTCAATATGGCAAAATCAAAGCAAATAAATATGTTTTAAAAATGATGTTTTAGCCTTTGTAAATCAGTTATATATATATATATATATATATATATATATATATATATATATATTAATTAAATTAATCTGCTAAATGTCAGGTAACAACTTTGGGTGCACAATTGACCCCCATTTAAGAATAATGTAGATGCCAGAAGAGGGCATCCTTTCATGATAAATGAAAAAAAAAAAAAAAAAAAAAACTGACAATCCTGTTTTGTTTGAACACACCCACAGTGTGTGTGTCCATGCATGAGCAAATATATCAATGCAAACTCAAGTGCCATATTTTCTATTTAAACAATTAGTAAATGAGTGATTTATCTGAAGAGGATAGACAATGTTCTCCATAAAGCTCCTTCTGCTGTTGGTGGCTGTACACAGTGAGTGCTTTTAGTTTAGGGGTTTTTATTTACAATGTAAAATCCAATCCTGTTTCGTCAGTGTTGTAGTTCATTTGATGTGTAAATCATTTTTCTCTCTGTTTAGGTGTTTATTGTCAGGTTGTGCTCACACAGTCTGAACAGTCAGTCACTGCGTCTCCAAGTGGATCTGTTAAACTGTCCTGTGCATGTAGTGGATTCACTCTTAGTAGCTATAGGATGTACTGGATCCGTCAGGCCCCTGGAAAAGGACTGGAATGGATCTTACACTATTATTCAGACTCTAACAAAGGCTCAGCTCAGTCAGTGCAGGGAAGATTCACAGCATCTAAGGACAGCTCTAATTTCTATCTGCATATGAGTCAGCTGAAGACTGAAGACACTGCAGTGTATTACTGTGCAAGAGACACTTTGCTTGTTTTCATACAGCTACCCTTACAAAAACCCAGAGGGGAGAGGGACTGTATTTTAGACTGCATTTGAATTTATTGTTTTTGTTATTTAATGTAAAATAATAAATTACTCTGATACCATTTTTGCACTGTTTTTCTCATTCTTAAACTGATTAATTCAGGTTAAAAACAACAACAGCTCAGCAGCTGTCTCTATTTTTTCTTAAAATAATATTTTACATAAAAATTACAATTCACTGAAAATGTACTCACACTCACCCAAGATGTAGATGATCATTGGCACAAATCTGAAGAAACTTAACATTACATGATTTGCTCACCAATAGATCCTTTGCAGTGAATGGGTGCCGTCAAAATGACAGTTCAATCAGCTGACCCCCCCCCCCCCCCACACACACACACAAACAAAACATCACAATAATCCACATGATCCACATGTAAACCACAACACAACTCTAGTCCATCAATTAATGTGAAAGGCTGCGTGTTTGTAATGCGTGTAGTAAATTATTTGCAAATTTTTATTTTTGGGTGAACTATTCCTTTAATGATGAGGTTCTCACCAGATGAACACCAATAATTCCCACACATAATAAAAACAGAATGTTTCATATTAAAGGAATAATTTACCAAAATGTCATTATGTCTTTCTAAACCTAAATTATTTTATTTCTTAAAACACAAATGGAGGAGGGCAGAAGTTAAATGACTACAATAATGATACATTTATTACAATTTATTTGATCATTTTGGACTTAGAGTCTCAAACCTATGGAAGTCCGTTTCCGCCACTGAATAAAAAATAAAACAAGGTAATTGTGACTTTTTATCTCACAATTCTGACTTTTTTTCTCGCAATTACGAGATATAAACTCGCAATTCTGACTTTTTTTCTCAGAATTCTGAGATATAAACTCGCAATTCTGACTTTTTTTTCAGAATTCTGAGATATAAAGTTGCAATTCTGAGATATAAACTCGCAATTCTGACTTTTTTTCTCAGAATTCATTCTGAGATATAAACTCGTAATTCTGACATTTTTTCAGAATTCTGAGATATAAAGTCGCAATTCTGAGATATAAACTCGCAATTCTGACTTTTTTTTCAGAATTCTGAGATATAAACTCGCAATTCTGACTTTTTTTTCAGAATTCTGAGATATAAACTAGCAATTCTGAGACATAAACTCGCAATTCTGAGATATAAACTCGCAATTGCGACTTTTTATCTCGCAATTCTGACTTTTTTTCTCGAAATTGCGAGTTTATATCTCACAACTCTGACTTTCTCGCACCATAGGAAACCACTCTCCGTGTAAGGCTTTGCAGTGCTTTGTTCAGTTTGCTATAGATGAACTATATATTGAACTAGATGAATGTTGCGTCCGAATATGATTTTTGAACAAACATAAAAATGACTCATTATTCTCAATTTCTGTGTTTTGCGCTCGTGGTTGGACAGCACCATTACCGCCGGGCAGGGTGCGGGACGCGCACAGCTTTCAGACACAACATTCTTCATTTCTTTATAGTTCTGAGTTTGAGGCAGCTTCTAATCTATCACTTTATTTTAATAACAGCTGTCAAGTAAAGAGCGTATTATTGTAACACTATTATTGATAGCTCATCGGCAGCTTTATTTCCAGAAATCCCTTTATGTGCTGGTACAGCAGAATCCGACTGTCCTTCAAGAGCATAATACTTCATTCACCAGAACTTTTCTGAGTGACTTACGAGTAGATGTTGTTACTGATTATGTCAAACCAGAACATCACTAGGCCTACTCTGTATGTCATGCTTTATTTCATATAGCCATAATAATCCTATAATACTATAATAGTAGTCTAACTCGTTTTATACTGCAAAGTTTAGCATCACCCCAAATACACACGGTTCAGCTATAAATTAGAATATTTTTTTTTTTAAAACAACAATGTTTTGAGCATGGTTGGAACTAAACTCTGCAGGGATGTGGTCCTCAAGGAACTGAATTTTGCACCCCTGAATTAGATGGCATTTATCTGGAATATAGGCTATAGGCTTCCTGTGTTTGTACATTTTCATAAACGTTTTCCTGAATATGCTTCTTAGATTTCACACTACCTAGCTTACAGCCAGAACTGCAACCAGAACGAGACCAACTTACATTATTATTGTCTATAACAATGATAATTTAATCACAGAAGTATATATATATATATATATATATATATATATATATATATATATGGTGTGAAAAAGTGTTGGGCCCTTCCTGATTTTTTATTTTTTTGCATGTTTGCCACACTTTAATGTTTCAGATCATCAAACAAATTTAAATATTAATCAAAGATAACACAAGTAATCACAACATGCAGTTTTTAAATGAAGGGTTTTTTTATGAAGGGAAAACAAAATCCAAACCCACATGGCCCTGTGTGAAAAAGTGTTTGCCCCCCACCCCCTGTTAAAACATAACTGTGGTTTATCACACCTGAGTTCAGTTTCTCTAGCCACATCCAGGCCTGATTATTGCCACACCTGTTCGCAATCAATAAATCACTTAAATAGGACCTGCCTGACAAAGTGAAGTAGACCAAAAGATCCTCAAAAGCTACACATCATGTTGAGATCCAAAGAAATTCAGGAACAAATGAGAAAGAAAGTAATTGAGATCTATCAGTCTGGAAAAGGTTATAAAGGCATTTCTAAAGCTTTGGGACTCCAGCGAACCACAGTGAGAGCCATTATCCACAAATGGCGAAAACATGGAACAGTGCTGAACCTTCCTAGGAGTGGCAGGCTGACCAAAATTACCCCAAGAGCGCAGCGACGACTCATCCAAGAGGTCACAAAAGACCCCACAACAACATCTAAAGAACTGCAGGCCTCACTTGCCTCAGTTAAGGTCAGTGTTCATAACTCCACCATAAGAAAGAGTCTGGGCAAAAATGGCCTGCATGGCAGAGTTCCAAGACCAAAACCGCTGCTAAGCAAAAAGAACATAAAAGCTCATCTCAGTTTTGCCAGAAAACATCTTGATGATCCCCAAGACTTTTGGGAAAATACTATGTGGACTGACGAGACAAAAGTTGAACTTTTTGGAAGGTGTGTGTCCCATTACATCTGGCGTAAAAGTAACACAGCATTTCAGAAAAAGAACATCATACCAACAGTAAAATATGGTGGTGGTAGTGTGATGGTCTGGGGCTGTTTTGCTGCTTCAGGACCTGGAAGATTGGCTGTGATAAATGGAACCATGAATTCTGCTGTCTACCAAAAAAATCCTGAAGGACAATGTTCGTGACCTCAATGAATTACAATCTTAATTCTCATCTTGGCTGAATTACAACAATTCTGCCAAGATGAGTGGGCCAAAATTCCTCCACAGCGCTGTAACAGACTCATTGCAAGTTATCGCAAACACTTGATGGCAGTTGTTGCTGCTAAGGGTGGCCCAACCAGTTATTAGGTTTAGGGGGCAAGCACTTTTTCACACAGGGCCATGTGGGTTTGGATTTTGTTTTCCCTTCATAATAAAAAACTTGATTCAAAAACTGCATGTTGTGCTCACTTGTGTTATCTTTAATTTGTATTTAAATTTGTTTGATGATCTGAAACATTAAAGTGTGGCAAAAAAATAAAAAATCAGGAAGGGGCCAACACTTTTTCACACCACTGTATATATATATATATATATATATATATATATATATATATATATATATATTATAAGCCTACATATGAAGAGTTCAGATGCAAAAGCCTCCAAGTGCCATCTGAAATTTTCTTCTAAAATGAGCATTTTTCTCAGGTACAGGTTCTTTTCATTGTCATTAAAGTGAAATAACTGAACATAAACGAAAAATGCTCATTTTAGAAGAAAATTTCACATGGCATTTAGAGGCTTTTGCATCTGAACTCTTCATATATAATTGATTAAATAATAAAAAAAAAAATCCTTCATTTATTTACAATTTTCATCGGGGATGTCTTACTTGGTCGATATCTTACAACATTAAATACAGGAGAGAAGATAATTCTATTGCAAGAACATAGAGATGAAAGCGCGCTTTATGCGAGAGTGAAGGAAATCCACCATATATCCACTCTCGTGTTACAATAATACGCTCTTTACTTGACAGCTGTTATTAAAACAACGCGATAGAAGCTGCCTCAAACTCAGAACTATAAAGAAATGAAGAATGTTGTGTCTGAAAGCTGTGCGCGTCCCGCACCCTGCCCGGCGGTAATGGTACTGTCCAACCGCGAGCGCAAAACACAGAAATGGAGAATAATGAGTCATTTTTATGTTTGTTCAAAAATCATATTCGGACGCAACTTTCATCCAGTTCAATATATAGTTCATCTATAGCAAACTGAACAAAGCACTGCAAAGCCTTACATGGAGAGTGGTTTCCTATGGTGCGATAAAGTCAGAGTTCTGAGATATAAACTCGCAATTGCAAGAAAAAAAGTCAGAATTGCGAGATAAAAAGTCGCAATTGCGAGTTTATATCTCAGAATTGCGAGTTTATGTCTCAGAATTGCGAGTTTATATCTCAGAATTCTGAAAAAAAAGTCAGAATTGCGAGTTTATATCTCAGAATTCTGAAAAAAAAGTCAGAATTGCGAGTTTATATCTCAGAATTGCAAGTTTATATCTCAGAATTGCGAGTTTATGTCAGAATTCTGAGAAAAAAGTCAGAATTGCGAGTTTATATGTCAGAATTCTGAGAAAAAAAGTCAGAATTGTGAGATAAAAAGTCACAATTACCTTGTTTTATTTTTTTTTTCAGTGGTGGAAACGGGCTTCCATATAAACCTGTTTTATTTTATATGGAAAAAAGCAGCCCAAATATTTACTTTTCGGTTCCACAGAAGAAAGTAAGTCATATGGGTTTGAAACAACAGGAAATGAGTAATTAATGACAACATTCATTTCTTAGAGAATTGGTAATTATTTATTTTTAATTAAAAGTCAATTAAAAATACCAGAATGTTACCAGATATACATTAAACAAATGAATAAATAGTAGTGTTCAATATAAAAAGATTTTAATTCATTACTTTGCATGCTTGTGTGGATCCATAAAATGCATATGTACTGTATGTGACTCTGTAATATGATGCCCCTATCTAAATACAAGACATCCCTAACTGAATATTTAATTATTTAAATGTTGGGATATGTAAATTCATCATTCTCTTGAACCCTTCATAATAATTTCTGTATCACCGTACTCAATAATTCAGTGGATAAACATGGAGCATAGAATATTGGTAATTTCCAATGCTGTTACTTGCTTCTCAGTGCGTGATTCAAGTCTTTATTGTTCAGAATATTATGGTCTATTTTTATTTGAATGTAAACACAGTGATCATGTTTTATTTTGCAGATTGTTGGTGTCAAACACTGACTGAGTCTGAGGCTGTAGTCATGAAACCTGGAGAATCCCATAAGCTGACATGTACTGCCTCTGGTTTGGATATGGCTAACTACTGTTGGATCAGACAGAGGTCTGGAAGAGAGCTGGAATGGCATTGATCAGATATGATAGCCAGGATATATATTACTCTCAGTCTGTCCAAGGATGGTTCACCATCTCCAGATACAACAGTAGGAAGCAGGTTTATCTGCAGATTAATAATATGAAGAATAAAGACACTGCTATGCATTATTGTGCAAGAGAGACACAGTGACTGAAATGACTGCAGTACTATACACAAAAACTGCCAAGACTGAAAACTCGCTAGAAAACAGCATTTCTGTAGGTCACTTGAGTCTGTCTAGTTCTGTACTCACTCTCACCAGAACACAACAAACAAACAAACAAACAAAAACATGTATAAATTTCACGGAAGTACATTTTCCATATCAATAGGTGGTACTATTGTCCATGAAATGAACCTCAACGGTCTCAAACTCCTTTGACTCAACAATTTTTTTTTTTTTTTTTTTTGCTAATTCAAGGTTTCAATGCAAATGAACTGATGTCTGTTTCATATTTAAACAGCTACACTGTAGAGTGGAGGACTTATCACCAGTTCAACCATCATATAAACCATGTTCACTTCATTTCTCTTGCTGTTGCTGGTTGCTGTGCCTTGTAAGTAAATTCCCTGGACAAAATAAACTGTTTTCTTAGTGTAAATAAATCCATGTTCATAATTCTTTTTTAAATGTTGTTTATCTGCAGGTATTGACTGTCAGGTTGTGCTCACACAGTCTGAACAGTCAGTAGTTGTGGCTCCAGGTGCTTCCTACAAACTGACCTGTGCCTGCAGTGGGTTTACTGTTAGCAGCACTGACATGCACTGGATCCGTCAGGCACCTGGAAAAGGACTGGAATGGATTATTTATTATTATTCAGATTCTGCTAAGAGCTCAGCTCAGTCAGTGCAGGGCAGATTCACAGCATCTAAGGACAGCTCTAATCTCTATCTGCATATGAATCAGATGAAGACTGAAGACACTGCAGTGTATTACTGTGCAACAGACACACTGTGAAAGCACAAATACAGGCAGCTGTTCAAAAACTCATCATGGGAAATGGGGTGGAAATGCAAGTTACGCAAGCTGAACATCTTGTAATCCTTACGCCACAAAATAAGCATGACACTGATACTACACTCTTAAAAATAATGTGCTTAAATGGCTCTTCATAGCAATGCCATAGAAGAACCATTTTTGTTTCCACAAAGAACAATTCAGTTAAAGGTTCTTTAAAGAACCATCTCTTTCCTACCTTTTTATAATCTGAAAAACCTTCTTTCACCACAAACAACCTTTTGTTAAACAGAAAGGTTCTTCAGATGTTAAAGGTTCTTTATTTTTAGACAAAAAGGTTCTTCTATGGCATCGTGAAGTACCTTTATTTTAAAGAGTGCAATGACATTCATCTGGGAAAAAGAAAAAGAAAAAGCATAAATCATGCATAATTAAGCATAAATCAAGAAAAAACTTCCCTGCTGAGCTAGAAACTGTATGGAAAATGACTGAGCAATGATAATCTTTCATCATGTTGGGTCAATATCAAATAACACACCATGAGAAAAAAAGTTAAAAAAAATAAAACATGAAGAAGTAATATAACTTTGCTCAGTTATTAAAACAAGTGAAGATTTTCCCCTTGTCTACTGTAATAATTCTCAGATTACTGCGTTAAACTACAGGTCTGCAAACCTGCAAATGATTTTGTGGGAAGGGTCAGTGTCTCCCAGACTTCTGAAATACTTTGTTATAAGCTGAACTTTCAGTCAGTGTGTGTGTCAGTGACTACAACAGCTGCAGTGTACACTATCACTGTTTTACTGTGGTAATGGAGATGCTGTATGGACTCATACTGATGATTATTTCATGTGAGAAACTCCCATTAGTCCTATATTACTGTTGTAATTTTATTGTTCTAAATCATTTAACATGATTTGATCCATGTTTTTCAGCTGTTAGTGGTCAGTCTTTGACCTCCTCAGACTCTGTGGTGAAAAAGCCTGGAGACTCAGTGACTCTGTCCTGCACTGTGTCTGGATTCTCAGTGAGCAGCTACTGGATGCACTGGATCCGTCAGAAACCAGGGAAAGCACTGGAGTGGATTGGATTTAGACACTGGATCAAGTGCATATTGATCCACTGTCTCCCATCCAACAGTTTTCCATCCAACTAAAGACTCAGACAACAAATAACAAGATCAGTTTCACCCAGGACATCCAAAAACACAGTGTTTCTACAGTGAAATAATTTTGAAATAATCAGACTGAGGAGCTGTGTATTGCTGTGCAAGACACTCACAGTGACTAAACAAGCCACAGCCTTAGAAAGCCTAAACACATTAAACAAATGTACATCAGCTTAACTGGTTTAATTCAACTCAAAATATAATTGATCATGACTGATTACATGACTATACCAACAGATGTAATTTGTATGGCTAAGATCAGGTACAGCTGGCTCTTTAACAGGTAACAACTGCACACATTCACTCTTTACAGTGTATTAGGCTATACAATCCCCGATCTTGCAAATTCATGCAATAAAATACATAAATATATGTTCACTGCTTACTGTCTTGTTGGTACTTTACTTTATAAATCAAGAATACAGAATTAGGTAACTCATTTTGCATTGTTGATAATGTTATAAATGACTACAGTCAGATATATTTTTACGTCAATGCAAATCTCTGCTCTTCTCTCATGTAAACAGAAACACACAAACACAATAAAAACAGAGCCTTAGCAGAGTGAAAATACAACCGGCATCACATACTACTTACCAATTCTAATACCAAAGTCTGTATGTTAACAAAAGCGAGGCAAAATAAATATGAATCAACTAAGGCCTAAATGGTAGTGTATTAACCTACTATGCAAGACATTTATAGTTTACTTGTTTTATATCTATGAGGAGAAAGAAGACAAGTCAAGAAAACAAGCAAAGACATGATTCCTTTTTCCTATAAGCCAGGTTACAACTATTTGATGAATTTTTCAGACGTAGAATTGATTCTGAAAACATTGTTTTATTGCCTAATCATGATTTCAAGGTTAGAATTATGGCCAGTTGCAGTAGAAAATGCAAACATGACACAGATGTTTTATTACTGTATGTTCAAACAGCAACAGAAAATTTAAGATTTTGTGAAAAGCTTATTTATAAATGTGCATGTTTATGTAACGTTCTTTGAACATAAAATATGTTTCCACTCCTTTGCATATTGTAAGTCAAAAGATATTTATAAATATTTTACATTCGACTGTTTTTGTTATTTTGATAAGTATATTAATGCTGATACAAAATATAATTTGAAAATAACAAAACAGAAAAAAAGAATGAAATATTTTATGGAAAAACTGTTTTGAACTCAGTATAATTAAAATAGGTACCTGTAATATTAGGCCCTTTTGCAAATCAGAATATTTTTTTTCAAGATGCAGGGCTGTGATGTCAGATAGATTTTTACATCAATGCAAATCTCCGCCATTCTCTCATGTAACCAGAAGCACACAGACATAATATAAGCTCTCTTTGCTTTACAGAGCCATAGCAGAGTGAAAATAGAACTAGAATCATGTACTGCATATCAATACTGTTGGTTTTGGTAACAGTGCACTGTGAGTATCATCAGCTCAACACAAAAAAACTATGAACATTAGTTCAAATGTGGAGCTCAATTTGTATTACTGAAATGATTTATTCATTGTTCGTAGGTCTTTTGTGCATTGAGCTGGATCAGCCTCCTGTCATGGTTGTAAAACCAGGGGAAACGTTTACCATCGCCTGTAAGATCACTGGATATTCAGCCTCAGGTGGAGGCTACACAAACTGGATCAGACATTCAAGTGGAAAACCCATGGAATGGATTGGATATTTCTATAGTTCCAGTAACAATCGTGTCACAGATTCTCTGAAAAATAAGATCAGTTTCTCTTCTGAATCCTCCAGCAACGCAGTTATTTTAACAGGAAAGAACTTCAACACTGAGGACACAGCTGTGTATTACTGTGCTCGCTATACACTGTGCTATAAACTGCCACAGAAACTGTACAAAAACCCTGAACCACTGAACACATTTTCAATAATCAAAGTTTATTTGTTGACATACAGTAATATTATACCTTTTAGACCTTTTAAATCAGTTTTCTTTGCTTTTATAATAAAATCATCTGATTAAATGTTATGTAATAGCCTTGTGTGCACATACAATAAGCCAAATGACCCATTTTTTAAAATAATTCAGAAGCCAGAAGAGGTCACCCTTCCTCATTAAATGAAAAATTTACGACACCTATTCTGATAGTGCACATGCATGAGTATAATATCAATGCAAATTCAACTGCCACATTTCCTATTTAAACAACTAGTAAATCAGATTCGATCTCAAGAGATGAAACAATGTTCTCCATCAACCTCTTTCTAATCTTGGCAGGTGCACACAGTGAGTGTTTCATTTGATAAAAGTCTGAAGGAGTTAAGGGGGGCTTATTTAAGCAGCTTTAGGATATTAATATATAAAAAAAAAACAATCCCATTTTATCAGCAGTTTTGTTTTCTCTCTGTTTAGGTGTTTAGGGGGTGCTTGAGGAATGGAGAAAAGTGATCAGACTGTATTTTACCATATTGTTCAGCATCTCCAGAGACACATCTACAAGCACAGTATACTGTATCTGAAATGATAAAATCTGCAAATTCAGGACACGGTTGTGTATTATTGTGTTCGGTAAATAAACATACCAGTTTAATGCTTGTGCAAAACCATGTGCACAAATAATATGGTCTAATCTTAAAATGCATGACTTAGTTTGGATGTTGAATGCCATGATAAGACCTAAATCATCATAGACTTTATATTTACAATTGGAAAATAAAAGACCAAAATTGTAAATAAATTAAACTGATTAAGAAAAAAAATTGAACATGACACCATATGTACAGTATACATATATTATTATTTATGTTTAATTACCAGTAAATTAAAAATACCAGAAAAATACCAGATATACATGAAATAAATGAATTATCATTAGCATTTAATATAGAAAGATTTGAGTTCATTGTTCTCTATGCCTTGTATGGATCCAAAAAATACATTGAGTAAGACATCCCTATTTAAATACAAGACATCCCTAACTGAATATTCAATTATTTAAATATTTGATTATGCAAATTCATCATCCTTTTGAACCCTTCATAATCATTTCTGTATCACTATACAGCTCAATAAACACAATTATGGAGCACAAAATCTTGGGATTTGCGATACTTTTGCTGGCTTCTCAATGTATGATTCCAGTTTTTAGTTTACAGTCTGCTTTTATCTGAATTTACACACACTGGTCATGTTTTATTTTGCAGATCAGAATATAATTGTATGTATTTATCTAAATGTACACACAGTGATTAAGTTTTATTTTGCAGATTGTTGGTGTCAAACACTGACTGAGTCGGAGGCTGTAGTCATGAAACCTGGAGAATCCCATAAACTGACATGTACTGCCTCTGGTTTGGATATGGCTAGCTACTGGATGGTTTGGATCAGACAGAAGTCTGGAAGAGAGCTGGAATGGCTGGCACTGATCAGATATGATAGCCAGGATATATATTACTCTCAGTCTGTCCAAGGACGGTTTACCATCTCCAGAGACAACAGTAGGAAGCAGGTTTATCTGCAAATGAACAGTCTGAAGAATGAAGACACTGCTGTATATTATTGTGCAAGAGAGCCACAGTGACTGAAATGCCTTCAGCACTGTGCACAAAACCTGACAAGACAGTAACTAGATAAAAGATTTTCACACAAAATAATGACTGATGAGCTGGAAAACAGCATTTCTGGAGATTATAATATTTGAATAATAATTCAACAAAGCTTACGTTATTCTGTTGTTTGGTAATGTTTGTCACATAAAAAACAACAACAACATGCTAATAGGTCTCTAGAGTCTGTCTTAACAAAATAATATTGCAGAGACTAAAGACAATAGGACTCTGCCTATGACAGTGTTGTCCACTTTCACTCATGTTGTGGATGTACAATATTATTTCCATAGCAAGAGGTGGTACTATTGTCCATGAAATTAACCTCAATAGTCTCAAGCTTCAGTGACTACACAGATTTTGCTAATTGAAAGTTTCAATGCAAATTAACTGATGTCCGTTTCATATTTAAGCAGCTACAATGTTGAGTGGAGGACTCATCACCAATTCAGCCTTCATATAAACCATGTTTACTTCATTTCTCTTGCTGTTGCTGGTTGCTGTGGCTTGTAAGTAAATTCCCCGAACAAAACAAACAAAGTGTAAATAAATACATATTCGTGATTCTGTTTTAAATGTTGTGTTTATCCACAGGTATTGACTGTCAGGTTGTGCTCACACAGTCTGAACAGTCAGTAGTTGTGGCTCCAGGTGCTTCCTACAAACTGACCTGTGCCTGCAGTGGGTTTACTGTTAGCAGCACTCACATGCACTGGATCCGTCAGGCACCTGGAAAAGGACTGGAATGGATTATTTATTATTATGATGATTCTAATAAGAACTCAGCTCAGTCAGTGCAGGGCAGATTCACAGCATCTAAGGACAGCTCTAATCTCTATCTGCATATGAATCAGATGAAGACTGAAGACACTGCAGTGTATTACTGTGCAACAGACACACTGTGAAAGCACAAATACAGGCAGCTGTTCAAAAACTCATGATGGGAAATGGGGTGGACATGTTTGAGTAATGCAAGCTCTAAAGTAATGTAAGGCCCATCTGAGGTGTTTTGAATGTACTAAATGCAAAAAAGTCATTAAAATGTAATAATTATAAAACTTTTATCACTCTTTTCACACTTGCTTTTCTATACAGACTAGTAAATCTATAGAGACTAGTCTGTTTTCTACATTATGTTTCAGTATGAAGTATAATCTGTACAGTTTATAATATTCTGTATTTTTAATTTCTCTTACAGTAATAATGGACTGGGTTGCCAGATTGTATAGTTGAATCATTTCACCCCAAAATAGCTAATGACACAGATACCAGTCAATGGCATTCATCAGGGAAAGAGAAAATGCAATACTACTAATACTAATACTAATAATAATAACTGAAAACATCCCTGATGAGCTAGAAACTACATGTCTGAAAATGACTGAACAATGCTGGTGAATGTCGATTAACAATTAATCTTTCAACCAATCTCAGGCCCCACTTGGCCACGTTGGGTCGATATTAATTAACACTCCATGAAAGTTATAGAAAAAATATATATACAGAATTATAAAAATAAATAATGTATTTTGCGTGTTCTTGAACTTGAACTGCTTACATGTCTGTTGGTGGCACTTGGGCTTCATTTAATCAACAATCATAGTGTCATCAAATGGTAAATGGTGTATCAATAAGCAGTACATAAATAAGAGTAAATTAAACACTACTTACAATTAATGTGGCAACTTCTATTTTAGCAATTTCCCCCAAAAAAGTAAATAAGTATTTTTTTCTTTCTTTTTTTTATTAATACAAGTAAAAATAAACAGGTACTTTCAGAGTTTTGAGCCATTGTTTTGTACACATTGTCATAATAATTATAATTCCAATGCTGTCAGGTGTGGTTGAAGGGATGGAGAGCGAGGACTCAAATGCAGGGAAAAAAGGGCTTTTATTAGTAATAAATATAAACAAAAACAAACAAAAACTACCCCGTAGGGGAAAACAGACTGGCAAGGCAGGGCAGGACAGGACACAAGGTACACACAACATTTGACGACGAACTCGCACAGGACTGCAAACACAAGGAGATTAAATAGGGAGCAAATGAGGAGGTAACGAGGAAAACACAGTCGGGGCAAATGAACCAATAATCAGGTAACAAGACGGGTGGGGTCAAGACAATAGACATGAGAGCACATGGCACATAGAACCAAACAAGACAAGCCATGTGCTCACACAAAACAAAAACACAAGCACATGGCCAGCAAAACAAAATCACTAGCCATGTGCAAAACAGGCCACGAACATGCAGCTGAGGAGACTAATAAGCTGCATGTTCACACAAAAAAATTACAAACATCAAAGTCAAAGTCAGCTTTATTGTCAATTCTGCCACACGTACCGTGCAGAATTGAAATTGCGTTACCCTCTTACTCCCTGGTGCATACAGATAACACTAAACACAAACAGTAGAACGCAAAAATACAGATAAGTACAAATCAATATATATATATATATATATATATATATATAAATATATATATATATATATATATATAAATATATATATATATATATATATATATATATATATACACATACATATATATATACATATACATACATACATACATATATATATACACATATATACATATACATATACACATACATACACATACACTCACACATACATACATATATACACATATATATATATATATATATATATATATATACACATACATACATACACACATGCACACACATACACACATACATACACAAAAATGCAACTGTTACAAATATACAAATAAGGACATGTAGGAAAAAAATAAAACATTAAATAAAGAAAATAAAAATAATATAAAAAAAAATGGATAAAGTGGCATAGGGCACATGGCAGATAGTGCAAATCAGTGAGATAAACAAACAAACAAACAGTGCAGAATATAAATGGTGTAGTGCAAAGAGCTTATAAGACTATTTAAAGTGACAAGGAGCAGTCTTTTTTATTCAGACTGCCAGACGAGGTAGTTGAATGAATGAGGTCAGTCCAATGCTGTACAAGTGACCGGTGCTTGTCTCAGTGTGAGTGTGAGTGTGTGTGTGTGTGTGAGTGTGTGTTCGTATGGGGGGTGGTGGTGGTGGGGTGGGGGTCCGAGTTCAGTGATTCGTGGGGTAAGAGAGGGGAGGGGGGGCAAGGACGGGAGGAAGTTCAGCTTCCTGACAGCCTGGTGGATGAAGCTGTCTTTCAGTCTGTTTGTCCTGGCTTGGAGACTCCTCAGTCTCCTCCCTGATGGAAGCAGACTGAAGAAGTTGTGTGTCGGGTGGGTGGGATCACCTGCAATGCTGAGGGCTTTGCGGGTGAGACAGGTGTTGTAAATGTCCTGGAGGGAGGGGAGAGAGACACCAACGATCTTCTCAGCTGCTCTCACTATCCGTTGAAGGGACTTGCGGCAGGACGCGTTGCAGGCGCCATACCACACAGTGATGCAGCTAGTCAGAAGGCACAAAACATGAAAGCACGCAGCCCAGTACCGCCGCTCCCTATACGCAGAGTGCGCAGTTAGCGTAGGGCACCAACTCCCAGGGGGGCACCATCCCAGTTGCTAAAAAAAAAAAAAAAAAACGTGGCGAGCCATTCCCGCATCCCCGCCCGCAGCTGAATGCAAATGATTATAATTGATGGACAACTATGCCCGTGAAAAGACATCAGCAATCCGGCGCCAAGAAAAAAAATAAAAATATGAAAATGAAGCCTGTGCATAACTTTCAGGTAGGCTACATTCATAATCCTGTGAAACTTTTTTGGGTGGTTAATAATGTGTTTTAATATCGGTAATAATTTCACCACCACCAACGCATCTAATATTCTCTCAGAGTTTCCATGTTCCTTTATGAAAGTTAGCCATGGTTTTAACACCAATAAAACCCCCAAAAATATCATGGTTCTTGTAACCATGGTAACCGCAACACAGAAAATTCTAATACCATCATAAATGAATCACAAATAAATCACAAATACCATTACAAAAATTACAAACCATCACCTTTTAACCATTAAAAAAAATGGTTTTCTGTAGTGTGTTTTGGGGCATATTCTATTAGGATTTAGTGGTTTTACAAGCCACCAAAAGAAGGCGACCAATTACCAGTAGAAACCAACAGGGTCCATAACAGTTTCCATTAACACCAATACAAGTCCCATTATAACCAGTAAAACCATTACAAATGTTGTGATGGTGTCTATTGTTTTTTTCAACATTAAAAGTAAGCCAAAGGCCTGGTAATTGCTGCTGTTACACTTACAGGACGATCATATCCTTGTTTAATAGGCTGTTGCCCAAACATTTAATTAAAATATCCACATAATCTTTAATTTTTGGCCACCTTTTTGCTATAGATGACACAGCCTCTATAAATTCTTCAACAAAAAACATGTGGACATCACAACCCTTACAAAAAATTAACCATGGTTTTTGTAGTAAAACGGCTTAATTTTCTTTTGCGTGATTTCTGAATGCTTGAGACCATAAAATCAATCAGACAACTGTATTAATAAAATAATAGCCATAGGTAACTGTCTAGAGCTACAATTGTAAGTTCAAGTTCAAGTTGAGCTTTATTCCGCTACAATTGGGGACATACAGTGGAACGAAATGTCGTGACTCTCAGGACCATGGTGCTAGCAGCTACATAAATACATACATACATACAACAATGAAGTAAAACAGTTTTTCATTTGTAAATAATACTATTTAATTACAATTTATTTACTTTTATATTTTATTAAAGTTCTATTTTGACCCCTATAGTATTTTATTTTTTTACTTCCATAATATTTGAGGAAGGGGACACAGTAATACAATCCTGCTTAGGGCACCCATTTGGCCAGCAGCGGCCCTGACGCAGCCAGTGAAAAACACAAGCTGCATACCACACAGAACAAGACAGAACAAGAGAAAGCACGCAGCCGGAAAACGAGCTGCGTTCAACAAAAAACAACGAAAAAGCACGCGGCCGAACCCGAACCGGGTGCCGAACAAAACACAACGCACACCAATTAGCATACAGTTTGGATTGGCGGTATGGGTCTGTTCTGGGCAAGAACTCCCTGAGCATCCATGCAGCCTAGCATGGATGAGAGCAGGGAGTGCAGAGATAACCCCCAGGGTAAACAGAACATAACCAACAAAAGTATTGCAGATATTGTTAAAGTTCAGTAATTTTATGTACACATTTTAGAATTAGTCTGATTCAAAAGAGAATCAGAAGGCTGGATCCTGACTGACAGAGGAGTTGGGGATGGAGGAGGGTAATTAGCTATTGAGCAATGTGAAAACTGCTGATAATACTGACAGACCTTAGGTGTGTTCGACTTCATGCAACGCCGCACAGACCTATCGGCGAGTGTTGCCGCTTGCAGTCAGGGGCGGAATTGAAAGCGGAGACGTGAAGTCGGACTCTTTCTGCTCCCGGTAGTGATGCTCTCGCGATGTTTGGATACTCTTATCACAGATGAAGTGAATAACATGCAATATTTGTCAAACGCACGCACGTTTCAGAAATGTTTTCACGAGCAACAGAAACACTTTTTATATACTGCTTAATACAGGGCCATCTGTTCAAGAATAAAGTTCAACATAAACATACTATTTAAATACCAATAAAGTGGGGGTATATTTGCTTTTATCAGTGTTTTTTTATTAAATGTGACTCAATATAACATTGCGACTACAGTAAAAAAGCTTTTACTGTTCTAAAAACATTAGTGAGCAGTATTGGAATCGAAGATGTTAGAAACACACGTCATTGTTGTCATGTGGTGAGTTTGGCCAATCCTGAAACAGTTGTGTCGTCATCAGCGCTCCCGCAGTCGCTCTGGAGAAACTGCACCGGCTGAGTGAGCCGACTGCTCTCGAAATTATGTTTTATTAACAAAGTTCGGGAGGAGCACGTTCAGATAATTAACCTAATTAACACGAGAGAAGAACAATCAGTAATCAACCCAGTTAACAAGATAAGAGGTGTGTATATATACACAGCAGACTTACCTCTGTTCATTGGCAGTTTTCCAGCATCCCTTCACCACCCCTTCTCCGCACTTACAACTATTCCTGTCCTAACCTGTAGGGGGGGTACTCTGGGTTCAGGCCAAAATTCCGAGCTTGGAGTCCTCCCCTCGGACAGCACGCCAAATACGCATACACTTTATTCTATTTATTATATTTAAGTGTGAACTCGTGAAACGCTATCGCGGTACTTTGATGACACACGTGACAGTGACGTGGCGTCGGCGCCGGTTCAAGTCGGACAAATTTTCTAACCGGTATGCACTGCTTCAAGTCAGCTGCCGATCGGTTTTCACGAATCACGGCGCTGCATGAAGTCGAACACACCTCTTATATATGTTTGCTTAGATAGGTGTCGTATTCCTATAGGTAGATGTGGATCAGCTGAGAGTCAGCTAATGCGAGCTTGACTAATGTGACCTGCCAGAACTAACGCTACGCTTGATATTAGGCGCGTTCGACTTGAAGCAGCGCTGAGCAGAATGATCATCTTATGACATTAAAGTACCGTGAGAGCGATTCGAATGCATAGGATCCGACTGCTTTCTTATCGCTCTCGCGGTACTTTGATGTCATACGGTGATCATTCTGCGCAGCGCTGCTTCAAGTCGAACACACCTATTTGCAGTCACATTGTCTGCAAACTGTTTACATTTTCCGCTCATCGACTCTATCCATGTAAATAATAGGCGCGTTCGGCTTTAAGCGGCGCTGTGCAGAATGGTCAGTGTATGACATCAAAGTACCGCGAGAGCGATTCGAATGCATAGGATCGGACGGCTTTCTTATCGCTCTCGCGGTACTCTGATGTCATACACTGATTATTCTGCACAGCGCCGCTTAAAGTCGAACGCGCCTATTGACTTCATTAAATTCAAAACGAAAAGCCAATTGTTTAAAATAATGTTCAATGACAGTGTGATGCATGTGAAGTTCATTAACATCTCTGTATGATTATGTAAATCTCCTGTTACATATTTAAACAGCAGGCACGAGTCAGTTTATACATTCATCTGATCACTAGAGCGAGTGAAGAATCGCTTCAGTTCATACTAAAAACCTTGTTAACAGTCTTTAAACACCATGATCTCTTATTAACAGGTATTATTTGATTTGATACAGGTATTGATTCATATGAACTCACTCAGCCTGAGTCTCTGACTGTCCGTCCTGATGCCACTCTCACTATCAACTGTAAAGTATCCTATTCAGTTACAAGCTCTAGTACAGGCTGGAGGAAAAGCTCTGGAGTGGATTTGAGTGATCTGGAGTAGTGGAGGCTAGGGATGTAACGGTAATCATTTTTTTTTATTACGATTATAGTGACCAAAATTATCACCGTTATCAGTATTATCACTGTATTGTTAAAATGTCCTGGAGATGTTCAAAAAGTACCAACACATAAATCACTTTACCAAGTTTTATATTTAAAAATCAACAAACAACAAATAAAATTACTTTTTGTTTGCTTAATCACTCAAACAATAATGTTAATAATGATGTTCTGATTATAAATGACAATTTCACTGACAACAGTTTAATAGCATGTTCAAATATCTAATGTAAATGTTCAAATAAAGCTTTGAAAATGTTTCATAAAAAGGTAAACCTCACATTTCAGCCTTTAAACAAAGAAAAGGGTCAAGTCAAAATGATAATTGATTAATAAATGATTATATATATATATTATCTGCTCCATAAATAATTCTAGATAACTTATCTGAATTGTTTAAATGTGAAGAATCCACATTGTTTTTCATCAACCGGTCAAAATTTACAGCAGGGCATGCAAATTCGGTCCGTTCTTGTCCAGACAGAAACTGCAACCAGGCTGAATGTAAATATAAATCCACTCACTGACAGCAGGTGGCGCTTCTGGAAAAGCTGAATTACAGCTGTTTCCTGTAAACTCCGTGGACAAAGCAGTATTGCGATTAAGAACACTTCCTTAATGCCGAGTTCACACTGCACGATTTTCAAACTCGTCGGATCGCCGTTGTTTTCACACTGCATGACTATCTGGGGTAGCATTCAAGTCTCTGCTGTGTTCACATTGCATGATGGATCCGCGACAGGGGGTTTCACATTGCACGATTTCACAATAGGAAGAATCGCCACAACTCTGTCTGATCCGCAAATACAGCCAAACGCACGCGAGAAGTGATAAGAAAATAAGCAAGATCAGGCTGATATGGTCTATAAGTCCTCCCCGAACACACAATAATTAATAAAGATGACTTGTTAACAAACATACTTCTGCTGTGAAATGTTTATATACACAAATCTAATTAGTAGCCTACTTGAAAGTGAAACCAACATGTTGTGCATTTTAGAATGAGTTTATTTCTTATAGCCTATAAAAGTCCTCAAAGTGATGAAAAAGAAAAATGCAATAAATCTTTTGTCCTTCATAGAAGAATATTATTTACAGGAAAAACCCTAGCCCCTTCTTCATCTTCATGTAGCCTACCTGTTCTGTATATTCTAATGCTGGCTTTGTTAAAAAAAAAAAAAAAAAAAAAAAAAAAGACCTCCTCGAACTTCCAGCTGCCCTGTATCTTGCTCTCTCATTGGCTGTAGGTCATCGCCGATGCATTTTTCAGTCAGAACCGGTCAGAACTCATTCACACAGCAGGATTGAGAATCGCCTACAGCTCCAGATATTTAGCATGCCAAATATTTCACGGGCGTCTCCAATACTCGGCGATTCCCTCAGATTGCGTCTTTGATAATTCACACTGCACAATTGTCACTCGCGGGAACGAGCACCGATTTGCCTCCGATCTCGGGCATTTGTCGGCGATTTATCAAAATCTGTCGGCGAGTGAAAAATCGGGCTAAAATCGTGCAGTGTGAACTTGGCATTAGGTATTACATGGAGCTGAAAATAAAATGCCATCAAATCGTTTCTGAAGATGGTCAGAACCTTCAGACAGTCAGTACATTCATATTCAATTCAATTCAAGTTTATTTGTATAGCGCCTTTTACGATACAATCGTTGCAAAGCGCTTTACAGGAAATTAAGTTTCTACAATATATTTATACATTGTAGAAACTTAATATATTAACTTATGGCAAAATTTGTTAATTCTGCATGTTGTTGGGGGATCAGAGGTTGGCATCCTCTGAGGTCCTCCGAGGGGTCGGCATCATCTCTTCTCAGGTGTTTGGTCATCTCAGATCATTTAAGGGCTGGATCCAGACTGAAGCTTGTGTAACTCCTAGTTACCACGGGATGTTAATCCCGTGGCAGAAACAGAGAAACAAAGAGACATAATTAGCGTAGCTGTTGTTCCATTCAAGCAAAAATTATTTGTTCAACCCAAGCTAAAGAATAATAATGTGCGTTTTGATCAGATATAACTGCAGTACAAGATTATGAGATGCATTATATGAATGCATTATGTGAATGCTTGGCTAAAGAGATGTGTCTTTAATCTAGATTTAAACAGAGAGAGTGTGTCTGAACCCCGAACGTTATCAGGAAGGCTATTCCAGAGTTTGGGAGACAAATATGAAAAAGCTCTACCTCCTTTAGTGGACTTTGCTATTCTAGGTACTACCAAGAGTCCAGAGTTTTGCGACCTTAGGGAGCGTGATGGATTGTAGCGAGATAGAAGACTAGTTAGGTACGCAGGAGCTAAACCATTTAGGGCCTTATAGGTAAGTAATAATATTTTGTAACTGATACGGTACTTAATAGGTAGCCAGTGCAGAGACTGTAAAATTGGGGTAATATGATCATATTTTCTTGACCTGGTAAGGACTCTAGCCGCTGCATTTTGGACTACTTGTAGCTTGTTTATTGAAGATGCAGGACAACCACCTAGCAGTGCATTACAATAGTCCAGTCTAGAGGTCATGAATGCGTGAACTAGCTTTTCTGCATCAGAAACAGGTAACATGTTCCTTAGCTTGGCAATGTTTCTAAGATGGAAGAATGCTGTTTTTGTAACATTGGAAATATGTTTTTCAAAAGACAAGTTGCTGTCTAATATAACACCCAGATTTTTGACTGTAGAGGAAGTAACAGGACATCCGTCTAGTTGCAAATTGTAATCCAAGAGATTCTGTGTACTGTTATTTGGTCCAATAAGTAATATCTCTGTCTTATCTGAATTTAATAGGAGAAAATTATTGGTCATCCAATCTTTTACATTTTTAACACACTCAGTTAACTTAGATAATTTAGAAGTTTCGTCTGGTCTTGTTGAGATATATAGTTGAGTATCATCAGCATAACAATGGAAACTAATCCCGTATTTTCTAATAATATTACCAAGGGGCAACATGTATATTGAAAACAGCAGAGGACCTAGGACAGATCCTTGTGGTACTCCATACTTTACTGGTGATAATTGAGATGACTCCCCGTTTAAATAAACAAAGTGGTAGCGATCAGACAGGTAGGATCTAAACCATCTTAAAGCCTGCCCTTGAATACCTGTATAGTTTTGTAATCGATCTACGAGTATTTCATGATCTATAGTGTCGAACGCAGCACTAAGATCAAGTAAAACTAGCAATGAGATGCAGCCTTGGTCTGACGCAAGAAGCAAGTCATTTGTAATTTTAACAAGTGCAGTTTCTGTGCTATGGCGGGGCCTGAAACCTGACTGAAATTCTTCACAGAGATCATTTTTTTGCAAGAATGAGCACAATTGAGCAGACACAACTTTTTCTAAAATTTTAGACATAAACGGAAGATTTGAGATGGGTCTGTAATTTGCCAGATCACTAGGATCTAGTTGTGGTTTCTTAATAAGAGGCTTAATAACTGCCAGCTTGAATGGTTTAGGGACGTGACCTAAAGATAACGATGAGTTAATAATATTGAGAAGCGGTTCTTCTGCTACAGGTAACCACTCTTTCAGTAATTTAGTAGGTACAGGATCTAATAGACATGTTGTTGGTTTAGATGTGTTGATAAGTTTATTTAGCTCTTCCTGTCCTATAGTTGAAAAGCACTGCAGTTTTTCTTTGGGTGCGGTGAATGAGGCTGAAGTACTAGACGCCGTAGAATCTACATTAGTTATTGTATTTCTGATGTTATCTATTTTATCAGTGAAGAAATTCATAAAGTCATTACTATTAAACTGTGAGGGAATATTTAGATCGGGTGACGTCTGGTTATTTGTTAGTCTAGCCACTGTGCTAAATAAAAACCTTGGATTATTTTGGTTATTATCTATGAGTTTGCGGATATGCTCGGTCCTGGCAGCTTTTAGAGCATGTCTATAGCTGGACATACTGTTTTTCCACGCAATTCTAAAAACTTCCAAGTTAGTTTTTCTCCATTTGCGCTCAAGATTACGAGTTTCTTTCTTGAGAGAATGGGTATAACTGTTGTACCATGGCGCAGCACGTTTTCCTCTAACCTTTTTTAATTTGATGGGAGCAACAGTTTCTAACATATTAGAGAGGATAGTGCCCATGTTGCTAGTCATTTTGTCAAGTTCATTTGTATTTATGGGTACACAGAGCAGCTGAGATAAATCAGGCAGGTTATTTGTGAATCTGTCTTTAGTGGCTGGAACAATAGTTCTGCCCGGACGATAACGTGGGGCCCTACAATTAATATCAGTAATACGCAGCATGCACGATACAAGGAAATGGTCAGTAACATCATCACTTTGAGGTACGATATCTATATCAGTAAGATCAATTCCATGCGATATAATTAAATCTAGCGTGTGATTATAACGATGAGTGGGCCCGGTGACATTTTGCTTGACTCCAAAAGAGTTTATTAGGTCGGTAAACGCAAGTCCTAATGCATCATTTGGATTATCAACATGAATGTTAAAATCTCCGACAATTAGCGCTTTATCAGCATTAACCAATAGGTCTGAGAGGAAATCTGCAAATTCTTTTAGGAAATCTGTATATGGCCCTGGCGGTCTATACACAGTAGCCAGAGCAATAGATAAGATAGATTTCTTTTGCATATCTGACAGTGTAACATTAAACATAAGTATTTCGAATGAGTTAAACCTGTATCCTGTTTTCTGAGTAACATTGAGAATATCACTATATATTGTTGCGACACCGCCGCCACGACCAGTCTGACGGGGCTCATGCTTATAACAGTAGCTTGGTGGAGTAGACTCATTTAGACCAATATAATCATTTGGTTTAAGCCAGGTTTCAGTTAAACAGAGTACATCAAAACTATTATCTGTGATCATTTCATTTACAATTACTGCTTTAGGTGTGAGTGATCTAATGTTTAGGAGCCCAAGCTTTAAAAATAGTTTTTGTTCATTTATTTTGCATTTTTCTGGTTTAATCACGATCAGATTATTTCTAGATCCTGTGTTAAATTTATATTTTGACCTCACTATTCGGGGAACAGACACAGTATGTATAGATTGAACAACGTAATTACTTCTGTCATTTAAGTGGGTAGAACAAAAGTCATCATGGCAGTTATTTGAGAATTGGCTTACTAGTCAGATGGAGCGTAGTGTCTTGGAGATGTTGTCCGACAGGAGTTCCGCTCCGACTCTGCTGGGGTGCAGGCCATCAGCACGGAAAAGCCTAGGACGCTCCCAGAAAAGATTCCAATTATTAACAAAGAGCAGTTTCTGTTCTTTACACCATGACAATAACCATTCGTTTAAAGCAAACAGTCTACTGAACCTTTCGTGTCCTCGTCGGTACGTGGGAAGCGGTCCTGACACGATGATCGTCGTCGCGGGCGATGTGCTGCGTACCGTCTCGATCAGGCTCCTGAAGTCCCTCTTCAGTGTCTCCGTCTGCCGCAGCTTGGTGTCGTTCACGCCCGCGTGCAGCACGACCGCTCCGACGCTCTCCTCATCCTTCAGGATCGCGGGTATCTGCGCAGAAACATCGAGAACACGAGCACCAGGGAAACAGTGTGTGTGCACTTTACCTTCAGCTAACGTAGCACGGACGTGCCGGACGATGGAGTCTCCGACGATCACAGCGTCACGTTCCGTCTCGTGGAGGGGGGCGAAGCGGTTTCGGGTGGAGATCTCGAAGACCGGAAGCGGCGGAGGGGGAGATGATGTAGCCCGATGCCTCGCTCGCGTCTTCCGCTGCTGCCGCACCCAGGGTCCGTGGTGTCCCGGCGCCGGAGTGAAGGACATCTGAGAAGATCGCGTCCTGGGTGCACGGGGCCTGTGCAGAGAAACACACGGCGTAGAGGTGGTGGGAGTGTTAGCAGCGCGCTGTATACTTACCCCGGACCTGTGAGCGTCAGCCCGGGATGTTTCCAGCGCAGTTTGCCGCTCTCTCAGCTGGGCCTGTCTCTCCAGCAGCTCGTTGATCTGCTTCTCCACGGCCTCCAGCTCCATCTGCACCGAATGCAGCTCGAACGCGTCCTCATCTGCACTCAAAGGTAGACACAAATCCGCCATTAAAGTAAGTAGCAGTGGAACAATGGTTATGTGTGTGAATAGAGTATTAGCAAGCGCGCCTAGCGGCCGCCGCGTTGGTAGTGCTAACGGGCTATAAGCTAATAGCGGACTCGGGAAATCAAAATAAAACTAGTGATAACAAGGCGCCCTGATTGTTTTTGTTGTAGAATGCGATAGGGGATATATTCACACGTTATAGAAACGAAAAATGATGGTGTATAAAATTGATTTTAAGAGATAAAATAGACGATAAAGAAATAACTTGACGGAGCTCAAACTCAAAACACGCGTCAGCAACAAACAGGAAGTGACGAGAAGTCAGACCGGATAGATGCTGTAATTCGTAAGTTTGACACGGTTATGTGAGTGTCAGATGATTATTATCATATAATTATTTCATTCATATATTAATTTGTATAATTCCCTTAGCACTTTTAAAACCTCCCAGCTTTTCCACCCTATTTTCACTCAAAACGAAACTGCATGCTGTGCGCTTGTGAGACTTTTACTTAAAACTGTGCTTTATGCTGGACAGTATTTATTTATCGTGAGTTGTTCAAGTCACGGTAATCGAATACGGTTTTAATGATAAAAGGAATTTTATCATGATTTATCGTCAAACCGGTAATTGTTACATCCCTAGTGGAGGCTTAGCCTACAAGGATTCCCTGAAAAGCAAGTTCAGTATCACCAGAGACACTTCCAGTAACACAATAACACTGGAAGGAAAGAATATGCAAGCTGAAAACACAGCTGTGTATTATTGTGCCAGATATACACAGTAACAGACACCAACAGCCTCCCTGTACAAAAAAATACAAAAACACCATCATCGTATTACAAATTAAAAGTGTTTTTGATGATTTTCCTCATTCTGACTTATACAGATGCACAGAAATTGTTTGAAGCTTATCAAAAAATTATAGACATTAATTCAGCTGGTAAAACAAAAACAAACAAGGCAAGCCTAATAAATTGAAGCAAATTTATAATATAATCAACAAATATAATTTGCACCAAAAATAAAGAAACTACTAAAATCTGAACAATCAAATTTTGCAGTTCATAAAAAAATATTGCTTAAGCATCATGATAATAATTGGATGGTATGAATTATGCAAATATTCCTCCTCCTACTCCTTGTTGTTTGAGTATTAAGATGAAAAGAATCAGCTTGTTCTCACACGTCTCAAACCATGATCTCCTCGTCTCTCTGGTTGTTGCTGCTGCTGGCAGCTGTTCCTCGTAAGTCTCTATAGAAACTCTTAAAAATATTTTTTTCTTGCACATGGTTACAGTATGTTTTTCCCTCTCAGGTATCCACTGTGTTGAACTGACCCAGACTGATTCTATGGTCTTACGTCCTGGTCAGGCTTTGACACTGTCCTGTAAAATCTCTGGATATTCAGTGACTGACAGCAGCTACTGCACTGGCTTCATTCGGCAGCCTGCAGGAAAAGCTCTGGAATGGGTTGGAGAGATATGTGGTAGCGGTAGCACATATTACAGTGATAAACTGAAAAGTAGATTTCAAGTTACCAGAGAGTCTTTTCTGTTCTTCAGCAACACAGTGACTCTTCAAGGACAGAATATGCAGACTGAGGACACAGCTGTGTATTACTGCGCCAGAGAGTCACAGTGACACAGAGCAGTTACTGCCTTGTTCAAAAACCACATTAACACTCGGCACACAAATACACAGCTTTGCACTAAAATCTTCAGTATTTCTGATCCAGTTTCAGTTATATTTAATGTTCACAAAAATGAATACAAGTGTACAGTTTCACAAGAAAGTAATGCAGTGCACAATTTAGGACATCCTCAGACCTCAGTTATATGTCAGAAAGGCATTGTACCTCAGACTAAAAGGCTTCAGAAACAACAATGACATGATAAGGTCATGATTGAATTTTTTATTTGTAGATCCATTCTCAAAACTATACTATTATTGAAGCAACAGACATATATGGAGACAAGGGACTCTCTACAAAAAAAGAGACTGATGTGTGACCCTCAGGAAACACCTGCGTTTCATTATTGATTCTAAAAAAATAAGTGAATATGCATGTATAGTTTCATAAGACTTATTTTAATTCTGTAACTACAAAGAATATAGAAACCACTAAAATACATTCTGTTAAAGTTAATAACATGCTCATTCAAACATAATTAGAAGACAATACAAGAAATTGCTATATCCTTATGTCTTCCCAGCAAGTGATATCAGAAGAAAATTATGTGACCCTGATGACTAATATAATCTTAGAAAAGGTTTCTAATCCAAATTCTGCTAATCAAACTAAATTTATGACATTATTATGACATTTCAATTAAACTGAGATGCTCATTTTCACCTCACAGTATCACTTGTATTTCTGTCTTCACCCTTTCCGTCTTCCTCCACTGAATGAGGGTCTCTGAGGGCTTCTATTAATGTTGCTTCCAGATGAATAAGAGTTGTGTCTACTTTGATCATAATAATTTCAGGGCTTTGATTTTTGCCTTTCAATGTCAAAAGGCATTTCAAACGAGGAAAAGATGTGTCCTAGGAACTTGCTGAGGAAACCCCA
Source organism: Aspiorhynchus laticeps (assembly GCA_023376895.1). NCBI lineage: Eukaryota > Metazoa > Chordata > Actinopteri > Cypriniformes > Cyprinidae > Aspiorhynchus > Aspiorhynchus laticeps. Next base: position 24,459,820 of record CM041794.1, on the reverse strand, counting down.
GGTAAATTATGTAAGATAACACCATCATTAAAGACTCCACCACAATAGAAGCCTAGGAACACAGTTAGAGCCGCACCGGTCACAATCACGGCCACTGTGTTTGTCCTACATGCACATTGACTGTACTTCTGAGCCTTCACCATGTCTCCCTCATTCATCTTGCTTCTCACCTTTAAAAAAATAGAGGAAAACTTATAGACTAACTAAGTCTATAAGACTTAGTATAGACTAACATATTGTTCTAGAAAGAAACATGTGGTTATCTCACTTACCTTTATTTAACATATTAATGCAGCAAAACCCAATGCAGCGAAACAAGCAGTTGCAAAACATGGTGTTGAACACAGAGCAGCACATGTAGTCTGTTCCTTTAAATTTTACTCTTACATAGATGACTTCAGGTGAAACTCCTCCATAATCTGACTCTGAGAAATTATTCATTTCAACTGCCACAGTTTCCCTGGCAGAATCCTGAGAGGGAATCTCATATATGTGTTGATGTTCCATCATGTTCATAAAAATGTATCAGCAAGGAGTCATAAGCTGCTGCTTCTGTTGTTGTGTGTTACTGCATGTTTCTATTCTCTTATATTGTTCTAAATGTATGCTGTCAGTTTCCATTAACTCGCCCTTTGTGGTGTGAAATCTGTGTGAACTACTTTCATTGCATGATAAAAGCTTGCTGTCCTTTTATTAACTGCAGCCACAAAGACATACAAAAGTAGGGTTGTTATTACATACACAAGGTTAGATTAGATTTTTAAATTAAGCAGTGAAACACAAGGTTCATTCCACAAACTGACCTATTTCTGTGGTGTGTGTTTCCACTGAGGGAACCAACATAGGTCTACCTAATAATGAAAAAAACAACAACAACAATATATATATATATATATATATATATATACAGTACTAATTAAAAAAAAAAAAAAAAAAAAGATAATTTATCATTCAGGCAACATGTTCTCATAAATGTCACGAACACAAATACTGTTTTGCTTACTTTATTAAGGCCCAATATGTTTTTCATCACTGCATTTACCAAATTTTTTTATCCATTTCTGTGCACAGAAAAAATAAATGACAGATTGGAGGAGGAGTTCATGCAAAACTGTTATGTATAATTCCCATAAGTTTCATTGTGCCATAAGCGTGTTCACTGACTGTGATTCTTGTAATTTCTCATAAATCAGCAATGACAACTATTATCAATTTACTCCCGTTATTACTATTTTTACATGGTCTGTAACTCATTCTTAAATAATATTAATGATATATCATTGCATACATTTTAGCAAGCTCACTATTGGGTTTACGTCTTTATAGTTTTACATTTTGCTGACTTTCAATTTATTATATTTCTCTCTCTTCCACAGATATTCATTGTCAGACCTTCACTCAGTCTCAAGATGAGGTAAAAAGACCAGGTGAATCTTTTCGTTTGGTCTGTACTGCCTCTGGATTTACATTCAGCGGCTACTGGGCAGCTGTGGTGAGACAGGCACCTGGTAAAGGACTGGAATGGGTTGCATACATCGGGACATCCAGTACTCCAATCTACTATTCCCAGTCAGTTCAGGGCAGGCTCACGGTGTCCAGAGCTGATTCCAGCAGTCAACTGTATCTACAGATGAACAGCCTCAAGACTGAAGACACTGCTGTGTATTACTGCGCTAGAGAGTCACAGTGAATGAGTTCAGTGTCAAAGCAATACAAAAACCTTCACTTATGCTCCAGATGTACTGTTCCATTTCCAAGAGGTGCTGCTCTTGTCAAGCAGTCTTAGTTCACTGTTTCGGACATCGTTCACTGAATGTTTGTTTTCTTGACCAAGAAACAGACAGTCCAATTTAGAAATTCCAAAGAAACACAAATATTTTTTAATAAATTTGAGCAGCAGCCTTAGAGTAGCTTCATAACAAATAACAGTGGGGAAAATAATTATTTGATTCCCTGCTGATTTTGTAAGTTTCCCCACTTAAAAAAGAAGGGTTTATCATTTTTATGGTACATTTATTTTAACTGATAGAGACCGAATATCAAACAAAAAATCCAGAAAAAAAGCAGCATACAAATGTTAAAAAAAGATTTACATTTTAATAAGTCAAATAAGTATTTGATCCCCAAGCAAAACATGACTTAGTACTTTGTGCAGAAACCCTTGTTGGCAAGCACAGAGGTAAGATGTTTCTTGCATCTGGTCACCAGGTTTGCACACATCTCTGGAGGGATTTTGTCCCACTCCTCTTTACAGATCCTCTCTAAATCATTAAGGTTTCTTAGCTGTCTCTTGGAAACTCGAAGTTTCAGCTCCCTCCACAGATTTTCTATGGGATTAAGGTCTGGAGACTGGCTAGGCCACTCCAGGGCCTTAATGTGCTGCTTTTTGAGCCACTCCTTTGTTGCCTTGGCGGTATGTTTCGGGTCACTGTCATGCTGGAAGACCCATCCACGACCCATCTTCAATGTTCTGGCTGAGGTTCTCATCCAAGTTTTTACAGTACATGACCCGTCCATTTGCCCCTCAATGTGGTAAAGTCAACCTGTTCCCTTAGCAGAAAAACAGCCCCAAATCATAATGTTTCCACCTCCGTGCTTGACTGTAGGGATGGTGTTCTTGGGGTGATAGTCAGCATTTCTCTTCCTCCAAACACGACGAGTGGAGTTGATGCCAAAGAGCTCAATTTTGGTCTCATCTGACCACAGCACATTCTCCCAAGCCTTCTCTGAATCGTTTAGATGTTCATTGGCAAACTTCAGATGGGCCTGTACATGTGACTTCTTGAGAAGAGGGACACTGAAGGGCACTGAAGGATTTCAATCCATTGCAGCGTAGTGTGTTACCAATGATTTGCTTGGTGACTGTGGTCCCAACTGCCTTGAGGTCATTAACAAGCTCCTCCCGTGTAGTTCTGGGCTGATCCCTCACCTTTCTCATGATCATCCTTACCCCATGAAGCAAGATCATGCACGGAGCTCCAGACCAAGGCCGACTGATGGTTGTTTTTTACATCTTCCATTTCCGAATAATTGCACCAACAGTTGTTCCCCAGGGGGCTGTGAGGATGAGCTGGCCGCCCGGTCGGGGTCTGGGCTGTTGATTTTCTCTGCTGCTGCGGGGACCGGGGTGGTCTTCCTGTCCCCACGCCGGAGCGAAGGGGGTTCAGCTCCGGGATCGGGCGCTGACTACCCCTCTGGGGGTGGTGGTGCCTGGACCTAGGAGTATAGAGTGCATATGGGGAGTGTGAGTGTGGGTACCGTGTCTATTTTTGTGTGTCTACATGTGGGGCGAGGGTGTGAATATTCGTTTGCGTGCATGAGGGTGGGAACATATGCTTGTGTATATGTGTGCTTGTCGTCTACGTCTATGTGTCAGGTCGGGCCTTAGACTCCACCTCACTCATCATCTTAGTCGACCCCCACCCCACCACCATGCCCTGCCGGTGGAGGATGCCGCCGGTGCGTTGGTGATTTCTCGCGCCGGGGCAGGATGCTCGGGCGAGCGCCGGCCCGCTCTCGGCGGTCGATTGGCGGGGCCTGGCCCTACTGGCCTTGCTGGGCCCCGATTGTCGGGTGGGGGGCCTTTGGGTCTCCGGGCCCAGGGCCCGGTCCGCCCTGGTGTGGTCGGCTGCCGGTGGAGCCTGCGGGCTTGCCGCCACGGCACCCTGGGGCGTCTACACTGTGGCTGTCGGAGGTCCCACCTTCGGGCTCTCCTCTGCCCTTTTCTGGGTGGAGGCCGCGGTTGTCCCTGCGGTGGTTCTCCTGGGGGTCCCGTGCCCTGGGGGGCCTCCGGATGTTTGGGGCCCGGGTCTTTTCCCGTGCCTGCTTCATGCCTTGCGGGATGGGGCTGTTGTTCCCCACACACACTATTAAACATTTACATGGAGGAACCTTATGAACACAAGCGCGCTCACACACACAGGTGTACACTCAAGCATTCACATTGGTATAAAAACAGGTGCTCACAGACACACATTGTCTTGATCTGCTGTTGCTTCAAAACTTATTTTGTAATATTAGTTATGTGTGCTGCTCAATAACATTTAACATTTAGAATTTATTGTGATTCATACAGATGTTGGTTGTTGCTGCAGTCTCTTTGATGTTGTGTCTTCGGTTGTTTTCTTCTGTTGTTTTCTCTTTTTGTCAGCAGGTATCAAAGCAAAAATTGTCTGTTTTTTTTTTTTTTTTTTTTTTTTTTCCCTTTCTTCTTTCTTCTTTCTCTCTCTTGTTTTCTCTGTCCCCTGGTCTTGTCTGTCACAGTGTGGTTAAGTAAAAGGGTATATAAAGTTAAATTAATTAATTAATTAAAAAAAAAAAAAAAAAAATATATATATATTTAATTAAAAAAAAAAAAAAAAAGAAAAAGAAAAAAGGCTGTGAATGATGATAGCATAGCCACGCATATGTACTGTCATGTGTTATCTGTGCTACTGACAGGCCAAAAAAAAAAAAAAAAAAAAAAAAAAAAAACAGTTGTTCCCTTCTCACCAAGCTTCTTGGTGATGGTCTTGTAGCCCATTCCAGCCTTTTGCAGGTCTACAATCTTGTCCCTGATGTCCTTTGACAGCTCTTTGGTCTTGCCCATGGTAGTGAAGAGGTTGGAATGGAAGATACAGATTCTATGGGCAGGTGTCTTTTATACACACAACGAGCTGAAATTAGGAGTAAGTGACAGGACTAATCTGTGTTCCACATGTGCACATAACCAATCTGTGGGAGCCAAAATTCCTGCTGGTTGGTAGGGGATCAAATACTTATTTGACTTACTAAAATGTACAAATTCTTTTAACATTTGTATGCTGCTTTTTTCTGGATTTTTTTCTTTGATATGCTGTCTCTATCAGTTAAAATAAACCTATACCATAAAAATTATAAACCCCTCTTTTTTTTTTAAGTGGGCAAACTTACAAAATCAGCAGGGATCAAATAATTATTTTCGCCACTGTATATTCTTGTGTTCGCATGTTTTTTTTAAAAAAGTAATTATTTTTATGTGTGTGTGGATTTTATTATTATTAATTTTATTTTGTAAAATATCAGTACATTAACAGCTTTGACCAACGCCATAATGCCTATGTGTCTCAGTACTATATTACATTTAAGTCAGTTCATTTTAGGATGGTAAAATCTAAATAAATGTGAGAAGTAACATTTCTGTAATGCTGCTTTGAGATCTGTAAATTGCTCATATGTCAGCTTTCTATAATAACATTTTTCACCTTTCATTTTTAATAAAGTAGATGTCAAAATGAAACAAACAGTATATATTTAATGGATTTGAATCACTCATTTACAATAAGCAATAACTTCATATATATATATATATATATATATATATATAATTTATTACATTCTTCAGCCGCTGTATAAACAAAGTGACTAAACTAGCCACATTTCTGTAAAAAATAAAAAAAAATCTAAATATTAATATGAAAAAATCCCCTCATCTTCTTAAAATATGCAAAATACAAATTTTCTTACTGTCAAAATAAAATTTTTATGCAATACAAATGCACTTGTTTATTATACTGTAGCCTACATTGCAAGAAAATTTGCAATGCATATGTAAGGAGGAGTTAATGCAAAACCGTAAATTGTTTTCTTCTTAAGCTGCAATAAGCTTTGTAATGCGTCTGTATAGAGGATGATCAGTCAACAATGATGATAAAAATGTATTCACTCTTGCTGATATTATTTTTACATGGTCAGTAAATAATGCCACTTTCTAAATTAGATTACATTTAATTTATTATAGTCAGCTTTAGATTCTGCAAATGTTTTAGTGTTTTCATTTTGTTTTTGCTCCACAGATATTCATTGTCAGACCGTCAAGATGGCTGCAGAAGTAAGCGCTCAACGAAGGTGTAGAGTACAAAGTAATATTTAATAATAATCCACAGGAGAACCAATGACCACATAAGCACAAATAATAGCAGACCCTGGAACAGGGGAGAACACAGGACTCAAATACTAGAAAAGTAATCAGGGAGAACTGTGGAGTAAATGGAGACTGAGGGAATGAACTATAACCCCGCTAACACTCCCACCACTGAGGGTGAGCTGGCACTGAATTCTGGACCATTAGACTGTTGAATGAGGATGCATACTGGCTTCTCCCTTCCCCGCTGGGGAGGGGTGATATGTCACAGTTATGTTCTGTTTTGGTTTAGATTTAACCAAGGCTTGTGATTGACTGTTCGTCAGTGGTGTCACACATTCATGTGCACGTGCTCCACAAACTCAGGATCAAAGCCTGAGTTGACTAAGAAAGTTGAGCATCATTTTACCAGTAAAGCTGAATTGGAGTGGTTTGGTTTTGTCAACTCAAAACTAATCGTGTAACTCTGAATTTGCCCATCTACCATCATGGTACAGGCCCCTGGGCTTTGTCTTTGATTATGTTGGCCATGTGCTCCTCTTGTTTAGTCCTTATCTAGTCCTCATTTACTTAATTGCGCTCACCTGATCATCATGTGCTCTAGTCCCTTTATATTGTGCTTCTTAACCTCATTCCTCTGCTGGTTTGTTGTGCGTGAGCATTGCTTGTGTTTGGAGCCTTGACTGTGGTTTACTGTAAGTTTGTTTAATAGCTTTACTGCGCTTACTAAGCTTGATCAGTGTTATATTTCAGTTGGTCTTGCCAGATTAGTCTTGTGTTTAGTCTTTTCTAGTTTTCACTTTTAGTCTAGTCAAGTTTAACTTTTGTTCTAGTTTTCCCAAACCTTATTTTTGGTTGCCGAATTTTTTTCAGATAAATTAGATCTTTATTTAGTTTTCTCTAGTCATAGTGCTGAGTCAGTTTTTATTTTGGTTTTGTCTTTTCTTGTTGCTCTCTCTTGTTGTCTTAATGTGTCTTGATTGTCTTTGTCACACCCTGTTCCTCCCTGGCCACTGTTCTAAGGAGTGAGCAGTCCGACTGGTGCAGCTTCAGTTGCAGCTCTTACTATCAAGCCTCTGGTTCTTCAAGCTGCTACTGGATCTCCTGTGTTGTTATTGTCTGGTGCTGCTCCATCTCCTCGACTCTACAGCCTGACTTTGCCCAGGGCTGATCTTAGCTGTCATCTTGTTCTCCTATTGACTGCCCTGTCCTACTGTTAATATTACCCTCAATAACCACCATCATGATCGTGCCTTGTAAATATCAATCCCATAATCATTCTACATATGGGTCTTTCTACTGCTGTGACAACCTTAACATCAAAGATTTATCTTTTAAATTAAGAATATATTTATAGGACATTTTTATAATTTAACAACTTAAAGAAAAGTGACATGTCCTCTCTCTCTCTATCTATCTATCTATGTATCTATATATTATTATTATTATTTTTTTTTGTGATTAACATTTTTTTATTTATTTTTTTCACACACAACATAACATCCACTCAAAACAAACAAAACAACAGACACATACTCCATGTTTTAAAAGTCCAATCAAAGGGGAGAGAGGGAGGGAAAAAGTAACAACAAAACAGATCCTTCCTCCATACAATCCAGGGCTCGAAATTGCGACCATTTTGGTCGCATATGCTCCCAAAATGTAATCTGTGCGACTCCAAAATATATTTGGGAGCATTTGTGCGAGTGCAAATAATTGTTGTAGTGCGACCTCTACAGTTCTCTGCTAAACGTTCGCGAATTACTGCATAAAAATGTCTCCACGATCTGCTTTTGAAGAAATATTGTAGTATCGTGCTACAGCGCACATTCTTTCAGTTGCAGTTCTGGTGCCTCCGTCAATACTGTACAACGCCACATCCATTCAGTGTTAACTCAGCGGTAGAGTTACACTCACGAAACACTGCACTTATTCACAATCACAAAAGTACATTATTTGCGTGTTTTAAAGCCTTGCCGGTTAAGCTTTTCATTCACGCGCTGGTCTGACGTGCGCTTTTTCAGAGCCCGTACACCTGAAGTGCGCGAACTGAAAAGCCTGTCTAACAGCGCCTGACTACTGAACTAAGTTATCTTTTGAGCTAATACTGTCAAAACACACAAGATTTACATATAGACTCAGTTAGTTATGTCTAAAATAAAAGTAAACAGCTGAGAGGAACGGATGCGTGCCTGTATATTAGATGCGTGCAGCTCTTAAAGGGACAGTAGCCTACTAAACATGCAGCCGACTGTCATTAAAGGGATAGTTCACCCTAAAATTGTATTTGTCATTATTTACTCACTCACATGATGTCCCAAACCTGTATTAATTTCTTTCATGTGCTGAACACAAAATAATATATTTTGAAGAATGTGGGTAACCAAACAGTTGCTGGTCCACTTGATTGTAGGATAAAAAAAAAATACTTTGGAAGTCACTGTGGACCAGCAACTGTTTAAATAGCATTTATGTTCAGCAGAAGAAATAAACTCAGGTTTAAAACTAATTTTGAGAGAGTAAATGATGGTATTACTATAAAACACTGACAGAATCGACAGACAGATGACAATTTTTATTCTTTAATGTTAAAACAACAAAACACAAAGAAATAACTAACTACTCTTGACTGAAAAAAATAAGTTACTTTAATAGGAAGCAGTCTATATAGTGATTTATTTTTATATTTGTTCACTCAATTTCTTGAATGCTCCTGCTAAATATGCTTGTTGTACCTGAAAATAAAACACTGTTTATTTTATTTGTATATTATGTGTATTTGTAATGTGTATCTTTGTTCTTATTTTTTAATAACAAAGATAAAATAATGACAAAGATGTTTATCTTCACCCACTTTGGCCTAAATATCCACCATTCCTTTTTATATTCTGTTACCTTGAAAGGCTTTGTCTTTATAATAGGGAAATTAGTCTGGCCATACTGCTCAGACAAAATAGTAGCATGACATAGAATCGTGGTAAAATCATGAAATATTGATATATTTTTGCCATATCGCCCACCCCTACTTGGAACTGACCGGTTTTGTTACCGCACTTGCACAAACTGCATTTGTGACCGCACTTGCACAAACTGCATTGAAATCATTTTCCAAAGTTTCATTTGTGTGGAAATATTGCCAAGTGTGTAAACAGCCATTAACGCTGAAGACGGACACAAAGAAAAGAAAATACTGTAGCAGCCTGAGCAAGCTCAACGTTCACTATGTGAAATATGGAAGGGAAATCCTAAATATTGAATTGGGAGTGGGGGTTTATATGAATGTATTTCTGAGGGGAACTGACTGTTTTGAGAAAAGTTTAAATTTACATTTTCTTCTCATCTTGCCTCTGTATATTGCATGTATAAGGATCAGGTTCAATTGATGAAGATTTTTAATCATCAGGAAGGATGTTGCCAGCCCTTCCGCTCAATTGGCAGTTGTGTTGCTCCTTAATATTCAGTGGGTGCTCCTAAAATTTTTATGGTGCTCCTAACTTCTTGAAGTTGGGAGCACCAGTGCTACCAAGTAAAAAAGTTAATTTCGAGCCCTGCAATCACATATTTTACGGAGTAAATGTTCTAACACACAGGTTTGTTTAACAGCAGAATTTAAGCCCGTCATATTCGGCAATAAAATATTTAGAGTATACATTAAATATTCATAATCTCAAAATTGTATTCAACAAATGAAAAGAAGCAATATCACTCCCATTCTGTAAATGACATGTAAACGTTAGTGTGCGTTATAGATATCAAAACACCTGGATGAAAAATCCCCTTAAAAACAAGGTAAAGTAAATAAAAGCATGAATATCTGTTGTAAATTATTTATTTATTAATTAGTTTTTTTTTTTTTTTTAATTGTGCGTACAGACTGATGCTGTCCCTTTTCTTTAGAAAGCAATTCTTCCAGATATCAAATAAAATAAAGATTAAATGGCAAAAGCATTGAAGTTTCACATCTTGGACAACAAAACGATTATATGCAAATTCTCCATCTGCTCCATGTACTAAAGTGAAGTGTGTCTGGGGTGCAGAAGGAGAAATTCATATTTTTAATCATGATCTTCTCATCAGTTCTACTACTGCTGGCATCAGCTGCATCCTGTGAGCTTCTCTGATGCTTTATTATGAAATATGCTTCATAAATGTTAACAGAAGTTTTGAGGCATAACTAATACTAACACATTCTGTCATTGTTATTTTCAGGTGGTGTTTTCTGTGTTGAGCTCGATCAACCTCCATCTTTGGTTGTGAAAACTCAAGAATCATTCTCCATCTCCTGCAGGATTTCAGAATCAAGCTATTGCATTCACTGGATCCGTCAACCCACTGGAAAAGACCTGGAATGGCTCGGATATCTTTGAAGTGGTGGTAGCACTAACATTAAAGACTCTGTGAAAAACAAGATCAGTTTCATCCAGGACACATCCAAAAACACAGTGTTTCTACAGGGAAATAATTATCAGACTGAGGACTCCGCTGTCTATTACTGTGCAAGACAGTCACAGTGATTAAACAAGCCACACCTCTCTACAAAAACCTGAACACATGAATCAGGGCGTTTTTATCCTTTCATCAGCACTCAACACCTGCCCTGCTCCTACTCTTTTTGATACAGTTTGGGATTAAAAAAAGGACATAAATAGTCTTTAACTGAAGTGGAGTCGTTTACAAGCTGCATACACAATAAAGAGCTGCTTTGTTGCTGATAAACAAAAAAAAGATATCTGCAAGTTTTGTTTCCTACTGTAGATTTTAGGTAAATATCCAACTAAATTCAGTACTCTTATTGTTTTATTTCTCATAAAAAATACCATTTCTATTTCAGTGTAAGAAGCTGCTGCAAACGATTCAGTGCCTGAGTGAACTGAATTTGGCATCAGTACTGTGGTGAAAAAAATACTATATATAATTGTCACACATAATGCTCTGATTGTAATATTATCAGAGAAAATTATTCTCAGGTCAGTATATAATAATCTTAACACATAAGGATTTATTGACCCATTCACACTTTTCATCCAGCAGAAAATGCTTTAAACATGTTAAGTAGCCATTTAACATTTATGTAATATGTTCTCATAAATGTCACATTCAAGTTTATTGTCACAAATTTAATGATACATATTAATTTGTACACTCTAAAAAATGCTGGGTTGTTTCAACCCAACTTTGGGTCAAATATGGACTAACCCAGCTGTTGGGTTAAATTTTTACATTACATTTTCAAAAGTTGGGTTAGTCCATATTTGACCCAAAGTTGGGTTGAAACAACCCAGCATTTTTTTAGAGTGTACAAATGTCTCTTTTTCATACACATAGGTACAAAGAAGAACTGAGGCTGGAGGAGGAGTTCATGCAAAACTGTGATGTTTATCTCTCATAAGCTGTTGTGCCACCAAACTGTTTCTGTTCACTGACTGTGTTTTTTGTTGAAGAGCATCAATAGCAATGGCAACAATAATTAATTATGTCTTGATATTGCTATTTTTAAATGGTTTGTTATTTTCTAAATAATAATACTAATAATACTGTATAAATGCTTTTAGCAAACACATAGTTCGTTTTTGTTTTTTTTTACTTTGTTTTCAGTTTATATATTTCTCTCTCTTCCACAGATATTCATTGTCAGACCTTCACTCAGTCTCAAGATGAGGTAAAAAAACCAGGTGAATCTTTTCGGTTGGTCTGTACCGCCTCTGGATTTACATTCAGCGGCAACTGGGCAGGTGTAGTGAGACAGGCACCCGGTAAAGGACTGGAATGGGTTGCAACTATTGGCACGTCCAGTTCTCAGAAGTACTATTCCCAGTCAGTCCAGGGCAGGTTCACAGTGTCCAGAGATGATTCCAGCAGTCAACTCTATCTACAGATGAACAGCCTCAAGACTGAAGACACTGCTGTGTATTACTGTGCTAGAGAGTCACAGTGAATGAGTTCAGTGTCAAAGCAATACAAAAAACACCACCTTTACTGTTGACTTCACTTATGCTCGAGATACACTGTTCCATTTCCAAGAGGTGGTGCTCTTGTCAAGCAGTCTTAATTGACTGTTCAAATGTCACTGACTGCATGTTTGTTTTCTTGACCAAGAAACAGTGTCTAATTTATTTCTGAAGAAACACAAATAAGCCTAGAGTAACTCACAAATTATATTCTCATGTTTGCAAAAAAATAATTATTTCTATTTTTGTCTGGATTTTTTGTTAAATCTGTAAATTATCAGATTTGATCAATGCAATATGTGCAATAGTATACATTTAATTTAAGAAGGAAAAAAAGTCCAAAATAAATTAATGTGAGAAATAACATATTTCTGTAGTGCTGCTTTGGGATCTGTACATTTTTCATGCACTCTCTATAAAGAATACCGATTTTTGTATAATTAGATTTTTCATCTTTAATTTTTAGTAAAACAGGTAAATCAGAAGAAACAAACATAAGATATTAATGATTTTAATGGTAATTTACAAACAGCAAAGACTTCAGTGTTGTCATATTATTTTGTATAGTTGTCATTTGAATTTAATTTGTTCGCTAAAAAATATTGATTCATGTGTTGAATCTCAGTATTCTTCTAAGAAACACAATCCAATTCATAAATCTTTATTCTATCCATTTTTCTGGCATCACAGGGAATTTGCATTCACACACATTGTGTGTTAGGTCTTGATTATTTAAGATATACAGAAAATGTATCTCAATTAATTTCTGGCCACAACATCAAAGGTTGCAGACAGTTTTTACTACACTTATTTGGATTTTTGATTTTTTTCCTCAGTGTTGGTGTAGTTACAGTGTTTTGCCCTTTTATGGCTGCACAGATTAACAGCTGTGAGTCACTGAGAGTACAGATGTTCAAATGCACCAGTGAAAAGAATAAGAGGCAACTATCAGGCAAATCATTTAAAGTGAAATTAAATGAAAAAAATTCAAACACACCCAAATTGTCACTAGATAAAAAATACAAAAATTTTGGACATGTAAGCAAAAATGTTTTTTGTTATCGACAATTATTGATATTTTTTTTCACACATAACACAACGTAGCATCCAAAATATAACAAAACAAATCAAAACAACAGACACATACTCAACATCTCAAAGTCCAGTCAAAAGGGAGGGAGAGAGGGAAGGACAACAGGAACACAATGTTGATAAAAAAAAATGAAAAAAAATATTTTTTTTGTGTACTGATACAAAAAAGTGTATAGCCTGAATGCACTGTAAGTCGCTTTGGATAAAAGCGTCTGTTAAATGCATACATGTAAATGTAACACAAAAGTCACTCCTTTATACAATCATGTATATCCAACAAAAAACACTGCCAAGCATCAATGGTTGAAGGCCTGGCCCCACCGACTCACGCCGTTGCACATTCACACGTCACTATTTGCAGGAGGCTACGGATCCAATATGTTTTTCTACACATGTGCGGTGTAAACCAGTTCTGTATTCTTGTCTTCTTCGCAGCTGTAAAACCAGCAAACAACATTCTCTAATGAAATAAATACAGAGACCAGAATCATCATTAAGAAGACACAAACTTGGGTTAACAGACCAATCAGTTCTCAGTAATGATGACAAAACCAGGTTTACATGTGTCCATAGACTGATGACGACAGGATATTCCCAAAACATATGCAGAAAAGTGCCTGATGATGTAGTGTTACATATATGGCAGTTCAAATTTGACTGTAGTTTCATTTTAAATCTTTTGTAAGGAGTTATGTATGCTCTATGAATGACTTTGAAGTGAATAAGACGATGAGCCAGATTTTTAGATGTTAAACTGAGATTAGACCACACTCTCTCCCAGTCGACAGATAAATTAAGGTCAGATAATTCCCTATTCCAAATAGTTTTAATAGAAAGAGGTTTTGTAATGCAATCAATAATTTTGATTTTCAACATCGTTATCATCTATTTTTTTTGACAGGCATTGTGCACCTGTATGACCTGACGGTTTGCTTTTGGAAATATTTCACGAACTCCATCTCTCCTTCACAACGAACGATTTTTGAAGTGTAGGCTGACAGTTTTGTTAATTGTTGAAGGCACAGGTGAATTCTGGGTGTATTTGTGCATGCCCTATAGGCTCGTGGTGTGAGCGGTATCGGAGCGGAAACCTGCTCCGCGCTCTGACTATATTTCGCACGCTCCACTCCCCGCTCGCTCCCCGCTACGCTCCACTCACATGCTCTGATCTTAACAATCAAATAATTCCTAGATTTATTTTCATAATTTGCATTTGATGTCCCCAGTGCAGGAGGCAAGCTTGGAATATAGAAAAGCTTACATTCAGCAGACAGAAAAATTGCATTATATGTCAGGAAAAAAGATGATCTGAACACTGTTGTTTTGTGTAGGGACTCCTAAAATATACCTTGTGTTTAATATGCTTTGTGTCAGAAATAATACAAAGTATTAAAATGTATTTTATTTAATTTTTCTTTATTTCAAAATATGATGCAACAACTATATGCTTGCTTATATCCAATGAGAAAGCGTGTTCAATACAGGTGTACTATTGCAAGCCAGTGACTGTTGAGCTTGAGGTTGCAACATAACGTGAGTCACGTAAGGAGGAAGAAGGGAAGAGGAGCATCGCACATGGCGAACAGAAGCTACACGTGAATTCGGTGTGTGTAAAAATCAGAGTCGTCATTTTGGAGACCTTGTATATTTTGTAATATAAGGCCCATAGTGAAAGGGAACAACCCTTGTTTATTTTGGTTTGTTTGCTTAAAGTATTTTTCTTTTCCCTGTTGTTTTATTCGCGATCGTCTGAGTCACCCCGTGTGAGTTGACAGTTCGAGACATTCACCTTCGTGAAAAGTGACTGCATTGAAGAAGTTCGTGGTGGACTTGTGCTGAAATTGTTCGGGACTGAACGCATCCTGTTTCTTCAAGGGACTTCGCTGGACTGGACTCGTTGTGTTCCAGGGACTGTTCGGAAACTGAGTGTTTTACCAGAATAGGGTTCTCAATTGAGTTATAGTATTCTAAAAACAGGAACAAAGCTAAGAAAGAGAGCGTAAGAAGTGTGAAAGAACAAGAACTGTTCTGAGACTACAAACGAGGTTTATATATTTTATTTAAAAGAAAAGAAGCAACTTGCATATCATCAGGGGGAATTGTTTACTTGTTTTCTTTAAAAAGAAGGTTGTTATTGATTTCTTTATTTAGTGTTTTCTTTTCATTACATTAATGTAAAAATAAACCTTTGTCATTCTTTTTTTTCTCTTTAACATTTGTATTTTGGTATTTCATTGAGTCTGGTAAGTTAATTCATTTATAAAGTTACTGAATTCCTGTGAATTGTAAATAAGAATTGTTTAATTGATCTTTAGTATAGGGATTGGGTAAAATTGGTACAGGAGAATATATTCATCTACAATTTATTTACTTTAGTAAACACTAAAAGGAAAATACCGGCCTAATTCACCATTCATCTGCCGGGGATCCAGGATTTGTGTTAGAGAAATAATTATATTAACCCCTAGGGTTAAGAAAAGGGTTACATTAAGTTTTGGCTTTACTTTACTCTGGCATTACATCCCAGCCACATCCCTCTGATCAGCATGTGCTACATTATATTACTATAATTAAACATCTTTTTGGAAAATTAAGCTGTTTCTTACAACTTATGTGATTTGATAAAATACATAACGAAATATTATTGTATATATGGGTAACGGAAAAAATACTTCAAGCTACACATGACAGTTAGTGAGATTAATACAACACTTCTGCTCGAATGTCACTATCGATCACTATTGAGTGTTTGTAATAACTTCTGACTGTGATCCAATGTGGATTTTGGTCAAATGATGAGGAAGAAGTATGTTATTAGTAACATTCTAGAAGAATTTTATGTGGAAGATACACAGTTACAACTTATGTGGTGCGTGAAGAAAAAGTACTGTAACTAGTAGTGTAACTAATTACTGTTGTCAGAACGTAATAAGTAATGTAACAATATTACTTTTGAAAGGAGTAACTAGTAATGAGTAATATATTACATTCTTTGAGTAACTAGCCCAACACTGAGCATAAGTATCCCTACTAAATCCCAAATTTCTAAATATAATTCAGGGGGGAGACCATCTAGACCCGGCGATTTGCCCTTTTGAAGGCTTTTTAGAGAGACGTGGAGTTCCTTCAAACTTAATGGGGCCTCCAAAGATTCTTTATTTATCTGTGAGATCCGAGGCAGTTCCAATTTATCTAAATACTGCTTACAGATTGGTTCATCAAAATCTGTTTTGGCTTTATACAGATTTGTGTAAAAACCTGTAAATATGTCATCACATTTACATTTACATTTAGTCATTTGGCAGACGCTTTTATCCAAAGCAACTTACAATTGTCATTAATTGCCACAGGGTTCGTGGTGACCTGATCATCCGATGATTTTATTGCGCTAATATATGCCTTAGACTCACATTCTTTCAACCTAAGGTCCAATAAATTACTAGGTTTCTCTGATTCAAAATAATATTTTTGTCTAGTCCTATGTAAAATAAATTCTGCCTTTGAGTGTGAAAGTAAATCATATTCTTCTTTTAAAGAGGACAGCTGTGTAGCCTGTTGCTCAGTAAAATGTTGTTTTTGTAAGTTTTGTAATGATTGGATTTTATTTTCTAATTGTGTAAACTGGTGAGTTTTCGCTTTGGCAAGAGTAGAAGAGAAAGATATACAGAAACCTCGTATAGCACACTTAGTCGTTTCCCACAGTATTTGAGGATCCACATCAGAGGGCATATTAATTTCAAGAAATTCCTTAATATATTCTTTTAGAGAAGTAATGAAAGTCTGATTACTTAATAATGATATGTTAAAGCGCCATCTAGGGGACTTGGCTTTGACATCGGAAAGAGAAACACCGCACAACACAGCAGAATGAAAAGTGAAGTCCTTAGCTTTAGTATTCTGAATTCTCCAGAGATCGATTAAGTTGAGCTCAGTGATAAATTTATTCAAT
Organism: Aspiorhynchus laticeps; assembly: GCA_023376895.1. Classification (NCBI taxonomy): domain Eukaryota; kingdom Metazoa; phylum Chordata; class Actinopteri; order Cypriniformes; family Cyprinidae; genus Aspiorhynchus; species Aspiorhynchus laticeps. Next base: position 24,442,950 of record CM041794.1, on the reverse strand, counting down.
AATTTAGAGGATGGATTGGCTGTTGTATCAGATTGAGATTTATCTAAAGCAGGATTTACTACAGCATTAAAATCACCACCCACCACTAGAGGGCAATCAATCTCCTCAAGTAGAGTTTTGGAAATCTGTGTAAGGAATGCACTGTCCGTCTCATTCGGACCATAAATAGAGACCAATGCTAACCTATTATTATATATTTTGCATCGGATAAAAACAAATCTACCCTTCTCATCACTACCAAGGTGTTCAATTGTTAAATTTAACTTCTGGTTAACAAGGATAAGCACCCCCTTAGTTTTATTGTGAGCGCAGGAAAAAGCTATTAATTTATAATACGTATTCTGGAAAGGTGCCACGTCAGATTGTTTTAAATGTGTCTCTTGAATTAGGGCACAGGAAATAGATTTACGGTGTAAATTTTCTAACACACGGGTTCGTTTAACAGCAGAATTTAAACCATTCACATTCAGTGATAAAATATTTAGAGTATGCATTGAATATTCATAATCCCAAGATTGATCTCAATAAATGAAAAAAACAAACAAAAGCACTTCCATCCTGTAAATAACATGTAAACGCTGATGTGCATTTTAAACCTCCTAGATGAAAAATTCCTTTAGAAATAATGTAAAATAAATAAAAGTATAAATGTCTGTTGTAAAAAACAAAAACAACATAAAAACATGAACAACCCAAAACCATAAACAAGGAACAACTCAGACCGCGCATTACTGAGAACATAGGTCTGACTGAGCAACAAAAAATAGTGATGGTTCGTGACCGATCCACTCCAATGCAAGACATGTCTCCCGAAAGGCTCACACAGCCAAAAAAAATAAAAAAAAAATAATTAAACCTACTCTCCATTAGTCCCCTCCAAAAAAGAAAAAAAGGAGTGTCAGTCTTACCAGCAAAGAGATTGTTGTACCGGATACATAGGGACAATATCCCAGTAGGAGAGAGGAGAGAAGAAAAGGCAAAAAATAGGTTTAGCAAGCGTCCATGTTCATCCTGCCATCATCCCCTCCTGTGCAACTAGGACCATGTCCATCCCGGCCATCAAGCCCCTACCGCCGGGCCGGAGAGGCAGCGGCCGCTGTTCCCCCGTCACCCCCCGCAGAGCTGCGGCATATGACTTCTGCTGAGACGGAGCTGATAAAATTCTCCGCTTTCTGAGGGGAATCGAAGCTTTTCTGCTCACCCTTGTGCCGTAGTTTAATTACCGCTGGATAGATGAGGAAGGGCTGTAGACCAAGCACTGTCATCTTCTTCAAAACCGGACCAAATGCCTTTCTCCTGATCGCTGTAGCTGGACTAAAGTCAGGAAAAAATAGCAGTGTGACATTGTTCTGTGCGCATTTCACTGGATAAGCCTGCCTGGCACCTTTCAGGATATCTGATCTGTCATGCCATCTTAGTACACGGAAGATGAGAGTGCGCGGCCGATCGGAGCCCCTCCCTCCGTCATACATGTGGTGTGCCCGGTCAATCTCAATGTCACGGCCTTTCATGGAAGGAATCCACTTGGAAAGATTAACTCTGAGAAAACCAGCTGCGTCGGGACCCTCCGCCCCCTCTGGCAGCCCCACCAGTCGTACGTTTTTCCTTCTGCTTCTATCCTCAATATCCTTCATCTTCTCGGTGAGTCGCTCCAGCTGATTTCTTAAGTCCGTGACTGCACTCCTATCCTCACGCGCAGCTGCCTGAACAGAATCAACGCGGTCACGTGTCTGCTTCGCCTCGGTAGCTATGGCCTCAAACTCCTTTCTTAGCTCTTTAACAGACTTGTTGGTCGCTTGTATGTCCTCACGCAGTTCGCGCAATGCTGGAATCAGCACAGAGTCCATCGCATCTCTTACTGCCGAATTCACAACCGAATTCAAAGTGCTTTGCTGCTCTTTAAATGCTAGTTCAATGCCGCTAGCAATAGCATCGTCGAGGTCTTCTCTGGAGATGGTGGAATCCCTGAATCTTTTCTTTATTGGCGATTGCCCAATCTCTCTTTTCCGATCGCCTTTGACTGTTGAAGCACTCATGATGAGTCCGATGCAAAGTGGTTCGAAATTTACTGACAGGATTATAAAATATTTGACAAAGTCAGCAAAGCGAAAGACTACGCGTGCATCAAAGTCGAAGGGTCACATGATCCCTCATTTTTGCTACAATGTCACGTCATTAAAAAATAATAATAAAATTTACATTGTTGTTGTTGTTTTTATGTAAAAACCTAATAGACACTTATATTATAAGATGTTACAAGTATATTATAAGATATAAGATAGGTAAGCTTATATCTTATAATACGATTATAAGACCAGGCAGATAGAGGGGTAAAAACAACAATATTAATAAATAATATATGCAAATAATACTAATATTAATCACATTAACATACTAATATTAATGAAAAACTATCATTAAAAAAGGTTATTTATAACACCATTAAGGTCCTATATAGCATTTTCAAAGCATGGTTCTGTATGGAACCCTATAAAAAAGGTTCTATTTAGCACTAAAAAGGGTTCTGCTATTGTTACAAGCCGAAGAACCCTTTTCTGGTACTGTTTAGAACCATTTTTCTTAAGAGTGTACACAAACTGGATCAGACATTCAAGTAGAAAACCCATGGAATGGATCGGCTGGTTCCACACTTCCAGCAGCAATCAAGTCACAGATTCTCTGAAAAATAAGATCAGTTTCTCTTCTGAATCCTCCAGCAACGCAGTTATTTTAACAGGAAAAAACTTCAACACTGAGGACACTGTATTACTGTGCTCGCTATACACTGTGCTACAACCTGCCACAGGACCTGTACAAATCCCACAAACCACTGCACATTTTTCAATAAAACAAACTTATACATTGCATCCTTTCTATATTAAACATCTTATGAGATAATTCCAAAGTCAATCTGGCAAAATCAAAGCAAATAAATATGATGTTATAAAAATTATGTTTTAGCCTTTGTAAATCAGTTATATATTTTTTATTAAATTAATCTGCTAAATGCCAGGTAACAACCTTGGGTGCACAATTGACCTATCGGTAAGCCCCTCCCATCGAACGTTGATGAGCCAATAGCAGTCGAGTATCAGTTGCACGGGGACCGGAACTCGGACATCTTTAGGTTTCAGCGCCATAGAAAAGCATTGGAAAATTACGAGTTCCCGTCGGTTTTTTGGTGATTGTACCGCAAAAATGGTAAAACGATGTGCCTGGGGCATACTCTCTCATTAAGTTACAATTTTCATCTGCTCAAGCAGAATGTTAATGTCATCTTGTGCATGTCTGGCTAAAACTAGCTAACGTTAAAGTTAGTGAGTCCATACTAATGTGCAAACCGCTAACTATTCTCACGTCATGTACAGTGTAGGTCAAAAACACATAAACGAAGGTCTATATTTCAGTGCCTCTACATGTTAAACTAGTTAAATATAGATTAATTTAATCGTACCCTGCAGTACACGAACAGTGTTGATCCTGGATGCTGTCTGCGATCATGACCATAACATGAGGCTTCTCCCGCTTATGGCAAGCCGTTTTAGCCTAAAATATACTAAGTGTTACTCGTCGTAATTGCATTTTTACTAGTAACAATTCAATTAGAGAGCTCTACAATTAAATTATTAGCAGTAACAATTACAATTAGAGAGCTCTCTAATCATATTCTTACTAGTAACAATTATAATTAGAGAGCTCTACAATTAAATTATTACTAGTAACAATTACAATTAGAGAGCTCTCTAATCATATTCTTTCTAGTAACAATTATAATTAGAGAGCTCTACAATTAAATTCTTACTAGTAACAATGCCAATTACAGAGCTCTCTAATTCAATTCTTACTAGTAACAATTCCAGTTAGAGAGCTCTACAAATGATTTTTTACTAGTCATATGTCTCCATTGACTTCCATTCATTTTTCATTACAGAGCTCTACAACTGAATTTTTACTAGTAACAATTCCAATTAGAGAGCTCTCTAAATACATTTTTACTAGTAAGAATTCTAATTAAAGAGCTCTCTAATTCAGTTTTTACTAGTAACAATCCCAATTAGAGAGCTCTCTAAATACATTTTTACTAGTAACTATTCTAATTAAAGAGCTCTCTAATTCAATTTTTACTAGTAACAATTCCGATTAGAGAGCTCTCTTATTTAATTATTACAAGTACAAATGCAATTATAGAGCTCTATAATAACATTTTTACTAGTAAAAAAACACATTAGAGATATGTTTAATTGCAGAGCTCTGTAATTGAATTAAAGAGCTCTCTAATTCAGTTCTTACTAGTAACAACTGAATTAGAGAGCTCTCTAAATGGAATTCTTACTAGTAACAACTGAATTAGAGAGCTCTCTAATTGGAATTCTTACTAGTAAAAACTGAATTAGAGAGCTCTCTAATTGAATTAAAGAGCTCACTAATTCAGTTTTTACTAGTAAGAATTGCATTGAAGAGCTCTCTAATTGTAATTCTTACTAGTAAGAATTGAATTGTAGAGCTCTCTAATTGAATTGTTACTAGTACAAATGCAATTACGACGAGTAACACTTAGTATATTTTAGGCTAAAACGGCTTGCCATACCCGCTTGCATTGAGACCTGTAAACCCTTGCTTCCAAATTAATCTTGTTACCCACTAAATTTATTTTAAAATCTTTTATGTATCCCTCAGCTGCATATTTAAGTCCCATTTGAATGCTTCTTGACGAGAGGTGGTCCTTCTGTGACCAAAATCTATCGAAAACATCTTGGGACAATGTTTTCACACTGACATCTGTCATTGACAGACAGCGAGGAACTCCGTTTGTCAATTGACCCCCATTTAAGAATAATTTAGTTGCCAGAAGAGGGCATCCTTTCATGATAAAAAAAAAACAAAAACAAAAAAACATGATACTCATGGTTTTGTTTGTTTGAACACACCCACTCTGTCTGTCCCCATATATGAGCAAATATATCAATGCAAACTCAACTGCCATATTTTCTATTTAAACAACTGGTAAATGAGTGATTTATCTGAAGAGGATAGACAATGTTCTCCATAAAGCTCATTCTGCTGTTGGTGGCTGTACACAGTGAGTGTTTTTAGTTTAGGGGGTTTTATTTAGGCAATTTTACAGACTTACAATGTAAAATCCAATCCTGTTTCGTCAGTGTTGTAGTTCATTTGATGTGTAAAGCATTTTTCTCTCTGTTTAGGTGTTTATTGTCAGGTTGTGCTCACACAGTCTGAACAGTCAGTCACTGCGTCTCCAGGTGGATCCTACAAACTGACCTGTGCATGTAGTGGATTCACTCTTAGTAGCTATAGGATGCACTGGATCCGTCAGGCACCTGGAGAAGGACTGGAATGGATCTTACACTATTATAGAGACTCTGACACAGGCTCAGCTCAGTCAGTGCAGGGCAGATTCACAGCATCCACAGACAGCTCTAATTTCTATCTGCACATGAGTCAGCTGAAGACTGAAGACACTGCAGTGTATTACTGTGCAAGAGATCCACTTTGCTTGTTTTCATACAGATACCCTTACAAAAACCCAGAGGGACTGTATTTTAGACTGCATTTTAATTTATTGTTTTTGTTATTTAATGTAAAATAATAAATTACTCTTATACCATTTTTGCACTGTTTGCCTCATTCTTAAACTGATTAATTCAGGTTAAAAACAACAACAGCTCAGCAGCTGTCTCTATTTTTTTCTCAAAGTAATATTTTACCTAAAAATTACAATTGACTGAAAATTTACTCACACTCACCCAAGATGTAGATGATCATTGGCACAAATCTGAATACACTTAGCATTACATGATTTGCTCACCAATAGATCCTTTGCAGTGAATGGGTGCCGTCAAAATGACAGTTCAATAAGATGAAAAAAAAAAAAATAATCACAATAATCCACATGTAATCCACAACACAACTCTAGTCCATCAATTAATGTGAAAAGCTGCGTGTTTGTAATGCGTGTAGTAATAATTTTTCAAATTTTTATTTTTGGGTGAACTATTCCTTTAATGATGAGGTTCTCACCACATGAACACCAATAATTCCCACACATAATAACAGAATGTTTCATATTAAAGGAATAATTTACCCAAAAATGATTTTATTTCTTAAAACACAAATGGAGAAGTGCAGAAGTTAAATGAATACAATAATGATATATTTATTGCCATTTATTTAATCATTTTGGACTTTGATAGTATCAAACCTGTTTTATTTTAAATGGAAAAAAAAGCAGCCCAAATATTCACTTTTCTGTTCCACAGAAGAAAGTAAGTCATATGGGTTTGAAACAACAGGAGATTAGTAATTAGTGACAACATTCATTTCTTATAGAATTGGTAATTATTTCTTTTAATTAAAAGTCAATTAAAAATACCAGAATGTTACCAGATACACATTAAACAAATTAATAAATAGTAGTGTTCAATATAAAAAGATTTTAATTCATTACTTTGTGTGCTTGTGTGGATCCGTAAAATGCATATGTGACTCTGTAATATGATGCCCCTATCTAAACACAAGACATCCCTAACTGAATATTTAATTATTTAAATATTGGAATATGTAAATTCATCATTCTCTTGAACCCTTCATAATAATTTCTGTATCACCGTACTCAATAATTCAGTGCATAAACATGGAGCATACAATATTGGGATTTTCAATACTGTTACTTGCTTCTCAGTGCATGATTCTAGTCTTTATTGTTCAGAATATTATGGTCTATTTTATCTGAATTTACACACAGTTATCTTGTTTTATTTTGCAGATTGTTGGTGTCAAACACTGACTGAGGCTGAGGCTGTAGTCCTGAAACCTGGAGAATCCCATAAACTGACATGTACTGCCTCTGGTTTGGATATTGCTGGCTACTGGATGGTTTGGATCTGACAGAAGCCTGGAAGAGAGCTGGAATGGCAGGCGTTGATCAGATATGATAGCCAGTCTATATATTACTCTCAGTCTGTCCAAGGACGGCTCACCATCTCCAGAGACAACAGTAGGAAGCAGGTGTATCTGCAAATGAATAATATGAAGAATAAAGACACTGCTGTATATTATTGTGCAAGAGAGACACTGAGACTGAAATGCCTGCAGTACTATACACAAAAACTGCCAAGACTGAAAACTAGCTAGAAAACAGCATTTCTGTAGGTCACTTGAGTCTGTCTAGTTCTGTACCCACTCTCACCAGAACACAACAAACAAACAAAAACATTTATTAATTTCACGGAAGTACTGTACATTTTCCATATCAATAGGTGGTACTATTGTCCATGAAATGAACCTCAACGGTCTCAAGCTCCATTGACTCCACAGTTTTTTTTTTGTTAATTCAAGGTTTAAATGCAAATGAACTGATGTCTGTTTCATATTTAAACAGCTACACTGTAGAGTGGAGGACTCACCACCAGTTCAGCCTTCATATAAACCATGTTCACTTCATTTCTCTTGCTGTTGCTGGTTGCTGTGTCTTGTAAGTAAATTCCCTCAACAAAACAAATAGGTTTCTTAGTGTAAATAAATCCATGTTCATAATTCTGTTTTAAATGTTGTTTATCTGCAGGTATTGACTGTCAGGTTGTGCTCACACAGTCTGAACAGTCAGTAGTTGTGGCTCCAGGTGCTTCCTACAAACTGACCTGTGCCTGCAGTGGGTTTACTGTTAGTGGCACTAGCATGTATTGGATCCGTCAAGCACCTGGAAAAGGACTGGAATGGATTATTTATTATTATTCAGATTCATCTAAGAGCTCAGCTCAGTCAGTGCAGGGCAGATTCACAGCATCTAAGGACAGCTCTAATCTCTATCTGCATATGAATCAGCTGAAGACTGAAGACACTGCAGTGTATTACTGTGCAACAGACACACACTGTGAAAGCACAAATACAGGCAGCTGTTCAAAAACTCATCATGAGAAATGGGGTGGACATGAAAGCTACGCAAGCTGAATATCTTGTAATCCTTACCCCACAAAATAAGCATGACACTGATACTACACTCTTAAAAATAAGGTGCTTAAAAGCATAGGCGCAAATCCCGGGGGGGATGGGGGGGCAGGGACCCCCCCCCCCCCCTATCAGAGTGTTGATCCCCCTACACGAGCCCGGTGGGAGAGAGTAAAGTTCTTCAGTAGTTATTTGTAAGTAACTTAGGTTGTCAAGGCTATTTTATTCTATATATATTCTTTCTATTTAATACAGATGATGCTGGATCATTAATAAATTAGTCATGACAAAAAATGATGATATCCGATGTATTTTTCTGTGAGCGATTATAAGGTTACCAAGCTTAATTCCGTAGCTTGTCACCCACTATAACTAATATGGCGATAAACCTGAACTGATAATAGGCAAATATGTGTTGGGTTTTGCTCAATATGATGTTAAGTGGCAGATCAGTGAATATCTAAAGAGAAGTCCTCAGTCCTAGACGAAACCTAAATACTATGTGAAGGACACAAAATAATAATTATAATATGACCGCGTGGTGAACAATTGTCACGGTGCACACAACGGGAGGAACAAGGAACACGGAGACGAGGAGTAAACTCAAATAATAGTCTTTAATGAAGACATCAGGGCTAGACAAGGCCAGGCTGATTTACAGAAACACCGGGGAGTAACGAGACCAGACGAAATCTAACAGAACAGACAGGACTTAAATACAAGGGCTAATCATAGACAATTAGACAAACATGGCCGGACAAGAATTAACTAATGATCACATTAAACAAGGACAGAAAACAAACCAAATAAGGAAACATGAGGTGGGAAACACAAGACACACACGACAGAGGACTGACGACAATATGAACTCATATTTAAACACGTATCCATGCTATACACATGCTGTGTACACATATCTATACGTACAAGTACAATTTTGGCTGTATTATTGTGTCCCCTTCAAAAATTGTATGTTTATTGTCCCCTCCCCCCACCCCCTACTGTTAGATGAAATTTACTGCCCTTGCTTAAATGGTTCTTCACAACAATGCCATAGAAGAACCATTTTTGGTTCCACAAAGAACAATTCAGTCAAAGGTTCTTTAAAGGACCATTTCTTTCTTACCTTTTTATAATCTGAAGAACCTTCTTTCACCACAAACAACCTTTTGTAAAACAGAAAGGATCTTCAGATGTTAGGTTCTTTTTTTTAGACAAAAAGATTCTTCTATGGCATCGTTAAGTACCTTTATTTTAAAGAGTGCAATGACATTCATCTGGGAAAAAGAAAAAGCATAAACCATGCATTATTAAGCATAAATAAAAAAAAAACTTCCCTGTTGAGCTAGAAAATGTATGGAAAATGACTGAACAATGATAATCTTTCGTCATGTTGGGTCAATATCAAATAAAACACCATGAGAAAAAAAGTACAAAAAAATAAACATGATGAAATAATATAACTTTGCTCAGTTATTAAAACAAGTGAAGATTTTCCCCTTGTCTACTGTAATAATTCTCAGATTACTGCGTTAAACTACAGGTCTGCAAACCTGCAAATGATTTTGTGAGAAGGGTCAGTGTCTCCCAGACTTCTGAAATACTTTGTTATAAGCTGAACTTTCAGTCAGTGCGTGTGTCAGTGACTACAACAGCTGCAGTGTACCCTATCACTGATTTACTGTGGTAATGAAGATGCTACTGTATGGACGCCTACTGATGATTATTTAATGTGATAAACTCCCATACAGTGGCTCAAGTGTATATTATGCTCAGTCTCTACAGGGCCAGTATATGACCGTATATGTCATATGCAATCTGTGATCTCCATCTCTCTCTCTCTCTCCCTTTCTCTCGCTCTCTCTCTGTGTGTCTGTGTGTGTTTGTGTGCGAGTGATATGTGTGGGTTTGTGCATCAATTAAAGCAGTGCATTAATATAGAACGGTAATTAAACTGACTTGGAACTACCTGTGCATTAAAGAGTATTAATGCATACTTGCCAGCCAATCAGAATTGAGAATTTAGGCAGACCATGGTATAAATGAAAATATAACACTGTAATCTTGTGTTTACAGTCTCAACTGCAAAGTTGTTACTCTCGGGGCATAGTATTAAATTATGAAAAGTTTCTGTCCTTCTGTCTGTCCTTAAATTATATCATCCCCAAAGACTTGTCACAATATAGTAATTTTGAATTCATTCATTTTGCTTAATAAAGAAAATTTGAGAGAAATTAAGCATATGCCTGCCTTTAACCCTATTCTACCTTTAAGTACTGGCAACCAGGATAAGTTTTACATGGGCAAACACTACCAACTATTCCTTCAGAAAATGCAAACGTCTAGTTTGATGTGTTGTTTCAAATTGATGTGTTGTTTCATTACTGCATAATTGAAGAGTTTATATAATTTTAATAGGTGTCACTGTGGAGTAGACATATCATCTATTAACACAAAAGCAGTGAAACAAGATATCAATAAAAAGGAAAAACAAAACAAACACTATGCCTAATATTTTACAGAGGTTAATAAGGGCAGAGAAAAGTAAATGTACCTTTAGAGGGCACCCTATGCAAACCTACTTCTCCTTGTCTTTAAAAAGCCTCCACTCTATTCATCTCCAGACACAAAACTTGTGACTTTGATGCGTCAGCTTCCTTTTTTCATAACATGACAATGGATAGTGTGTATCAACTGAGTTTTATCTTCATGTTTGCTCTCACAGAATGTAAGAAGGACTCTTGTAAACCTGTTGTGATAGTCAGACTTATTCATGTGTACCGTTGTAAATGTTAATTTTGAACAATGTTTAACATTAACAATGCTAACTGCTTGTTTTTTCAGTCTGTTGGTGTCAAACACTGACTGAGTCTGAGTCAGTGGTCATTAAACCTGGAGGATCTCACAGACTCACCTGCACAGTCTCTGGATTTAGTAGTGACCCGAGCTTGGCTTGGATCAGACAGGCTGCAGGAGGAGGTCTGGAGTGGCTGGCATACATCTCAGATGGCAGTGTTTCTAAATATTACTCTCAGTCTGTTCAGGGACGCTTCACCATCTCCAGAGACAACAGCAAGAAACAGATGTATCTGCAGATGAATAATATGAAGAATGAAGACACTGCTGTATATTATTGTGCAAGAGAGACACAGTGATGAATACAGCTACAGCACTGCACAAAATATGAAAACAAACAACTCTCTATTCCATTTTTCATTCCTTAAACAACAATAGAGTATAGAGAGATTGATGTAACCCTTTACGATACGGGTGTAATGTAGAACATTCCAGCACCAGTCTTCCAACAACTATCCATAATCCTAGCAAAATATTAACCAACAGCAATATCATACACAACTAAAAATGACAGATTTCGAGTAAGATCTATACCAGAAAGATTCTAATGCATGTCATTCATTGATAATTATTAACCTAAACGGAGAAATCACTGCTTGACACTTGGAGTGTAAACGTACTGAACTTTTCTCTTTACGTTAAGAGTTGATGACACTGACGTTCCCCTCCATCCTCCCCAACACCACCATGTTTGTCCCTGTATTTTAAGTTACTGTTGTTAAATACAGAAACAAAATAATATTTTTTTTAAAATGTCTATAACTTCTAGCGCATTATAAGAAGAGCAGGAATAAGCCCTTTTAGTGGTGCATTAGCCCAGGGTCCCACAAAGGCTTAATGCGGCACTGAAGATCTGGTAGAAACAGCTCCTTAAGGTAACAGCTGCATGTTTTACAGTGTACTTTACAATCCCTCATCTCACTATATATACATAATACATGTTTGGTAAATAAATGCATGCTCTCGCATCACTGTCCTGTTGGTAGCTAGACTAACAACTCTTAAAAAGACCCCCTTTCTCACATGAACCATAAAGCCTTTTTAAATGTTCCTGTTCATCTAAAATTCCTCTTGATGAATCCAATAAATGTTTACAAACACATCTGTATCTTGCTCTTCAAAACTATCGTCAAATATATTTTTACATCAATGCAAATCTCCACCCTTCTCTCATGTAAACAGAAACACACAGACATCATAAAGGCTCTTTGTGATTAACAGAGCAGAGTGAAAATACAACCAGCATCATGTACTGCATATCAGTACTACTAGTTTTGGCAGCTGCACACTGTGAGTATCACCAATGAACATTAGTTCAGATGTGGAGCTCAATTTGTATTACTGAAATTATTTAATCATTGTTTGTAGGTCTTTTGTGCATTGAGCTGGATCAGCCTCCTGTCATGGTTGTAAAACCAGGGGAAACGTTTACCATCGCCTGTAAGATCACTGGATATTCAGCCTCAGGTGGAGGCTACACAAACTGGATCAGACATTCAAGTGGAAAACCCATGGAATGGATCGGCTGGTTCCTCACTTCCAGCAGCAATGGTGTCAAAGATTCTCTGAAAAATAAGATCAGTCTCTCTTCTGAAACCTCCAGCAACGCAGTTATTTTAACAGGAAAGAACTTCAACACTGAGGACACAGCTGTGTATTACTGTGCTCGCAATATCACTATGCCACAAACTGCCACAGGGCCTGTACAAAAACAAAACTAAACACATTTTTCAATAAACAGTTCCTTTTCATATTATAAAGTACATATTTTCAAACAATAACCACAGTATTGCAAAATCAAAGCAAATAAATAAATGAATATAGAACACAGAATGAGTTGGTGTTTGAGCCTTTGTAAATACTTTTCATCAAATTCATCCACTAAATGGCATGTAATAACCTTGAATGCTCAAGTGACCCATTGTTAGAATAATCTAGATGCCAGAAGAGGACACCTTTCCATAAAAAAATGAAAAAAAAAAAACACTGGGTTTTGAACACACCCACTGTCTGTGTCCCCATGCATGAGCAAATATATCAATGCAAACTAAACTGCCATATTTCTTATTTAAACCTAGTAAATGAGTGTTTGATCTGAAGAGGAAAGACAATGTTCTCCCTAAAGCTCTTTGTGCTGTTGGCAGCTGTACACAGTGAGTGTTTTTAATTATTTTTTAAAGAGTTTAGGCAGTTTTAGGGAGTTACAATGTAACACCCAATGCTATTTCATATGTATTGTGATTCTTTAGATGTATAATGAATTTTTTTTGTCTCTCTGTTTAGGTATTTATTCACAGGTTGTGCTCACACAGTCTGAACAGTCAGTAACTGTGTCTCCAGGTGGTTCTTACAAACTGACCTGTGCATGTAGTGGATTCACTCTTAGTAGCTATAGGATGCACTGGATCCGTCAGGAACCTGGAAAAGGACTGGACTGGATCTTACACTATTATAGAGACTCTGACAAAGGCTCAGCTCAGTCAGTGCAGGGAAGATTCACAGCATCCACAGACAGCTCTAATTTCTATCTGCACATGAGTCAGTTAAAGACTGAAGACACTGCAGTGTATTACTGTGCAAGACAGACACTTTGTTTGTTTTCATTCAGCTACCCTTACAAAAACCCAGGAGGGGGGAGAAATAGAGATGATGGGTATTTTTAATAAATGTATTTTACTTTGATTTATTTGTGAAGTGATTTATTCATTTACACATTTATTTTCAAATGAATAAATTACTCTGATGCAGTTTTGCTCTTTCTTATCTTTAAACGTGTTTAAGTTATAAAGCCAGGTTAAAAGAAGTAACATCTCAGCAGTTGTCTTACTGATTGAGTTCTAATTAGATGAGCACTAATAATGTTTATAAGACACATTCAAAGAAGTTCATTTCATATTGAAGACAGAATTCACCAGAAATGTATGACCATAAAGTAAACCACTGTATCTTTCCAAACCTATATGTTGTTCTTTCTTAGAAAACAAAAGGATAAGAGCACAAGTCATAATGAAATTAATGTTACATTTAAAGCTATTTATTTCATACTTTTGGAGTATGACAGAAACAGACCACTTTAATTTTCTTTAATGGAAAAAAGCAGCCACGATATTCACATTTTCTGTAGGCTACCACATAAAAAACTCAAATTTGAAATTAGTAAATGATGACATAATGTGCATTTCTTGGTGAACCATCCTTCAATATTCACCCTGTGCACACACACATTACCAATACTCAATGCAAATTCTGCAGTATTTATATACCCATCCCCACCCTTGCTGTGTATAATTCTCTTGTGTTGCCACAAAGCTGAGAAGGACCACTCATAAAATCATGTTTTATCTGTTTGTGCTTCTATTGATGTCTGTCACACCTTGTGAGTACAAATCTTTTTTTCTTTTTTTTTGCAGTATTTAAAATCATTAATAACCACAAAAAAGACCATTTCAAAATTAACTTTGTGTGTGTGTGTGTGTGTGTGTTTAATTTGCAGATGTGTACAGCAGCGTGGCCAAGCTCCCTTTTGGTAAAATCTGGAGAATCTTTGACCATTTCCTGTAAAATATCTGGATATGCTCTCAGTGATAGCTCTAAGGCACCTTCCTGGATTAGACACACTCAGGGGAAGATCCTTGAGTTCATTGGCATGATCCATGCTGGTGGTGGGATAGACTACAAGGATTCATTAAAAAATACTTCACTATCTCCAGAGACACATCTACAAGCACAGTATATCTTAAAGGACAAAATCTGCAAGTTGAGGACACGGCTGTGTATTATTGTGTTCGGTATACAGGCACCATGATGAATAGCAGTTTAATGCCTGTGCAAAAACCATGTGCACAAACGCTTTGGTCTAATTTTAACATGCATGACTTAGTTTGGATGTTGAATGATAAGACCTAAATCAATATACACTTTAAAGAATATGTACATTTATTATTGAAAACAAAATGTGGCAATAATTAAAAGTAAATAAAAATAAATAAATTACTTAAATATAAATTATATTAAAAATATACTTAATATGGTTTATTCATTTACCAAATAGGTAAATTAATAAACAAATTCCTTGAGTAAATGAATAAATAGGTCAATGAATAAGAATATAATTGCTGTATTTATCTAAATGCACACAAATGTACACACAGTGATCATGTTTTATTTTGCAGATTGTTGGTGTCAAACACTGACTGAGTCTGAGGCTGTAGTCATGAAACCTGGAGAATCCCATAAGCTGACATGTACCGCCTATGGTTTGGACATTGCTGCATGGTTTGGATCAGACAGAAGCCTGAAAGAGAGCTGGAATGGCAGGCGTTGATCAGATATGATAGCCAAGATATATATTACTCTCAGTCTGTCCAAGGACGGTTCACCATCTCCAGAGACAACAGTAGGAAGCAGGTTTATCTGCAGATGAACAGCCTGAAGAATGAAGACACTGCTGTATATTATTGTGCAAGATTATTGTGTGTCACTGAAATGACTACAGCACTGTGCACAAAACCTGCCAAGACAGTAGACAGATAAGACACTTTTACACAAAATAATGACTGATAATCTATAAAATTTGGAGATGATTATATTTGAATAAGAACAGTTCAACAAAGCTTATGTTATTCTGTTGTTTTGTAATGTTTGTAACATAAAAAACAAGTTAATAGGTCTCTAGAGTCTGTCTTAAAAAAATAACATTGCAGAGACTAAAGACAGCTAATAGGACTAAAAAACCATGTGTTGAATATGTGATGTTAAAATATCCAAAGTTCGTTAAAATTGTAGAAACTTGGTGGCGTGTCTGATTAAAACACTGGAAGAAACACCAGTCCTTTGCTCCCTTTTATTCCGTTGAAGTGGAGAATCACAAATCTTTAGCAGTTGACATAACATGCAGTTCACTAATTCATATGGAGCAGGACTACCATGATGGACATGATGCACAGGATAAACAGGATGGTTTTAGGTCACTACAAACAATATAAAAGAGAGAAACAAACTCATACAAACAACTCATCAATAAACATCAATATTGTACTCAATCCAAATAAGGATTAAATATCTAAACAATTCAAATAAACAAGTTCAAACTATACAATTGGAAAACAAACTTACTTAACGCATCCTAAGGAAAGGACATGGTTGGGTGCCCATTCAAACACCCACACCTCACCAATGCATAAAAGGGACAAAGGAAGGAAGTGAGGTCTATTTATAGACCTGAACCAGGGGACTATGGGTAATGTAGTGGCCCATATATGGAGTTCACCCTTAATGTAGTTTACTAGGAATTGTGGGAGATGTAGTGCAAAAAAAAGAAAATTAGAAAAAGAAACAAATAAGTCAAATTCACAACACCATGACTAAAAAAACAGTGTTGTATACTTTCACTAGGACATGTGGAGCAGCTCAGATATAGTTGCATAAATGTGTCAGCTGTTAATATATAAATATATAAATGTGTTTATTTAAATGTAGCTAAAATAAATTGATTGCAACCACTTACCTTAAAAAAATTGTAAATTCAATTAATATTTGTTTCCAGTGTATGTAATGATTCATTGAATTTACTATTTGTTTAAGGTAAGTTGTTGCAATCAATTTATTTTATCTACATTTAAATAAATACATTTATTTGACTAACTTTCAACATGTTATTATTTTTTAAGTCTAGCTAAAATAAATTGTCTACTACCACTTACCTTAAAAAAAACCTTAGTATCATTTTATCATAGTATTTTGCTGTACAATATTATTTTCGTATCAATAGGTGGTACTATTGTCCATGAAATGAACCTCAGTGTACTAAAACTCCAATGATTTCACTGATTTCAATAAGTCATGGTTTCAATGCAAATTAGCTGATGTCTGTTTCATATTTAAACAGCTACACTGTTGAGTGGAGGACTCATCACCAGTTCAGGCTTCATATAAACCATGTTCTCTTCATTTCTCTTGCTGTTGCTGGTTGCTGTGTCTTGTAAGTAAATCCCCCGAACAAAACAAACTGTTTTCTAAGTGTAAATAAATCCATATTCATAATTCTGTTTTAAATGTTGTGTTTATCCACAGGTATTGACTGTCAGGTTGTGCTCACACAGTCTGAACAGTCAGTAGTTGTGTCTCCAGGTGCTTCCTACAAACTGACCTGTGCCTGCAGTGGGTTTTCTGTTAGTGGCACTAACATGTATTGGATCCGTCAGGCACCTGGAAAAGGACTGGAATGGATTATTTATTATTATTCAGATTCTGATAAGAGCTCAGCTCAGTCAGTGCAGGGCAGATTCACAGCATCTAAGGACAGCTCTAATCTCTATCTGCATATGAATCAGATGAAGACTGAAGACACTGCAGTGTATTACTGTGCAAGAGACACTGTGGAAACATGAATACAGGCAGCTGTTCAAAAACTCATCATGAGAAATGGGGTGGACATGTTTTAGTTATGCAAGCTCTTACATAAAATAAGGCCCATCTGAGCTGTTTTAAATAAATGCAAAAAATATATGTTAATAAAAACGTAATAATTATAAAACTTTTAATATTCATAAAACTTTTAATGTTCATTTCACACTTGGTTTTCCAACACAGTCTCATCCCAACTCGTCATATATTGACGCTTGGTCAGGACCGTTTTGGCGTCGCTTTTCGACGTGAAGGGTCCTCTGTTGTTTTAAATAGGAAACCCTTAGCGTCAATATGCTGATGCGATACTGGGAATTTTATCATCATAATTAAATTATATATTGGGTAATAACATTGCCATTATTGCATATATGTAGGGGTGTGATTTTTCAATGTAAACAGTCAAAACAGTTTTATTTATATTACATTATTTACACATTTATGAGCACATAACCCAACCCCTGCCCCTAAACCTACCATCTGTCAATAAAACACAAGATATAGCAGGCAGATACAACTACTGTCATAATTTATTTAAAAAGTATTAATATTCCAAGTCTTCCGAGGCAAAACGATTGATTTGTGAGAGGAACAGACGCGATCGCTGTAAAGCTCTTCCTGTGTGCTGCTGCAGTCTCTGTGCGCGAATTCAAAAAATGCCGCCAGAAGAAGCCTTACGTCAGCTTTGCTTGTGAAATGCCATTGGCTCTTGCATGTCTCGTGATCAAATGCGTCATGCTGTTGTGACAGCCTATTGGCTCTTGTATGTCTCGTGACCGATTGCGTCATGCTACGGGACAGGAGTATCTTTTTGAATGAGATGTGAGCGCGTTAACGGAGCGGGATCATTTTCAGCGATTAAAACCTTGTGTTTTACTCTCTTCTTCGCATAAAGATTTTGTATGGCTTCAGAAGACTTGGAATGCAACACGACTTGTTTGTAATGTTTTTATACTGCTTGTTTATGGTCAGTTTTTGCAATAAATACTGTGACTGCACTTATATTTGCCTGTGTGTGTTTTATATTGTTCAGAAGTGGGTAGGTTTAGGGTAGGGGTGTGGGTAGGTGCTCCAATGAAAGTAAAAATTTATATAAAATGATTTCTATTTTTTACAAATGCATGCAAACCATTAAATTAAGACCAACAACTGAAAACAATGGAGGACCCTTCACGTTTAAAAGTGACGCTAAAGGGGTACCTTGAGCGTCAAAAAGCGACGCCAAAACGGTCTGACCAAACGTCAATATGTAACGAGTTGGGATGAGACAAGTTTTCCAACAGTAAATCTATACAGACTAGTCTGTTTTCTACAGTAACCTATGTTTCATTATGAAGTACAACCTGTACATTTTATAATATTCAGTATTTTTAATTTCTGTTATAGTAATATGGACTGGGCGTTTTTTCTAATAGCATTTCAACATAACTTCATTAACTCTACATGGGTACTGTCACAACTGTGCATCATAGTATGGTCATGATTAATAGTTTAATTATTCTGTAAATCATAATCACTACTTTTTTTTTAAATGACCTCCACTGTGACAGTACCCATTACTGTCAAAATGGAGGTCATTTAAAAAAAAAAAAGTAGTGATATGATTTACAGAATAATTAAACTATTAATCATGACCATACTATGATGCAACAAGTGTAGCTAAATCCGGTGACTCTCAAATACTTTGACAAGCTGCAAAAGCAGCCTACAGACAGATACATGTGACATCACAACCAGATCGTATAGCTGACTCCTTTCACCCCAAAAATGAGACTGACACCAGTCAATGACTTTCATCAGGGAAAGAGAAGATGCAATAAACTAATAATAATAGTAAAAATAATTAAAAACAAACACTTCCCTGCTGAGCTAGAAACTGGATTGCTGAAAATGACTGAACAATGCTGGTGAATGTCCATTAACAATTAGTCTTTCAACCAAACTCAGGCCCCACTTTGCCACTGTCAGTCCCCTGTCGTGTGTCATGTGTTCCCGCCTCTTGTGTCCATATTTGGTTTGTTTCCTGTCCTTGTTAAGTGTGATTATTAGTTAATTATGTCCCAGCTGTGTTTGTGTGATTATCCTGTGTATTTATAGTCTTGCCTGTTCAGTTTCATGTGGTCTGGTCTACTAGTTACTCCCCGGTGTTCCTGTCGGTCAGCCTTGCCCTGCCTTGCCCTGCCTTGCCCTGCCTTGCCCTGCCTTGCCCTGCCTTGCCTTGCCTTGCCCTGCCTTGCCTTGCCTTGCCCTGCCCTGCCCTGCCCTGCCTTGCCCTGCCTTTCCCTGCCCTGCCTTGCCTTGCCCTGCCTTGCCCTGCCCTGCCCTGCCCTGCCTTGCCCTGATGTCTTCATTAAAGACTATTATGTGAGTTTATATCCTTATCTCCGTGTTCCTGTATCCTCCTCGTGTGTGCAACGTGACAGCCACGTTGGGTCGATATTAAATAACAAACCATGAAAGAGATTACAGAAAAAACACAGGGACGTGCAAAGAGTTCCTTGGGAGCAGGGGCTCAAATGTAAAAAAGGGCCATCAATTGTTAGAATTCTTAAAATGATATATGCACATAAATATAAAAAATAATGTCCTTTGCGTGTTCTTGAACTTGAACTGCTCACATGTCATATAATAGGCCTGTTGGTGGCACTTGGGCTTCATTTATGGAACAATGACAGTGTTATTAAACGGTAAATGCTGTATCAATAAGCAGTAAAATCAACGCGGCAACTTCTATTTCAGCAATTTTCAAAAAAACAAAACAAAACAAAACAAGAGTTACATAGTTTTGTTTTCAACAGATTTATCACAATGGCAATGACGTCTCAGCCTGACAGATATAGGCTAAGTAAAAACAAACAGGTATTTTCCGAGTTTTGAGCCATATGTTACCGTTTTATATACGTTGTCATAATGTTTTTTGTTTTATTGACCACAATATTATTGTTGATAATTGGTGAGAGAGGGATAGTTAATTTTGGTAAAAGGGCAGGGGCTTGAACACTAAAGCACCCTCCTCTGCACGTGCCTGAACAATGTAAATATAGATGACGTAATATTAAATGTGACTAAAACATACTAAAGCTATGTCAGCTAAAACAGCTGCAGTGTACCCTATCACTGATTTACTGTGGTAATGGAGATGCTGTAGGGACTCCTACTCATGATTATTTCATGTGAGAAACTCTCATTTGTTCTGTATTATTTTATCATTAAATTGTTCTAAATCATCTAACATTATTTGTTGCATGTTTTTCAGCTGTTAGTGGTCAGTCTTTGACCTCCTCAGACTCTGTGGTGAAAAAGCCTCATCTGGTAGTACTATATACTACTCTCAGTCTGTTCAGGGACGCTTCACCATCTCCAGAGACAACAGCAAGAAACAGATGTATCTGCAGATGAATAATATGAAGAATGAAGACACTGCTGTATATTATTGTGCAAGAGAGACACAGTGATGAATACAGCTACAGCACTGCACAAAATATGAAAACAACCATATAAACAGCTCACTATGTAAAACCTCAGTGAATAAATTAATTAAACATTACAATAATTAGATTTTTGCTTATACAACGCTATCAAATGTCTTCAGGAGACTTAGCATGGAGGCACGAGTCATATGTACTAATTTTGTGATGCCTTTAGTGAAGCTCTCCTTATTTACTTTTGTTGAGAATGTTCCGTATAACAGCAAGATGATTATTATTAGGCTTAGCTGCAATTTTTGCTATTTGATAATACAGCATGTAGGGTCGAGGTTAGAACCTGAGTTCCTTAGGTAAATGCTGAATCTCTAGACTATCTCGCCTTACAGTTTTATAAAGAACTACTAAGTAGTTGTTGTTTTTTTCCCCTTTGGTCATGTCTTATCTCAGGAGAATCTATTTCTAACTGACTATAGTTTAAAATATGTATACAGTCACAGAAACAGCGAGAAATGTTGTTCACTTTGACAGATGCTAATGGCATCTCATGGATTGAAAACACACAACACCTGGTTTTTAAAACAGTCCGTATGCAGAAATAAAATAAATGAATAAATAAATAAGACATTGTTTCCACACACAAGCTGTCATTCCACATTTGTAATTTGAGAACCTGAAAAGCAACACAATTACTTGTGAAAGAAAAAACAGAAATGTTAACATTTTCTTGAAGAATGCAATAATGATAATACATTACTAAATGTTGAATAGTACATTATAGCAATGATTCACTGTTTCCACAAGAGGGAGAACAACTTACATTGAAAACATGACTTTTTTTGTCTGAAAATGTAAATTGTAGAGACAAGTATATATATATAAAATAAGTTAATTATAGAGACAAAAATTATATCACGAAAATGTCATCAAAAACAGAGCCAAGAAATTAAGATCAAATTCACTTGAAGTAAATGTGGTTAAATTGGAGTTCATGTGTAATTCTTCAAGAGCACCATTTCAGTAACACCTCCTCACATTTCCACTCACGTTACTTCAGAACTTTATATACAGCCCAAAAATGTGGCATATGCAAATTCACTCTCCACTTCACCTGTATATAAACACACAATTCAGCTCAACATAAAATTATAATTTAGAATACACCTCTATAGTTACAAGGAGGTCAAGGTTTTTTCAACAATGGTGTCGAAAAGCATTTGGTTGTTCATTATTGTAGTGATTTTAGCTCAAGGTAAGTTTGACATTTTCCTTTTATTTTCTAGCCAAGCACATTCAATACACTAATGGATGCTCTATCAATGTAATGTATTTATTTTTTATTCCACAGGTATCAGTGGTGATGAAATCCGGTTAGATCAGTCACCTGCTGAGATAAAGAAACCTAGAGAAACAGTGAAGATCTCCTGTAAAATATCTGGTTTTACAATGACAAGCAGCTACATGCACTGGATACGACAGAAACCAGGGAAAGCTCTGGAGTGGATTGGGAGTGTTGACTCTGGCTCTGATAGTGTTGATTATGCAGAGACAATGAAAAATCACTTCACGCTGAGTGAGGACGTGTCTCAAAGTACACAGTATCTTGAAGCCAAGAGTCTGAGAGAAGAAGACACTGCTGTTTATTACTGTGCTCGACAGACACACTGACTCCATCTGATGAAGCAACTCTACAAGAACTGAAAGTAACTGAAGTGAGAAGATTTAAATTAGCTTGATACCTTAATCCACATGTACATTATATCACTGCAGATTTAATCTTGATTGCAATAAAAATTAGTACATTTTAGCCTTCTGCTTTAAAATTTTAATAGTTTTCTTTATTACTTTATTATTCTATTCTCCCATTTCTAAAATCTTATAAATTGTTTCTGGAATAGCAAATGTAATTCTAACCTAAATAAAATTATACTTTCATTGTATGGAAAAAGTAGAATTTTTATTTTTGGTTGAACTATATTTTAAATGTATAAGTATGTGTGTGTATTTCTTTTTAAAATCAAAAAGTTGAGTGGTATATTCAAATTATATAGATATACAAATGTACTTTTTGATTTGATGACTAAAGAGATGCTTAAAAGTGAATTTAAATGTCCACGTCTTCCCTGTCCTACTCCAACCTCCTAAAGGACCTTTACCTGGGCCTTAAAATACCACGTCCAAGCACCAGTCCTCCAAACCCACTGTAAACAGACATACTGTTACCAAAAACACCAATCATAAAAACATCTAACATTTACTGAACCCACACCAATGACAGTAACAGCCTGATTTCTATAGTATGCCAGAATTAGTAATAACTGGGTCATAATGTTAAACATTGTTGTGAAGTAAAAAAAAAAGATCAGGTTGTTTTATCTAAGTTATCTGTATAGATGTTTAAGTTGATTTGATGAGTTAATGCAATTTGAAATGTGTGACTGTAAACATTGTACAATAACTTTCTGGAAAACTTCAGTACTGCCCTAAAAATAAAATAAAATGTGAATTATGTATTATATTAATCAGAATTCAATAATAAAAAAAAAATCTCAGTTTCAGTGTTGCCATAGTTACCTTGTTTTGCAGAATATATGCAAATGTCATGATTTAAGGAGGGTCAATGTTACTTGAACTTTTAAAAGACTTGTGCTATAAAACAAAAGTCTCAGTCAGTGTTTGTGTCCAGCGGCAGTGCAGCTAAATATTTTACTCTACAGTTCACAGTTTCAGGAAGATGATGGAAGTTTTACTGCATTTAGTTCCGCTGTTGATCATTTCATGTGAGAAACTCTTAATTTTTCTGAATTGTTGAGGACATCCCACTGTTCTACATCATCTAACATTATTTGTTCCATGTTTTTCAGCTGTTAGTGGTCAGTCTTTGACCTCCTCAGATTCTGTGGTGAAAAAGCCTGGAGACTCAGTGACTCTGTCCTGCACTGCATCTGTATTCTCAGTAGGCAGCTATTACATGCACTGGATCCGTCAGAAACCAGGGAAAGCACTGGAGTGGATTGGATATATAGACACTGGCTCAAGTGCATATTATGCTCAGTCTCTACAGGGCCAGTTCTCCATCACCAAAGACACCAGCAAAAACATGCTGTATTTAGAGGTGAAAAGCCTGAAGACTGAAGACACAGCTGTTTATTACTGTGCTAGAGACTCACAGTTACACAAAAGACTGCAGGACTGAACAAAAACTATTCATGCATCAGGTCACGATAGCAGTTCTACTGCAAACATCCCCAAAATATAAAATATTACTTGTTTTTAGATGTTATTCAACACACTTAAGCAATTCTTTGGTAGCATTTTAAAATAATGGTCCATCAGGTAACTATAGGAAGAAATGCAGGACAAATGAGTAGTAGTACAGAAACACTTCAGCTACTATTAACTACTCTGGAAACAAGAATAACTAATCATTAAGTAATAACGAAATTAAGCTTTAGACTAAGTTGATTTATTATTAGATAATCAATAATTACTGAATGAGATCAAACTCATTCAGAACTAATTCATAACTATGACAAATTATAACGAATTACCAGTTAATTACTAACCACATTATTAACATGTGAGACACAAGCAATTTTCTATTTTTTGTGAACATGGTCATAAAATAAATATATAAATACATAAAATAAAGTGACAATAATAAAACAACTTTAAAAAAAATAAAGTGACAAAAATGGCAACTATATTTTACGTACAAGATAAGCAAGATAAGGTCATTCTTATCTTATACTATAATACTACTATAATAATAAATAATATAATATATATATATATATATATACACAATAGGAATTTATTAAATTAATTAAACTATACATTTAAATTATAATAAACAAGCAAATATATATTATAAAAATAGACTGAGAAACAATAAATGCATTAAACTATACAATTATAGCAAATTAATACATCATATAAATGAAAAACTTCAAATAATGAATAAAACACAAATATAACAAATACATTAATTTATAAATTAATATGCCCCATCGGGACAAGACCACGGGAATCAGATAAGCCCTTTACACAATCTGACACGGCTGCGGTTGGAATTGAACTGCGGGTTCGTCTGAGGAGAACTGCCCCCCGACTGAGCCTGGTTTCTCCCAAGGTTTTTTTTTCTCATTCTGTCTCAGAGGGAGTTTTGGTTTCTTGCCGCTGTCGCCTCTGGCTTGCTCAGTTGGGGACACTTAATTTCTAGCGATTATCGTAAATTTGATTTCACAGATACTATTTAAACTAAACTGAGCTAGACAATGACATCTCTGAATTCAATAATGAAATGCCCTTAACTGAAAATTGAGTGTTTAATGTTATCATTATACATTACTGACACTCTATCCTCCAATTTGATACTGTTAAGTGCTTTGACACAATCTGTATTGTTAAAAGCGCTATATAAATAAAGGTGACTTGACGACTTTTGTTGTTAATAATAATAATACAATAAAAAAATAAAAATAAAAACATTGCTGAGAAATGCAAGACAATAAAGTGTGAATATTGCTTCAAATCAATCAGAATTTAATCAAAAATATTTGTATTAATTTTCCCAGTTCCAGTGTTTCCATACATACCACAAAGACAAACTATTTTTTGTGTCTTTGTAGGGCAGATACAGTGTATGCAAATGTCATGATTTAGTCTGGAGGATCAGAGTCACTCAAACTCTCAAAGGACTGTGTTATAAACTGGATCCTCAGTCAGTGTTTGTGTTCTGCTGCAGTACAGTTTCTCTTCATTTGACAGTTTTAGGGTGATGATGGAAATGTTACAGTATGGAGTTCTGCTGATGATTATATCAGGTGAGAATGATTTCACTTCTCCAGATTGTTGTCACTTAATTGTTGTGAATCATCTAACATTATTTTTTCAATGTTTCTCAGCTGTTAGTGGTCAGTCTTTGACCTCCTCAGATTCTGTGGTGAAAAAGCCTGGAGACTCAGTGACTCTGTCCTGCACTGCGTCTGTATTCTCAGTGAGCAGCTACTGGATGGGCTGGATCCGTCAGAAACCAGGGAAAGCACTGGAGTGGATTGGGCAAAGACATGGCTCAACTGTATATTATGCTCAGTCTCTACAGGGCCAGTTCTCCATCACCACAGACACCAGCAAAAACATGCTGTATTTAGAGGTGAAAAGCCTGAAGACTGAAGACACAGCTGTTTATTACTGTGCTAGAGACTCACAGTTACACAAAAGACTGCAGGACTGAACACAAACTATTCATGCATCAGATCACTGAAGCAACTTCCCACAATTCAAAAAATTATACTTATTTAGAAATGTTATTTGAAACATTTACATACTTTATCATTAGAAGCTTCTCAAATAAATGAGTGACTAAAGGTCTGGATTAATTAAGGCTCATCATAAAGATCATAGATTCAGAGTCCGCAAAGTTGATCAATCAGCAAGATACAAAACTTGTACAGTTGCCATACATAACATTATGAAACAAAATTGTATGGTAATATATCAGAAAATATAATGCAATGTATTTTAAATAACACATTTCTTTAGGAAACTGGAGTTTCTACTTTTCAATACACTGCAGGAAGCACTATATCTGGCTATATATTGATACATGTTACATCGCAAAGAAGACAAAAACTGCACTACATTTTTATAAGTAATGGCTTTATTGAAACAATTGATTTGTGTATTAATCCTCCATGAGTTAATGGTTGAAAGTGTCAGACCTGTGTTCCCCATGTCACGTGTTTCCCCTCTCGTGCCCATATTTGGTGTTTCCTGTCGTTTGTATTATCAGTTCCCAGCCCTGTGTTTTGATTGCTCCCCACCTGTTTCAGTTCTCCTCGTTTGATTTCCTTGTTTAAAAGCCCTGTGTCTCCAGTGTCCTGGGTCCGTGAATATATGTCTGCCTTGAGTAAATGTCTTCCTGTTTTATTAAAATTCCCTTGGATTGTATCTCCTGGTCTCCTCGTTCCTTGCTCCTGGCTCTCCCCTCCGAGAGCGTGACAGATTCACGGACCTCAAGGATTGAAGTAAGCGGCGTTACTCCTCCCTCGGTTTTGTTTTTCGTTTTTGAGCAGTTTTTGTTTTCTGTTTTTTCCCCCTTTCCGTGGCTATGGAGTTCGCCGCCCGCCTCTTTGCCCTCATCGGGAAGGACCTCACCTTCATGGAGTACGCTGGGGAATTCTGTGGGCTGGCTGGAGTGATGGAGGTGCAGGACACGGCCGCGCCAACGCGGCCCGCGGCTCTCCCTTACCAGCCGGCAAGCAATATGGCAGGCCCAATGTACCTTAAGTGCCAGAGCTCTCCAGTGCTTACTCCTCGACCCAGCTCTCCTGAGCCCCTGCTGGTTCCGTCCAGCTCTCCTGAGCCCCCGCTGGTTCCGTCCAGCTCTCCTGAGCCCCCGCTGGTTCCGTCCAGCTCTCCTGAGCCCCCGCTGGTTCCGTCCAGCTCTCCTGAGCCCCCGCTGGTTCCGTCCAGCTCTCCTGAGCCCCTGCTGGTTCCGTCCAGCTCTCCTGAGCCCCTGCTGGTTCCGTCCAGCTCTCCTGAGCCCCTGCTGGTTCCGTCCAGCTCTCCAGAGCCCCTGCTGGTTCCGTCCAGCTCTCCAGAGCCCCTGCTGGTTCCGTCCAGCTCTCCAGAGCCCCTGCTGGTTCCGTCCAGCTCTCAAAAGCGCCCCCATGAGGCGGCTCCACGCCAGTGCCCTCCAGTGGCTGCTCCACGCCAGTGCCCTCCAGTGGCTGCTCGTGGCTGCTCCACGCCAGTGCCCTCCAGTGGCTGCTCCACGCCAGAGCCCTCCAGTGGCTGCCCCGCGCCAGAGCCCTCCAGTGGCTGCCCCGCGCCAGAGCCCTCCAGTGGCTGCCCCGCGCCAGAGCCCTCCAGTGGCTGCCCCGCGCCAGAGCCCTCCAGTGGCTGCCCCGCGCCAGAGCCCTCCAGTGGCTGCCCCGCGCCAGAGCCCTCCAGTGGCTGCCCCGCGCCAGAGCCCGCTCCTCCAGAGCGCCCCCTAGTGCCCGCTCCTCCAGAGCGCCCCCTAGTGCCCGCTCCTCCAGAGCGCCCCCTAGTGCCCCCTCGTCCAGTGCGCCCCCTAGCGCCCGCTCGTCCAGAGCGCCATATAGTGCCTACTCCGCCAGAATGGCCCCTAGAGGGGAACCTCCCCAAGAAAATTTTTTTGGGGGGGGCCATATACCCCTAGGCTGTGTGGTCGGGCCTAGGACCAAGGCCACGGAGCTCCCTGCTTCGCCATGGCCTCCCGAGTCCCCTGACCCGCCATGGCCTCCCGACCTCCCTGCTCCGCCATGGCCTCCCGACCTCCCTGCTCCGCCATGGCCTCCCGAGTCCCCTGACCCGCCATGGCCTCCCGAGTCCCCTGACCCGCCATGGCCTCCCGACCTCCCCGCTCTGCCATGGTTCCCAGAATGGGCGCCGCCCTGGAGGCCTCCTGTCCTGTCTCCATGTCCCTTAAGGCCTCCAGAGCGCCCACCCCCCCTCCCCGTTGGATGGTGTACGGTGCGGGACGCACCGTTCGGGAGGGGGGAGTACTGTCAGACCTGTGTTCCCCATGTCACGTGTTTCCCCTCTCGTGCCCATATTTGGTGTTTCCTGTCGTTTGTATTATCCGTTCCCAGCCCTGTGTTTTGATTGCTCCCCACCTGTTTCAGTTCTCCTCGTTTGATTTCCTTGTTTAAAAGCCCTGTGTCTCCAGTGTCCTGTGTCCGTGAATGTATGTCTGCCTTGTGTCAAATAAAAACCCCGTTGGATTATCTCCTGGTCTCCTCGCTCCTTGCTCCTGGCTCTCCCCTCCGAGAGTGTGACAGAAAGGGTTTAAAGCTGAACACATTCATACATTTTATCAGGCTTTTTTTTTTTTTTTTTTTTTTTTTTTTTTACATGTGCAAATACACAATAGACAGAAAACACAAAGGACAATATTTGTATGTATATGGACACATAAATGTGAACAGATATATAGTATAAATCAATTTAATGCACAATTTATACATGCACAGTAATATTTTTTTACATGTACAGTATATCTATATTATTGTGTTGATGAATATAAAACTACATAAATTATGATATACAAGTAAATTGTCACATATTTTTCTATATTTGAATTATGTATTAATTTACCCAGCATGGTTTCGCAACAAGAAATGCCTCAACAACAACAACCTGATATTGGAAAAGTGCTGATCTGTGTTTACTACAACTCATTTAAGCTCTACAGCTTTACTGTTATTTACCCTCTTTCTCATGAACAAAACACAATGTCGCATCTGTTTGATGGAACTGATGGGTTGCACACACATGCCTGCTGTGAAAAATAATCACATTAATTTTTTTTTTGTTATCAACATTTTTTTATTTTATTTTTTTTCACAAACAACACAACATAATATCCAAAATAAAACAAAACAAAACAGCAGACACATACTCAACATCTCAAGGTTCAATCAAAAGGAAGGGAGGGAGAGAGGGAAGGACAACAAGAACACAAAAGTTACTCCTTTAAATAATCACGTATATTCAGTAAAAAAACACTGCCAAGCCTCAATGGTTGAAGGCCTGGCCCCACCGACTCGCGCCGTTGTACATTCACATGAGACAATTTGCAGGAGGCTACGGATCCAATATGCCTCTCTACACATGTGTGGTGTAAACCAGTTCTGAATTATTGTCTTCTTTGCAGCTGTAAAACTAGCAAACAACATTTTCTTTTGCATTGAACTAATACAGAGACCAGAATCATCATTAAGAAGACATAAACTTGGGTTAACAGACCAATCAATTCTCAGTAATGATGACAAAACCAGGTTTACACGTGTCCATAGACTGATGACGACAGGACATTCCCAAAACATATGCAGAAAAGTGCCCGATGATGTAGTGTTACATATATGGCAGTTCAAATTTGACTGTAGTTTCATTTTAAATCTTTTGTAAGGAGTTATGTATGCTCTAAAAAATAATCACATTTATTCACCGAAGTACAATATTATTTCCATATCAAGATAGGTGATACTATTGTCCATACAATGAACCTCAATAGTCTCAAGCTCCAGTGATTCCACAATTCAGGGTTTCAATGCAAATGAACTGATGTCTGTTTCATATTTAAACAGCTACACTGTTGAGTGGAGGACTCACCACCAGTTCAGGCTTCATATAAACCATGTTCACTTCATTACTCTTGCTGTGGCTGGCTGCTGTGTCTTGTAAGTAAATCCCCCGGACAAAACAAACTATTTTTAGTGTACATATTCATATTCATAATTTAAAATGTTGTGTTTATCCACAGGTATTGACTGTCAGGTTGTGCTCACACAGTCTGAACAGTCAGTAGTTGTGTCTCCAGGTGCTTCCTACAAACTGACCTGTGCCTGCAGTGGGTTTACTGTTAGTGGCACTAGCATGTATTGGATCCGTCAAGCACCTGGAAAAGGACTGGAATGGATTATTTATTATTATTCAGATTCTAATAAGAGCTCAGCTCAGTCAGTGCAGGGCAGATTCACAGCATCTAAGGACAGCTCTAATCTCTATCTGCATATGAATCAGCTGAAGACTGAAGACACTGCAGTGTATTACTGTGCAAGACACACTGTGGAAACATGAATACAGGCAGCTGTTCAAAAACTCATCATGAGAAATGGGGTGGACATGTTTGAGTTATGCAAGCTCTAAAGTAACATAAGACCCATCTGAGCTGTTTTAAATAAATGCAAAAAATATGTTAATAACTTAATTATAAAACTTTTATTTTTCATTTCACACTTGGTTTTCAGTAAATCTATACATACTAGTCTGTTTTCTACAGTAACCTATGTTTCAGTATGAAGTATTACCTGTGCATTTTATAATATTCAGTATTTTTAATTTCTCTCATAGTAATAATCAGCAAGAGCTGATCAAATGTAAAAACTGTAACTTGAATGCAATTTAAGTCGCTTTGGATAAAAGCGTCTGCTAAATGCATAAATGTAAATGTAAATGTAAAATAATGGACAGGGCATTTTTTCTAATAGCATTTCTACTTCATAACTTCATTAACTCTACATGGATACTGTCACAATGGAGGTCACTTAAAAAAAGTAGTGATTATGATTTATAGAATAATTAAACTATTAATCATGACCATACTATGATGCAGCAAGTGTAGCTAAATCCGGTGACTCTCAAATACTTTGACAAGCTGCAAAAGCAGCCTACAGACAGATACATGTGACATCACAACCAGATCGTATAGCTGACTGGATTGCTGAAAATGACTGAACAATGCTGGTGAATGTACTTTAACAATCAGTCTTTCAACCAAACTCAGGCCCCACTTGGCCACGTTGGGTCGATATTAAATAACAAACCATGAAATACATCACAGAACAAACACAGGGACGTGCAAAGAGTTCCTTGGGAGCAGGGGCTCAAATGTAAAAAAGGGCCATCAATTGTTAAAGTAAAATTATACATGGATATAAATATAAAAACAATGTCCTGTTCTTGAACTTGAACTGCTCACATGTCATATAATAGGTCTGTTGGTGGCACTTGGGCTTCATTTATCGAACAATGACAGTGTCATCAAACGGTAAATGGTGTATCAATAAGCAATACAATCAATGCGGCAACACATAGTTACGTTATGATACGTAATATTCAGCGGGGAGATGGGCGATTCCCTTTCGAGGGAACTTCGAACTGCGTCCTCTAGGGGTCGCTATGGGGAACGTCGTCAGCGTGACCCGTGTCTGAAGCATACATACAAAAACACCACTTGTTGGCCGGCGACAGCCTATGACGTCACAACCGGCGCGACCACAGTATAAAGGGGCGCCGGGAAAATACGTCATCCTCTTCTTCGTCTTCAATGACTGTTTTGTTTGAAGTGTACAAAATCTACTATGGAAAAGGTAAAAACAATTTTTTACTGTTACTATGGCGAGCACTAGCAAGGCGTTTAAAGAAATGTGTGCATCCGTGTCCTTGTTATTTGACACCTGATGACACACATGATTTTTGCGTCTTTTGTTTGGGCGAGGAGCACGCACGCGATGTTCTCGAGGGAGCGATATGCGTGCACTGTGAGTTTTTCTCGATGAGAAAGCTCCGCTTTCGTCTGTCTCTCTTTTCGAGGAAGGAGGGGCAGCCGTCTGCTTCCCACGGTTCAGGACCCACTGTTGCCGAGGCACGGAGGGGAATGATCTCATGGGGCTCGCAGGCGGAGCTGGCCGATGAGTTAGACAGGGGGTTTCCCTCTCGCGCTCGTCGGCCGCGAACGAGGGTGAGCAGCTGGATGATGATGATGCAATCTGCGGACATCATTTGATCCAGCTGCTAGTGCTCTGCTGGGTTATGCCCAGGAAGAGCAGGAGATGTCTAGGGCGAAGAAGCTGAGGCTGAGCCCTCTCAATCCTCCTGCCCTGCGTATGATAAGTTGTTGGAGGTTATGGAACGCGCCACGGCGAGGCTTTTTACTTGCCGTGGAAGCGGCCCAAGATGGCGCCGTGGGGTAAAAAAAATAAAAATAAAATTTTAAACCCGGTTTCCTCTCACATCCATAGGTGTCAGCATACCAGTTATGCTGACATTAAGGGGATGCGTGGAAACGGCTGTGAGGGATGCCCCCTGTGGAAGAGACGCTAGCCAGCTATCTCTCTGTGGGTGAGACATACTCTCTCCAGGCTCCCTCCTTGCCATCTAAGCCCCTTCAAAAATACGCAGCAGCAGGTCAGGCTGTTACTTCGTTGCACATGATGTGGTGCTTCAGGCATACCAGGCTGATCTGCTGAAAGACCTGGATAAGTGTCAGGGCTTGTCACCTGATGAAGGTCCAGGTCTGAGCCCGAACAATACAGGGGTCCTGGCCCATCTCCATCTGGGGACAGAGATGGGCACAGAAGGCTAGTGTCGCGGCTCGTGCCCCTCCCTTGCCTGCGGGTAGGGCTAGATGGAGGCGCGGGTAAAAGAGAGGTAGGCAAGACCTGAGAAGGAGGTGATCCAGACGAAGCGTTCGCAACGCTCTCGTCCGGACCAAGGTGAGTGAAACATCTACTCCTTTCTCGGGGGGGGGGGGGGGGGGGGGGGGGGGGGGGGGGGGGGGGGCACTGTCATCGGCCCTCATCTTCCCCTCTCTAAATTCCCCTGCAACCATCTTTGTGCAGGAACCATGGAAATGGGTGAGTACGATCCAGTTCTACGGAAAACTGGTATTGTGTAACCATTCTTTGCAGTATTTCTGGGAAACCTGTCGGTTTTTGTTTCGACTCAGTGCAGTGATGACCTCACTCGTCGATACTAGATCCAGGTTGGGATGAGACCCCTGGATCGTATGGCCCAGTCGTAGGTCTCTGTGGAGCCTCCTTGGTCAGCAGGTCCCCAGCACTGCAATTCCAGGACCTGTGGGTCTTTTTAAAATATCATTCTGGAAAACAAAGGGGGACACCGCCTTTTGAGGAAGGTGCACGGCTATCTGAGGATATTTATATACTAGTTCAGGGACTGCTCCCCTCTCGGGGGTTTTAAGTAGCATCTCCCTGAGCCCTTGCCTAGCGTGTTCCCCTGCTAGGATTGTGGCTACTGGAGGGCTACTGAGGTTTCAGGTAGTGGCTAGCATTGCTCCCCTCACCATAGAGGGTCACTTATGAGCATGCCGCTCCCTTCTGAGCGGTTGAGTTCTCTCTCTCTCATGCTGAGAGTTGAGTTCCTCGCTCTCTGGAGCTGTCACAGTAGCCTCATGCTCTCCTGGCTCCTGGTTGGTCGAGCCAACATTGCTCCCCTCACCATAGAGGGTCACTTATGAGCATGCCGCTCCCTTCTGAGCGGTTGAGTTCTCTCTCTCATGCTGAGAGTTGAGTTCCCCGCTCTCTGGAGCTGTCACAGTAGCCTCATGCTCTCCTGGCTCCTGGTTGGTCGAGCCAGCATTGCTCCCCTCACCATAGAGGGTCACCTATGAGCATGCCGCTCCCTTCTGAGCGGTTGAGTTCTCTCTCTCATGCTGAGAGTTGAGTTCCCCGCTCTCTGGAGCTGTCACAATACCCTCATGCTCTCCTGGTTGGTCGAGCCAGCATTGCTCCCCTCACCATAGAGGGTCACCTATGAGCATGCCGCTCCCTTCTGAGCGATTGAGTTCCCTCTCATGCTGAGAGTTGAGTTCTCCGCTCCCCAGAGCTCTGACAGCATATGGCTTTTCTAAAACCCACGGTGTGGTAAGATCGCACATCAAGTGTTTTGCATTCTTTCTAAAAATCCTGTACGGTAAGGGTCACGCGCTGCGGCTTCGTGCCTTTTCTTTGAGTTGGTCAGGCCCCGGTTTTTCACCTTGGGCCCCACTCTACCTATGTATAGAGCATAAAGCCCCTCATCATAGAGGGTCGTTTATGAGCACACTAGCTACCCTAGAACAGTTTAAATCCATGTTATGGTAAGTGCACACGCTAAGTCTCTGTGCACTTTCTAAAAATCCACGTTGTGGTAAGATCGCACATCAAGTATTTTGCGTTCTTTCTAAAATCCTGTACGGTAAGGGCTACGCGCTGCGGCTTCGTGCCTTTTCTTTGAGTTGGTCAGGCCCCGGTTTCGCCTTGGGCCCCACTCTACCTATTTCTCCCTATGCTCTGGGCTTGAAGGACATATTACATCACGAGTGCTGTAATTCAGCGACCTCAGGATGAGTAGGCCTCTCTCTGCCTCCCTGTTAGGTTGCTCTCCTTGTCGGTCGAGCTAGCATTGCTCCCCTCACCATAGAGGGTCACCTATGAGCATGCCGCTCCCTTCTGAGCGTCTGAGTCTCTCATGCTGAGAGTTGAGTTCTCCGCTCTCCAGAGCTGTCACAGCAGCTTTATGCTCTCCCTGTCGGTCGAGCTAGCATTGCTCCCCTCTCTGTAGAGGGTCACCTATGAGCATGCCGCTCCCTTCTGAGCGTCTGATTTCCCTCTCATGCTGAGAGTTAGGTTCTCCGCTCCCCAGAGCTCGGAATCAGCAAACTTCAGGTTGTTAGGCCTCTCTCGGCCTCCCTGTTAAGCTGCTCGCTGTATAATGACAGCCCCTGTGATTCCCTAGAACGGAAAGAAACTCCATGTTATGGTAAGTGCGCACGCTAGTCTCTGGGCACTTTTCTAAAATCCACATTGTGGTAAGATCGCACATCAAGTGGTTTTGCGTTCTTTCTAAAATCCTGTACGGTAAGGGCTACGCGCTGCGGCTTCGTGCCCTTTCTTTGAGTTGGTAGTCCCCGGTTTCGCCTTGGGCCCACTCTACCTATGTATCATGGTGATACTGACTTGAACAGGGTGTTGCTACCAAGGGTCTGTTGAGACAGTTCCCTCATTGAGCTCATCAGAGCAAGCGGTAGCCCCTGAGTGACAGGCCAGGACCTAGCTACTATTCTAGGCACTTGGCCATATCCCCTTAAAGGAATCTTTCTATGATTCTAAGCCTTCGAGCTCTACCCTGGGTCCGGGAGCCCCGGCCCATAACAGGTAAGTTCAGGGTATGCAGCTCGGGTCTTTGGCCGTAGGGGATAATGTCACTGACAGCCGTCTACTGTCCCAGGGGCAACTCCCGTAGCCGGGTAGAGTTGGTACTTAGTGCTTGCCTTTTGTGCTTGGCTTGCACTCCCCTCAGCATGGTGGCGTGGGTATTCCGTTCCCCATAGCGACCCCTAGAGGACGCAGTTCGAAGTTCCCTCGAAAGGGAACGTCTCAGGTTACGTATGTAACCATGGTTCCCTGAGAGTAGGGAACGAGACACTGCGTCCTCTAGGCGCGGTGCCATGCTTCGGACGCAAGCTTCAGACGAAGAAGTGGATGACGTATTTTCCCGGCGCCCCTTTATACTGTGGTCGCGCCGGTAGTGACGTCATAGGCTGTCGCCGGCCAACAAGTGGTGTTTTTGTATGTATGCTTCAGACACGGGTCACGCTGACGACGTTCCCCATAGCGACCCCTAGAGGACGCAGTGTCTCGTTCCCTACTCTCAGGGAACCATGGTTACATACGTAACCTGAGACGTTCCCCCGGTCTATACCTCTCTGCATCAACTGAATTAATTGTTTTATTATTCATTACTGGATGCTCGAAATTGAACGGGAGAATGCACGTTTTAAACAGCTTATTGTAAAGGTCAGTTAATCACGTTCTAATCTAGTGCGCTGCAACACTGATAACGCACACACATAGCAACAGACTGTTGCGCGTACATCACGCGCAGATCGCGCGCACAGAATCATTCAGCGCGGAAATGTATCGTCAACACTGTTCTGTGATTTCTCAATTAAATAGCTTAGAAACTGAAAAGTTCAAGCATATATTTCTTAATAACTAAGTCCCACAGCTTCACTAATAGTAGAGAGACGCTGACAGGTAGAATTAATTCACACACGCAATGGCTCTCACTAATGCATTCATTCATATAATCTTTACTTTGCTACTTTATCTGTATCTGATTCAGAACCAGCAGAAATCTGTGAGAAATATAACGACCCAAAGACGAAAGAATGATAAAAATAAGCTGTTATAGGAGCCATGTGGGCAGTGCTGTGTCATATGCCATATGTGCACAACATGTTTGTCACAGCTCCAGACTTATTTGTTCATTAATGACGTCATCAGCGACTAGTCGACGTCGACTCGACTTTCATCACAAAAAAGTCGACTTTAAAAAATCAGAAGTCGTTCAACCCCTAGTTTATATTAATTAGCCCGTTAACTCATTCTCTCAGACGGTATGCGGCGCATTCGCAGCTTATGGACGGAACGCCACTGATTAATTCATCACATGATTATTAAAGGAGTTAACTAATTATGAACTAACGAAGAGCTATCCTTAACTACAACTGGAGTCATACGGATTTATGCATGAATAACGGCAGCCTTAACTACATGTTACTCCTCATGAGGCTATCGGCACCGAACAATCAATATCATGATCTGAAGATGTCAAATGCTCAAATTATGATAGTATTAAATTAATTTTCAAAGTCAGAGTATTTCTTATTCCTTCTTAAGGAGGCTGTTTGATTTAGTTTACCCATACATGTTAATTAATGCATTAACTATCAAACATGTACTAACATGTAGTTAAGGCTGCCGTTATTCATGCATGAATTCATATGACTCCAAGGATAGCTCTTCGTTAGTTCATAATTAGTATACTCCTTTAATAATCATTAGTATGTGATGAATTAAGTATTAATTTATTTACATGATTATTCATGTACCCTTATTGTAAAGTGTTACCGACTGACAGATATAAGTAAAAATAAACAGGTATTTTCTGAGTTTTGAGCCATTTGTTACTGTTTTATATATGTTAATTGTCATGATAATTATAATTTAAATGCTGACCACAATATTATTGATGATAATTGGTGAGAGAGGGATGGTTAATTTTGGAAAAAGGGCAGGGTCTTGAACACTAAAGTACCCCCTCCGCAGTGCCTGAACAATGTAAATATAGATTACGTAATAAGAGGTTTGCTTTGTCTATTGTATAATGACACTCAGATGCAAATTATTTTATGGGAAGGGTCAGTATCTCCCAGACTCCTGAAAAACTTATAAAAGCTGAACTTTCAGTCAGTGCGTGTGTCAGTGACTAAAACAGCTGCAGTGTACCCTATCACTGATTTACTGTGGTAATGGAGATGCTGTATGGACTCCTACTGATGATTATTTCATGTGAGAAACTCCCATTTGTTCTGTATTATTTTATAATTTCATTGTTCTAAATCATCTAACATTATTTGTTCCATGTTTTTCAGCTGTTAGTGGTCAGTCTTTGACCTCCTCAGACTCTGTGGTGAAAAAGCCTGGAGACTCAGTGACTCTGTCCTGCACTGTGTCTGGATTGTCAATGAGCAGCTCTTACATGCACTGGATCCGTCAGAAACCAGGGAAAGCACTGGAGTGGATTGCATTTATAGACACTGGCTCAACTGTATATTATGCTCAGTCTCTACAGGGCCAGTTCTCCATCACAAAAGACACCAGCAAAAACATGCTGTATTTAGAGGTGAAAAACCTGAGGACTGAAGACACAGCTGTTTATTACTGTGCACGACAGTCACAGTAAGACAAGACTGCAGGACTGAACAAAAACTAGTTATGTGATCTGAGGGTCCAAGAACATGTTTCAGCACACTTCACTTTTTGTTAATTCTTGTTAATTCTCTGAGTGTTTTAGAAATGGATGTAAACTTGAATAAATCAAGAAAAACTTTAGACAGTATATATATATATTTTTCAACAGTATAGGGATATGTTGAACTGAAATGTTGAATTAATGCTAGAATAAAAACATTCACAAATTACAATTAATTTGAGCTCTATAACATTTCACTGTGGGAACCTTTACAATCAGCAAATGTTCAGCACATCAAGATCTTTGAATGATGATATTTCAAACAAGTTTTCAGTCTAATCAGTGCAGAATCAATGATGATAGTAAAGAAGCATCTTCGTTCTACATGGTTGTTTATATTATCTTTTGTGTTTTCCTGTGTCTTTTAAAGAGTGTTATTAAAGACTGTTAGTTTAATTATCTCATTTGCCGAGCACATCATTACAGCCAATTATGACACTATGTCTCTGAACTAGTACATAATAAAAACAATACATTTAAAGTCAGACATGGTCATGAAGGTTAATAAAGTCACGTAATGTTAAAGTGCCTTTAGATGGCACCCCATGCAAGCCTACCTCTTGGTCCTTTTTAAAAAGCCTCCACTCTGATGTTTGTGATTTTGATGCATCAGCTTCCTCTTTCATAACATGACAATGGATATTTTGTCTAAACTGGGATTTATCTTCATGTTTGCTCTCACAGAATGTAAGAAGGACTCCTGAAAACCTGTTGATAATCAGATGTATTCATGTGTACTGTTGTAAATGTTAATGTTGAACTGCTTGTTTTTCAGTCTGTTGGTGTCAAATATTGACTGAGTCTGAGTCAGTGGTCATTAAACCTGGAGGATCTCACAGACTCACCTGCAGTGTTCGAACTATACCATGGACTTTGGGGGAGCCCACTTTTTTATATATATATAACGGGGGTGGGGGGGTGGGGGGGGGTTGTGCGCTTACAATGACTTACAAAGATACATAACAGCTACAAGTGTATGCACTACTTGCTTTATGCAAGCACTATATAGGATATATCACTATACAGGATTTACCCTATTATACTTTATCGACACGAATTGATAGGTGAAACAACAAACAGCCACCCACAAATGGTCTATTTAGCTTCAGACTGTCAATCGAGAGTCATGCAGACCTATAACACAGCCACAACACATGATTGCGAATAACATGCCCTACCTTAACACAGAATGCCTTGTGTTCTTCTTGCCATGGTGGCTATATGATGCTAACTGCAGAATGGATTTCAAGGACTTTGCGCCCCCACACCTTGATGCTCATGACAAGAATGGCATGTATAGTTATCTTTATTGAAGTGAATTAGGTTTAAATCGCCGTCATGCATTAAATTATATTTTTGCAATTTTACACATAATAATCCACGATGATCACATTACACAAAACTGAAATTGCACGTCAAAACAACACATTGTCAGTATTTTTTGAGACCCCCCAAAATTTCACAAATCACTTTTTCAGGGGAGCCCATGTCTTATTAAGGGGAGCCGAGCTCCCCCTAGCTCCCCCGTAGTTCGCACCCTGCTCACCTGTACAGCATCTGGATTTAGTAGTGACCCGAGCTTGGATCAGACAGGCTGCAGGAGGAGGTCTGGAGTGGCTGGCATACATCTCCTCTGGTAGTAGTTATATATACTACTCTCAGTCTGTTCAGGGATGCTTCACCATCTCCAGAGACAACAGCAAGAAACAGATGTATCTGCAGATGAATAATATGAAGAATGAAGACACTGCTGTATATTATTGTGCAAGAGAGACACATTGATGAATACAGCTCAGCACTGCACAAAATATGAAAACAACCATATAAACAGCTCACTATGTAAAACCACAGTGACTAAATTAATTAAACATTAAAATAATTAGATTTTTGCTTATACAACGCTATCAAATGTCTTCAGGAGACTTAGCATGGAGGCACGAGTTATATGTACTAATTTTTTGATGCCTTTAGTGAAGCTCTCATTATTTATTTTTGTTGAGAATGTTCCGTATAAAACCAAGGTGATTATAATTAGGCTTAGCTGCAATTTTTGCTATTTGATAATATATCATGTACAGTCCCTAGACTATCCTGCCTTACAGTTTTATAAATACCTACTAAGTAATTGTTGTTTTTTCCTCTTTGTTCATGTCTTATCTCAGGAGAATCTATTTCTAACTGACTATAGTTAAAAATATTTATACAGTCACAGAAACAGCGAGAAATGTTGTTCACTTTGACAGATGCTAATGGCATCTCATGGATTGAAAACACACAACACCTGGTTTTTAAAACAGTCCGTATGCAGAAATAAAATAAATGAATAAATAAATCAGACATTGTTTCCACACACAAGCTGTCATTCCACATTTGTAATTTGAGAACCTGAAAAGCAACACAATTACTTGTGAAAGAAAAAACAGAAATGTTAACATTTTCTTGAAGAATGCAATAATGATAATACATTACTAAATGTTGAATATTACATTACAGCAATGATTCACTGCTTCCACAAGAGGGAGAACCTAACTTACAGTGAAAACATGACTTTTCAAGTAAAACAAAATTAAATTGTAGAGACAAAAATTTATATCACAAAAATGTCATCAAAAACAGAGCCAAGAAATTAAGATCAAATTCACTTGAAGTAAATGTGGTTAAATTGGAGTTCATGTGTAATTCTTCAAGAGCACCATTTCAGTAACACCTCCTCACATTTCCACTCACGTTACTTCAGAACTTTATATACAGCCCAAAAATGTGGCATATGCAAATTCACTCTCCACTTCACCTGTATATAAACACACAATTCAGCTCAACATAAAATTATAATTTAGAATACACCTCTATAGTTACAAGGCGGTCAAGGTTTTTTTAACAATGGTGTCGAAAAGCATTTGGTTGTTCATTATTGTAGTGATTTTAGCTCAAGGTAAGTTTGACATTTTCCTTTTAGTTTCTAGCCAAGCACATTCGATACATTAATGGATGCTCTATCAATGTAATTTATTTATTTTTTTATTCCACAGGTATCAGTGGTGATGAAATTCGGTTAGATCAGTCACCTGCTGAGATAAAGAAACCTAGAGAAACAGTGAAGATCTCCTGTAAAATATCTGGTTTTACAATGACAAGCTACTACATGCACTGGATACGACAGAAACCCGGGAAAGCTCTGGAGTGGATTGGAGGAGTTAACTCTGGTAGTGTTATTTATGCAGAGACAATGAAAAATCACTTCACGCTGAGTGAGGACGTGTCTCAAAGTACACAGTATCTTGAAGCCAAGAGTCTGAGAGAAGAAGACACTGCTGTTTATTACTGTGCTCGACAGACACACTGACTCCATCTGATGAAGCAGCTCTACAAGAACTGAAAGTAACTGAAGTGAGAAGATTTCAATTAGCTTGATACCTTAATCCACATGTACATTATATCACTGCAGATTTAATCTTGATTGCAATAAAAATGAGTACATTTTAGCCTTCTGCTTTAAAATTTGAATAGTTTTCTTTATTACTTTATTATTCTATTCTCCCATTTTTAAAATCGTATAAATTGTTTCTGGAATAGCAAATGTGGTTCTAACCTAAATAAAATTATACTTTCATTGTATTCTATGTGTGTGTATTTATTTTTAAAATCAAAAAGTTGAGTGGTATATTCAAATTATATAGATATACAAATGTACTTTTTGCTTTGATGACTGAAGAGATGCTTAAAAGTGAATTTAAATGTCCATGTCCTCCCTGTCGTACTCCAACCTCCTAAAGGACCTTTACCTGGGCCTTAAAATACCACATCCAAGCACCAGTCCTCCAAACCCACTGTAAACAGACATACTGTTACCAAAAACACCAATCATAAAAACATCTAACATTTACTGAACCCACACCAATGACAGTAACAGCCTGCTTTCTATAGTATGCCAGAATTAGTAATAACTGGGTCATAATGTTAAACATCGTTGTGAAGTAAAAAAAAGTATTTTTATCTAAGTTATCTGTATAGATGTTTAAGTTGATTTGATGAGTTAATGCCATTTGAAATGTGTGACTGTAAACATTGTATTATAACATTCTGGAAAACTTCTATACTGCCCTAAAAATAAAATAAAATGTGAATTATGTATTATATTAATCAGAGTTCAATAATAAAAAAAAATTCTCCGTTTCAGTGTTGCCATAGTTACCTTGTTTTGCAGAATATATGCAAATGTCATGATTTAAGGAGGGTCAATGTTACTTAAACTTTTAAAAGACTTGTGCTATAAAACAAAAGTCTCAGTCAGTGTTTGTGTCCAGCGGCAGTGCAGCTAAATATTTTACTCTATAGTTCACAGTTTCAGGAAGATGATGGAAGTTTTACTGCATTTAGTTCCGCTGTTGATCGTTTCATGTGAGAAACTCTTAATTCTTCTGAATTGTTGAGGACATCCCACTGTTCTACATCATCTAACATTATTTGTTCCATGTTTTTCAGCTGTTAGTGGTCAGTCTTTGACCTCCTCAGATTCTGTGGTAAAAAAGCCTGGAGACTCAGTGACTCTGTCCTGCACTGCGTCTGTATTCTCAATGAGCAGCTACTGGATGGGCTGGATCCGTCAGAAACCAGGGAAAGCACTGGAGTGGATTGGGCAGATATCTGGCTCAACTGTATATTATGCTCAGTCTCTACAGGGCGAGTTCTCCATCACCACAGACACCAGCAAAAACATGCTGTATTTAGAGGTGAAAAGCCTGAAGACTGAAGACACAGCTGTTTATTACTGTGCTAGAGACTCACAGTTACACAAAAGACTGCAGGACTGAACAAAAACTATTCATGCATCAGATCACTGAAGCAACTTCCCCACAATTCAACAAATTATACTTATTTAGAAACGTTATTTGAAACAGTTACATACTTTATCATTAGCAGCTTCTCAAATAAATGAGTGACTAAAGGTCTGGATTAATTAAGGCTCATCATAAAGATCATAGATTCAGAGTCTGCAAAGTTGATCAATCAGCAAGATACAAAACCTGTACAGTTGCCATACATAACATTATGAAACAAAATCGTATGGTAATATATCAGAAAATATAATGCAATGTATTTTAAATAACACATTTCTTTAGGAAACTGGAGTTTCTACTTTTCAATACACTGCAGGAAGCACTATATATGGCTATATATTGATACGTTACATCGCAAAGAAGACAAAAACTGCACTACATTTTTATAAGTAATGGCTTTATTGAAACAATTAACTTGTGTATTAATCCTCCATGAGTTAATGGTTGAAAGGGTTTAAAGCTGAACACATTCATACATTTTATCAGGCTTTTTTTTTTTTTTTTTTACATGTGCAAATACACAATAGACAGAAAACACAAAGGACAATATTTGTATGTATATGGACACATAAATGTGAACAGATATATAGTATAAATCAATTTAATGCACAATTTATACATGCACAGTAATATTTTTTTTACATGTACAGTATATCTATATTATTGTGTTGATGAATATAAAACTACATAAATTATGATATACAAGTAAATTGTCACATATTTTTCTATATTTGAATTATGTATTAATTTACCCAGCATGGTTTCGCAACAAGAAATGCCTCAACAACAACAACCTGATATTGGAAAAGTGCTGATCTGTGTTTACTACAACTCATTTAAGCTCTGCAGCTTTACTGTTATTTACCCTCTTTCTCATGAACAAAACACAATGTCGCATCTGTTTGATGGAACTGATGGGTTGCACACACATGCCTGCTGTGAAAAATAATCACATTTATTCACCGAAGTACAATATTATTTCCATATCAAGATAGGTGATACTATTGTCCATACAATGAACCTCAATAATCTCAAGCTCCAGTGATTCCACAATTCAGGGTTTCAATGCAAATGAACTGATGTCTGTTTCATATTTAAACAGCTACACTGTAGAGTGGAGGACTCATCACCAGTTCAGCCTTCATATAAACCATGTTCACTTCATTTCTCTTGCTGTGGCTGGCTGCTGTGTCTTGTAAGTAAATCCCCCAGACAAAACAAACTATTTTTAGTGTACATATTCATATTCATAATTTTAAATGTTGTGTTTATCCACAGGTATTGACTGTCAGGTTGTGCTCACACAGTCTGAACAGTCAGTAGTTGTGGCTCCAGGTGCTTCCTACAAACTGACCTGTGCCTGCAGTGGGTTTACTGTTAGCAGCACTCACATGCACTGGATCCGTCAGGCACCTGGAAAAGGACTGGAATGGATTATTTATTATTATTCAGATTCTACTAAGAGCTCAGCTCAGTCAGTACAGGGCAGATTCACAGCATCTAAGGACAGCTCTAATCTCTATCTGCATATGAATCAGCTGAAGACTGAAGACACTGCAGTGTATTACTGTGCAACAGACACACACTGTGGAAACATGAATACAGGCAGCTGTTCAAAAACTCATCATGAGAAATGGGGTGGACATGTTTGAGTTATGCAAGCTCTAAAGTAACATAAGACCCATCTGAGCTGTTTTAAATAAATGCAAAAAATATGTTAATAAAAATAAAACTTTTATTTTTAATTTCACACTTGGTTTTCAGTAAATCTATACAGAGTAGTCTGTTTTCTACAGTAATCTATGTTTCAGTATGAAGTATTACCTGTGCATTTTATAATATTCAGTATTTTTAATTTCTCTTATAGTAATAATGGACTGGGCATTTTTTCTAATAGCATTTCTACTTCATAACTTCATTAACTCTTCATGGATACTGTCACAATGGAGGTCATTTATAAAAAGTAGTGATTATGATTTATAGAATAATTAAACTATTAATGATGACCATACTATGATGCAACAAGTGTAGCTAAATCCGGTGACTCTCAAATACTTTGACAAGCTGCAAAAGCAGCCTACA
This sequence comes from Aspiorhynchus laticeps, assembly GCA_023376895.1. NCBI lineage: Eukaryota > Metazoa > Chordata > Actinopteri > Cypriniformes > Cyprinidae > Aspiorhynchus > Aspiorhynchus laticeps. The sequence continues at coordinate 24,398,249 of CM041794.1, read as the reverse complement.
GACAGATACATGTGACATCACAACCAGATCGTATAGCTGACTCCTTTCACCCCAAAAATGAGACTGACACCAGTCAATGACTTTCATCAGGGAAAGAAGATGCAATAAACTAATAACAATAATAATAATAGTAATAATAATTAAAAACAAACATCCAAACAAACACTTCGCTGCTGAGCTAGAAACTGGATTGCTGAAAATGTCTGAACAATGCTGGTGAATGTACTTTAACAATCAGTCTTTCAACCAACCTCAGGCCCCACTTGGCCACATTGGGTTGCTATCAGGGGCGGACTGGCCATCGGGAGCACCGGGAGAATTCCCGCTGGCCTGGCAGCCAATTTGGCCCGCTGCCCTACATTTATTTTTTTATTATTATTATTTATTATTATTTTTTTATATATTGTTGTTGTTGTTTTTGTTGCTTGTCGAATGTACTAAAGTGATTATTTCCGAATTCGCCATTCAATAATAAAACACTAATATATCATGAATCGGTTAGTCTTGACTGGCAACGAGATTCGCCTCGCGCGGGCTCCGCGCATCCGCCTAAAGGACGCAAGACTCTAGAATGGAGTGGAAGCTCCCAGGTGGAGCAGAGAGGCTTAACTGTCCTGTTCAGGGCTTCAAGTGCAGGTCAGTTACATCCGTACATAGACTATTGTAGTTTTATCTTTGTTTATCTTTAAACATTAAACTGCTGGCAAATGTTAGCAGTAGCTGTCAATTACTGCAAACTTAACAAAAGGACATAACTATTGTAAAGAGAAGGAATTTAGCAGATAAATATTCACATAGTTTTATAACGGGTTTATGAGGAGTTATGGCAGACAACAACACAACCCTTAGGAAAATTAACCTGGTTTTAATAAAAATAAATCCAAAACCATGGTTACTATTAGTTAAACCATGGTAACCACAAATTAATAATGGTTTTGCTACACGGTATAGTTTCACCATGGTATTTGTAGTAAAACTCTGGTTATACAAATAGTAATCAATCCACCAAAAACATGGTTACTTTTACCATAGGTCTAATAATACCATGGTTAATTTTCCTTTGGACAAAACATGACCCATGATAATGCAAAAACATATTACATTTTAAGATTTTTCTATAAAGATATATTCAAGATTTAGCTATTATTGTGCTAATTTTGACAAGATAAAACAATAATGTTATACTTAATTTTTTCTAAAATAAATGTGCAAACAAATTACAATGAGGTGGCTGTTTTGCAACAAGGTGGAGATGTGTTGATGGAAAAGTGACAGGTGCAAGAAAATTAGTGAAAAAAGTAAACATACACATGAGAGACAAAGAGATGTCAGGGAAAATGAAGAGACTAAAAAGGAAAATGGAAGTTCAGAAGATAAACTTTAGTTATTTTGCACGGCCCCAGCCTATAGGAATTGAAACTTTTTTATGCAATGATGATGATGGCCATACAAAAAATATTGTTGTCCGGTTTAAAAATTTGTTGTGGGTGTATGGGATGGCCTGGATGAGTGTGAGATTTCCCGGCCTGAAATTTTGTTCCAGTCCGCCCCTGGTCGATATTAAATAACAAACCATGAAATACATCACAGAACAAACACAGGGACGTGCAAAGAGTTCCTTGGGAGCAGGGGCTCAAATGTAAAAAAGGGCCATCAATTGTTAAAGTAAAATTATACATGGATATAAATATAAAAATAATGTCCTTTGCGTGTTCTTGAACTTGAACTGCTCACATGTCATATAATAGGTCTGTTGGTGGCACTTGGGCTTCATTTATCGAACAATAACAGTGTCATCGAACGGTAAATGGTGTATCAATAAGCAATACAATCAATGCGGCAACACGTAGTTACGTTATGATACGTAATATTCAGAGCGTGGGAGATGGGGGATTCCCCCGGTCTATACGTCTGCATCAACTGAATTTTATTATTATTTATTTTTTATTCCCCGTGAATAGGAGTAAAAACTCCCACCCGGATGACAATAATAGGCCATGCAAAATACCAATAAATAAATAATACAAATAATAATATCTTTAAAATATTGCCAAGTAACGTTGCAAACAACAATAAAATCACAGAAGGACTTTAACTGTAAGCGACACAAGTATACGGAAAACAAAGGTATTGTTTCCTATTTTTTCCTTATGTTTGTTATTATTTCAAATTGTATATACATTTTTATAAACTTTTGTTATTTATTTATTTACTACTTAGGCATGATAATAACGTCTTCAACATTGTCTATGACCAGATAGCCTATGTTTTTAGTGGACTTTCAAAAATGTGCTTTGCTTGAGAAAGCATGAAAATATCCAGTTATGATGTTTTGTTTTGCTTAGTTTTGCATCAAACACAATGTAATTTTCGGCAATCGAGATCTGGCAGCAACAGCGCATTTTTCCGCTTGAGCGAGCGCTTCGCGGACAGTTACGCGCAACAATCGTGAGGAGTCATAGCAACAGAGTGGAGGCAAGAAAGCTACCCGGAAGCTCCTGTCACTGACGTAGATTTACAGAAAATTATAGTTGTTTTCAAATAAATAATTTTACTTTCTTATTCCCAACACTTTAGTAAGCTTGAAGTCACATCTCAAATGATAAGGTATCAACTTATAATCATGTTTATATTAGGGGTTGCACCGAATAGTCGACTTCAGTGCTCTGCCATGACGCGCTTGACGTCGACTAGTCGCTGGTCCTAAAGAGGGCGCAACAGCGTAAGACATCCACATTTACGCTTCGTTTCCAAACAGTTAACATTACAAATTAATTCATACTCTGAAAGAGCTCCACAAGACATGTGTGATTATATTACTGGCTACTCGAAATTGAACGGGAGAATGCACGTTTTAAACAGCTTATTGTAAAGGTCAGTTAATCACGTTCTAATCTAGTGCGCTGCTACACTGAAAACGCACACACATAGCAACAGACTGTTGCGCGTACATCACGCGCAGATCGCGCGCGCAGAATCATTCAGCGCGGAAATGTATCGTCAACACTGTTCTGTGATTTCTCAATTAAATAGCTTAGAAACTGAATTGTTCAAGCATATATTTCTTAATAACTAAATCCCACAGCTTCACTAATAGTAGAGAGACGCTGACAGGTAGAATTAATTCACACGCAATGGCTCTCACTAATGCATTCATTCATATAATCTTTACTTTGCTACTTTATCTGTATTTGATTTAGAACGAGCAGAAATCTGTGAGAAATATAACGACCCAAAGATGAAAGAACTGATAAAAAATAAGCTGTTATAGGAGCAGTAGCCATGTGGGCAGTGCTGTGTCATATGCCATATGTGCACAACATGTTTGTCACAGCTCCAGACTTATTTGTTCATTAATGACGTCATCAGCGACTAGTCGACGTCGACTCGACTTTCATCACAAAATAGTTGACTTTAAAAAATCAGAAGTCATTCAGCCCCTAGTTTATATTAATTAGCCCGTGAACTCATTCTCTCAGACGGTATGCGGCGCATTCGCAGCGTACACTCTAAAAAACGCTGGGTTATTTTTTCAACCCAAATGCTGGGTTGAGACCGCTGGGTAAGGACGTTGGGTTGTTTTAACCCAATTTTGGGTTGAAAATTAGTCTTCATCATAACCCAGCGGCGCTGGGTTGGGAACGCGGACCTGAAGGAGAGCACGCACGTCACGTCAACATCGGACGACACCAGTGCGAGAAGCGAGACGAGAAGCCGCCATTTTCTCTGCCTGAAAGAAGCGAGAAGCGAGTGAAAGACGTTACGGTAAGTAAAGATTAAAAATGTAAAGTCATCATTCAATGTTTGTGTCCGGGAGTATTTTGAGGTTTTATGGAAGGCGGAAATAGTCCGAAAAGAGCTTATATTGAAAGATACACGGACGCGGTTTTCGCCTCAGAAACGGAGGCCTTAACTGCCTCTTTTACTGAACGGAAGAGATCCTTTTAATATAACGTCCGTGAGTGTCTTATGTCATATTTACATACGATTTTACAATATCTGCACTTTTTGAGGTGTTAATGGACAGTTATTATGTTAATTCATTATCTTATTTTTCGCGGTTAAACAAAATTTAGTTTCCTAAAGGAAACGGCGTATTGTAATAAAGACTAACGTTAGCATAATCATTTGACATGGACGGAACGCCACTGCTTAATTCATCACATGATTATTAAAGGAGTTAACTAATTATGAACTAACGAAGAGCTAACTACAACTGGAGTCATACGGATTCATGCATGAATAACGGCAGCCTTAACTACATGTTAGTACTCCTCATGTGTGACGAGGCGAACAAGACGTGAAGCAAGCGGATCCATTTGCAAGCTTTTTATTACAAAACATTGTCATATTCAGGCAAGGTCAGAAGACAGCAAACAGGTATGGCATGGGCAAGACACAAGAGTAGTCCTTAGAACAACGTGGGTCGGCGATCGGCGAACTTTATCCAGAGGGCTAGGCAGAGTGAATAAACCAGGAGCACGGGCAGGAATCAGAACACAGGAAATCTAACTGGGAATACTGGGAAACGCTTTGTAAGGTAGCTAGGCTAAACAATACTCGGCAGTGAGTAGGAGAAAGTCCAGGGCTTATGGAGTGTGTGTGTGTGTGTGTGTGTGTGTGATTGGGTGATGGTGATTGTGAGATGGAAAACAGGTGCAAGCGTGATCAGTGTGAACAGCTGTGTTGGTGCAGTGGATGATGGGAAATGCAGTCTATGAGTGATCTGTAACTGTGTGGTGTGAAAGTCCCAACCCAGGCTCATTGGAAATACGTGTCTCTACATACATTTCTGCAACAGCGTAATTATGTACCTTGCAGCACGTTTCGCGGCAGTTTCAAAGTGAAATGTCCAGAGAGTGGCGCTAAAACACACGTTTAATATGTGACCGTGACACGTTTTTATTACGTTGGTACAGGCACGTATTGCAGTGTTTTCATTATGCTGCTTGAGGTACGTTTTGCCGCCATTCATAATTCAAATATCCGGTGAGTGTCGCTAAAGATTAAGCTCTATGAAGTTGGAAGTATCCCCTACACCAAACCCAACCCTAAACCTACCCGATAGTGTTAACAAATGCAAAAGTAATATAAAAACGTATTCGCTGATGCAGCCACGCTATTTTAACTTCCTTATGCAGATTTGAGCTGTTTTGTTGAATTGTGGTTTCACGGGATTCGTACCGGAGCTCTTCTTCACCTGAGTGCAACGCTGTATCGCGTGAGCCACCGAGTAAACTTACTGAGTTAGTAAACTCATACATATGAAGCTGTATATGTGCCAATAACGTTCAAAAGTATCAGTTTTCAAATCGTGCAAGATGCTAAAATTGTTTATTAGTCATTACATACCATCCTGCAAGTAACTGTGAGAAAATAATCCAAACTGTTCCTGTAAGTCATACTTCGTGTGAAAAGGAATAATAGTTGTCAGAGTTTTACTGCCTCTAGTGTTCATTTCAACTGGAAACTGCAGGGAATCGTACATATAGGTACGTTTTTTCAGTTTTGCAGAAATGTATGTAGAGACACGTATTTACAATGAGCCTAGGTTGGAAAGTCCATGTGATGGGTGAGTGACCTCTAGTGGTGAACGGACAGAAGTTCATGGCCAGGATTTGTGACATCATGAGGCTATAGGCACCGAACAATCAATATTATGATCTGAAGATGTCAAATGCTCAAATTATGATAGTATTAAATTAATTTCAAAGTCAGAGTATTTCTTATTCCTTCTTAAGGAGGCTGTTTGATTTAGTTTATCCATAAATGTTAATTAATGCATGAACTATCAAACATGCACTAACATGTAGTTAAGGCTGCCGTTATTCATGCATGAATCCATATGACTCCAAGGATAGCTCTTTGTTAGTTCATAATTAGTATACTCCTTTAATAATCATTAGTATGTGATGAATTAAGTAGTAATTTATTTACTTGATTATTCATGAACCCTTATTGTAAAGTGTTACCGACTGACAGATATAAGTAAAAATAAACAGGTATTTTCTGAGTTTTGAGCCATTTGTTACTGTTTTATATGCGTTAATTGTGATAATAATTATAATTTAAATGCTGACCACTTTATTATTGATGATAATTGGTGAGAGAGAGGGATGGTTAATTTCGGAAAAAGGGCAGGGTCTTGAACACTAAAGCACCCCCCTCCACACGTGCCTGAACAATGTAAATATAGATTACGTAATATTAAAATATGAGTGGAGATTTCCTTTGTCTATTGTATAATAACACTCAGATGCAAATGATTATATGGGAAGGGTCAGTATCTCACAGACTCCTGAAAAACGTATAAAAGCTGAACTTTCAGTCAGTCCGTGTGTCAGTGACTAAAACAGCTGCAGTGTACCCTATCACTGATTTACTGTGGTAATGGAGATGCTGTATGGACTCCTACTGATGATTATTTCATGTGAGAAACTCCCATTTGTTCTGTATTATTTTGTAATTTTGTTGTTCTAAATCATCTAATATTATTTGTTCCATGTTTTTAGCTGTTAGTGGTCAGTCTTTGACCTCCTCAGACTCTGTGGTGAAAAAGCCTGGAGACTCAGTGACTCTGTCCTGCACTGTGTCTGGATTCTCAGTAGGCAGCTCTTACATGCATTGGATCCGTCAGAAACCAGGGAAAGCACTGGAGTGGATTGGGCGTATTGACACTGGCACTGGCACTATTTTTGCTCAGTCTCTACAGGGCCAGTTCTCCATCACAAAAGACACCAGCAAAAACATGCTGTATTTAGAGGTGAAAAGCCTGAAGACTGAAGACACAGCTGTTTATTACTGTGCACGACAGTCACAGTAAGACAAAAGACTGCAGGACTGAACAAAAACTAGTTATGTGATCTGAGGGTCCAAGATCATGTTTCAGCACACTTCACTTTTTGTTAATTCTTGTGTTTTAGAAATGGATGTAAACTTGAATAAATCAAGAAAACTTTTAGACAGTATATATATATTTTTCAACAGTATAGGGATATGTTGAACTGAAATGTTGAATTAATGCTAGAATAAAAACATTCACAAATTACAATTCATATGAGCTCTATAACATTTCACTGTGGGAACCTTTACAATCAGCAAATGTTCAGCACATCAAGATCTTTGAATGATGATATTCCAAACAGGTTTTCAGTCTAATCAGTGCAGAATCAATGATGATAGTAAAGAAGCATCTTCGTTCTACATGGTTGTGTTTATATTATCTTTTGTGTTTTCCTGTGTCTTTTAAAGAGTGTTATTAAAGACTGTTAGTTTAATTATCTCCTTTGTTGAGCACATCATTACAGCCAATATGACACTATGTCTCTGAACTAGTACATAATTAAAACAATACATTTAATGTCAGACATGGTTATGAAGGTTAATAAAGTCACAGAAAATGTAAAAGTACCTTTAGATGGCACCCTATGCAAACCTACCTCTCTTGGTCCTTTTTAAATAGCCTCCACTCTGTTGTTAGTGATTTTGATGCATCAGCTTCCTCTTTCATAACATGACAATGGATATTTTGTCTAAACTGGGATTTATCTTCATGTTTGCTCTCACAGAATGTAAGAAGGACTCCTGAAAACCTGTTGATAATCAGATGTATTCATGTGTACTGTTGTAAATGTTAATGTTGAACTGCTTGTTTTTCAGTCTGTTGGTGTCAAACACTGACTGAGTCTGAATCAGTGGTCATTAAACCTGGAGGATCTCACAGACTCACCTGTACAGCATCTGGTGGTAACCCGTACTTGGCTTGGATCAGACAGGCTGCAGGAGGAGGTCTGGAGTGGCTGGCATACATCTCCTCTGGTAGTACTATATACTACTCTCAGTCTGTTCAGGGACGCTTCACCATCTCCAGAGACAACAGCAAGAAACAGATGTATCTGCAGATGAATAATATGAAGAATGAAGACACTGCTGTATATTATTGTGCAAGAGAGACACAGAGATGAATACAGCTCAGCACTGCACAAAATATGAAAACAACCATATAAACAGCTCACTATGTAAAACCACAGTAACTAAATTAATTAAACATTAAAATAATTAGATTTTTGCTTATACAACACTATCAAATGTCTTTAGGAGACTTAGCATGGAGGCACGAGTTATATGTACTAATTTTTTGATGCCTTTAGTGAAGCTCTCCTTATTTACTTTTGTTGAGAATGTTCCGTATAACAGCAAGATGATTATTATTAGACTTAGCTGCAGTTGTTGCTATTTGATAATACAGCATGCAGGGTCGAGGTTAGAACCTGAGTCCCAAGACTATCCTGCCTTACAGTTTTATGAAGAACTACTAAGAGGTTGTTTTTTTTTTCCCCTTTGGTCATGACTTATCTCAGGAGAATCTATAACTGACTATAGTTTAAAATATTTATACAGTCACAGAAACAGCGAGAAATGTTGTTCACTTTGACAGATGCTAATAGCATCTCATGGATTGAAAACACACAACACCTGTTTTTTAAAACCATGCAGAAATAAAATAAATGAATAAATAAATCAGACATTGTTTCCACACACAAGCTGTCATTCCACATTTGTAATTTGAGAACCTGAAAAGCAACACAATTACTTGTGAAAGAAAAAACAGAAATGTTAACATTTTCTTGAAGAATGCAATAATGATAATACATTACTAAATGTTGAATACATTACAGCAATGATTCACTGTTTCCACAAGAGGGAGTCCCTAACTTACATTGAAAACATGACTTTTTTTGTAGAGACAAAAATATATAAAATAAGTAAATTATAGAGACAAAAATTATATCACGAAAATGTCATCAAAAACAGAGCCAAGAAATTAAGATCAAATTCACTTGAAGTAAATGTGGTTAAATTGGAGTTCATGTGTAATTCTTCAAGAGCACCATTTCAGTAACACCTCCTCACATTTCCACTCACGTTACATCAGAACTTTATATACAGCCCAAAAATGTGGCATATGCAAATTCACTCTCCACTTCACCTGTATATAAACACACAATTCAGCTCAACATAAAATTATAATTTAGAATACACCTCTATAGTTACAAGGAGGTCAAGGTTTTTTTAACAATGGTGTCGAAAAGCATTTGGTTGTTCATTATTGTAGTGATTTTAGCTCAAGGTAAGTTTGACATTTTCCTTTTATTTTCTAGCCAAGCACATTCAAAACATTAATGGATGCTCTATCATTGTAATTTTTTAATTTTTTTATTCCACAGGTATCAGTGGTGATGAAATCCGGTTAGATCAGTCACCTGCTGAGATAAAGAGACCTAGAGAAACAGTGAAGATCTCCTGTAAAATATCTGGTTTTACAATGACAAGCTACTACATGCACTGGATATGACAGAAACCAGGGAAAGCTCTGGAGTGGATTGGGAGAGTTGACTCTGGCTCTGGTAGTGTTATTTATGCAGAGACAATGAAAAATCACTTCACGCTGACTGAGGACGTGTCTCAAAGTACACAGTATCTTGAAGCCAAGAGTCTGAGAGAAGAAGACACTGCTGTTTATTACTGTGCTCGACAGACACACTGACTCCATCTGATGAAGCAGCTCTACAAGAACTGAAAGTAACTGAAGTGAGAAGATTTCAATTAGCTTGATACCTTAATCCACATGTACATTATATCACTGCAGATTTAATCTTGATTGCAATAAAAATGAGTACATTTTAGCCTTCTGCTTTAAAATTTTAATAGTTTTCTTTATTACTTTATTATTCTATTCTCCCATTTCTAAAATCTTATAAATTGTTTCTGGAATAGCAAATGTGATTCTAACCTAAATAAAATTATACTTTCATTGTATGGAAAAAGTAGAATTTTTTATTTTTGGTTGAACTATATTTTAAATGTATAAGCATGTGTGTGTATTTCTTTTTAAAATCAAAAAGTTGAGTGGTATATTCAAATTATATAGATATACAAATGTACTTTTTGCTTTGATGACTGAAGAGATGCTTAAAAGTGAATTTAAATGTCCACGTCTTCCCTGTCCTACTCCAACCTCCTAAAGGACCTTTACCTGGGCCTTAAAATACCACATCCAAGCACCAGTCCTCCAAAACCACTGTAAACAGACATACTGTTACCAAAACACCAATCATAAAAACATCTAACATTTACTGAACCCACACCAATGACAGTAACAGCCTGCTTTCTATAGTATGCCAGAATTAGTAATAACTGGGTCAAAATGTTAAACATTGTTGTGAAGTAAAAAAAAGAGCAGGTTGTTTTATGTAAGTTATCTGTATAGATGTTTAAGTTGATTTGATGAGTTAAGGCCATTTGTGTGACTGTAAACATTGTATAATAACATTCTGGAAAACTTCAGTACTGCCCTAAAAATAAAATAAAATGTGAATTATGTATTATATTAATCAGAATTCAATAATAAAAAAACATTCTCAGTTCCAGGGTTGCCATAGTTACCTTGTTTTGCAGAATATATGCAAATGTCATGATTTAAGGAGGGTCAATGTTACTTAAACTTTTAAAAGACTTGTGCTATAAAACAAAAGTCTCAGTCAGTGTTTGTGTCCAGCGGCAGTGCAGCTAAATATTTTACTCTATAGTTCACAGTTTCAGGAAGATGATGGAAGTGTTACTGCATTTAGTTCCGCTGTTGATCGTTTCATGTGAGAAACTCTTAATTCTTCTGAATTGTTGAGGACATCCCACTGTTTTACATCATCTAACATTATTTGTTGCATGTTTTTCAGCTGTTAGTGGTCAGACTTTGACCTCCTCAGACTCTGTGGTGAAAAAGCCTGGAGACTCAGTGACTCTGTCCTGCACTGTGTCTGGATTCTCAATGAGCAGCTGGTGGGTGGGCTGGATCCGTCAGAAACCAGGGAAAGCACTGGAGTGGATTGGATATATAGACACTGTTTCAAGTGTATATTATGCTCAGTCTCTACAGGGCCAGTTCTCCATCACCAAAGACACCAGCAAAAACATGCTGTATTTAGAGGTGAAAAGCCTGAAGACTGAAGACACAGCTGTTTATTACTGTGCTAGAGACTCACAGTTACACAAAAGACTGCAGGACTGAACAAAAACTATTCATGCATCAGATCACGATAGCAGTTCTACTGCAAACATCCCCAAAATATAAAATATTACTTGTTTTTAGATGTTATTCAACACACTTAAGCAATTCTTTGGTAGCATTTTTAAATAATGGTCCATCAGGTAACTATAGGAAGAAATGCAGGACAAATGAGTAGTAGTACAGAAACACTTCAGCTACTATTAACTACTCTGGAAACAAGAATAACTAATCATTAAGTAATAACGAAATTAAGCTTTAGACTAAGTTGATTTATTATTAGATAATCAATAATTACTGAATGAGATCAAACTCATTCAGAACTAATTCATAACTATGACAAATTATAACGAATTACCAGTTAATTACTAACCACATTATTAACATGTGAGACACAAGCAATTTTCTATTTTATGTGAACATGGTCATAAATTAAATACATAAAATTAAAGTGACAAAAATGGCAACTATATTTTACGTACATGATAAGGTCATTATTGTGGTTTTATTTATATTTGTGGTATGACTTTCTTTGTACTGATGTAAAATCAGCCGGGGGATGGACAATGCAAATTATTTGTACCTTCTGTCTTATAAACCCTCCGTATTTAACTCCTCAGTATTTTGTCGGTGAGATTTTTGAACAAAAACTGCGGCAAAAATGGTCCTCAGAATTACATGTTTAATAAGCATAATCATATTTATGGATGGTAAGTATAATTTAGGTAAAAACATGCTGTATTTAGAGGTGAAAAGCCTGAAGACTGAAGCCACAGCTGTTTATTACTGTGCTAGAGACTCACAGACACGTTTCACACCTGTAATTTGAAAACGGTGTTAGCACCGCATTTTACCCGGGGTTATGAAACCCTGCTCCGGAGCAGGGTTAGCACCGCATTTGTGGTGTTAACTCCGCATTGCGGTGCTAAGTTTGTTCAGTGTGAAACTGAGCAGTGTTTGCTTGTTGCTGCTGGACACCTGACATCAGACAGCCAATCAGAAATGAGCAGCGAAACGTGTAAAGTCGTGTAAACTGCAGCCGGTGAGGAGAAATATCAAAAGACGGAAAGCGTGTGAACTGGAGTGAATAGGAGACGGTATTAATCTTACGCTACTGTACAAGTGAACACTAACATTAGTCTCTCCACACTTAAAATAAATTCAAAGAAATATTCACATACTTTGCTCCTTGTTTTCTTTCTTTTGTACTTGTCTTTGTTTTCTTGGCTTTATGCGTCTCATGAGGCCGTTCACATGTCGCGCCTAAAACGCGTTTAAAACGCTAAGCGCGCCGCTTTCTCCTTCTTTCCAAAGCGCTCTGTAGCTTGCGCTCCCATGGCGTCTGCCGTTGCTAAGCAACCATGACCCGCGCTCTTCATGAAGACGCAGAAGTTTCAGCAAAGGATAAATGGATTTCCAGCACTAAATCGCTTGCAGTAGCTCTGCTACTAAATTTATTTAAAAATGGCTATCCCTGCCTGTAGAGCTATGATCAGCTGTTCCTCAATCTTCGCTGATCTAAAGACAAAAGAGGCGATGTTGTTTTTAATAACTGGCAAGATGCGGGAGAAGCCGTGTTAACAGATTGCCTGCTGTTCGTCCAATCAGTGACAGTGACACCGCAAATATGCAAATAAGAACGTTAACCCGGGGTTTGGGAATGTACAGTGTGAAACGTCTGTTAATGAATACCCAGGGTTAACAGTTAACCCCAGGTATAGTATGGGCAGTGTGAAACGTGATTACAGATAACCCAGGATTCCTTTATCTGGGGTTTAGGATGACCCAGGGTTAACAATTTCAAGTGTGAAAAGCCCTAGACTGTCCTAAATTTTTGCTATAGTAGCATCATATTAATGCTAGAAAGCCTATTAATTTGGCAACTGTGTTTTTTAAATAAACCATTATATTTCATAAATAAAGGGCGACCCCCTCACACCACCAGTAGGTGGCAGTAAGTCAAGTTCAAGTTCAAGGTTTATTTGTCACATACACGATTATACAGAGAGTTAGGGCTGTGCAATTAATCGAATTTGATTCTCATGCGCATCTAGTCAGTAAAGCCGGTTCCGTGATTGGCGGTAAATCTCCATCACCTGTTTTCAAATTGAGGGCAGTTAATACACAGAGCCATGGTTCACTGACAAGCTACGCGATATCGCGTTCATAATCGCAGATGAATCGAATTCGATTATGAATGCGAAATTGCCTAACTTGTCAGTGAACTAAGGCTCTGTGTATTAACTGCCGCTCAATTTGAAAACAGGTGATAAAGATTTAGCGCCAATCACAGAACCGGCTTTACTGACTAGAAATTATATAAATTATGGTTCCTAAAAAAATTGCTGAGATTATCTCGGTACGGTATCTACTTGGAATGCTTCTGTTTCTCCAGTATGACGATTTAATCAGTCTTTATTGTACGGCTCTGTACACTTTCAGTTCACTGCTCAATGCAATGATACCTTCAAAATGGCATCGGTGACGTCACACATAATAATCGCACGTGACTGACAAAGACCGATGGAGATCTGGCAGCAACAGCACATTTTTCCGCTTGGGCGAGCACTTTGCGGACAGCTTACCTTGCGCATGAATCACGCGCATACCAGCAAATCACTGAGAATGAGCAACAATTCCCAATTAATGAAGAATGAAGACACTGCTGTATATTATTGTGCAAGAGAGACACGGTGATGAATAAAGCTCAGCATGCACGTGCAGAGGTGAGAGGTGGGAGGTGGGGTGCTTGAGCACCTGCCCCTTTTCCCCTTGATGCCCAAAGTGCCCTTTTGTCAAGGCAATTACTATTATTATTATTATTATTATTTTTGTAATTAAACACCCTTTTGTGAAGGCCTGCCCAATCTAACTATTAGTAAAATTAATTAATAATAGTTTAGCCGTAAATTAAATTATCCACACGATGTTCTCAGCGGAGTGGTGTGCTTGTAAACTTATATTATTTAATTATTATTATTTTACGAGAACGGCGTGAAGAGATCATGCACAGCTGTTGTTTATACTGCTGTGTGTAGCCTGTGGAAGCACTTTATGCCTGGCTCACACTACAGGATATTTAGCCCGATTTAGCCCCGATTTCCCCCTCCCGAGAATCGGAGGAAAAATCTTGTGGAGCACCTTGATCGGTCCCGATGTTCGGCGCGGATTATCTGGTAATGTGAGGCGTTCACAGATCGAACCTTACACCTCCCGATCTGCTTGCACACAAATCGGGGCCACCCGACATGTTTGATATTTAAGATTTAAATCGGGATGATGACGACTGATTATGTCAGTACTTTCACAATAGCCAATGCGCGACCGCAAAACAGCTACACAGGTCCCTTGGATAGTGGAGATGGAGGAAACGCAGTGGCGGCGCTAGGGCGGGGCTTGACGGGGCTATTGGCCCATCAGAAACTTGCTTATCCCCGGCACAGCCCCCCAAGGATTTCCAAATGATTTTCATGTTCTTTTAACTCTCCATGTCACTCTCATTAACATTGAAAACTGTCTTAAACTCTCTCTTGTGGCTGGCATAGTGAAAAACATGAGAATAAACTTTATTTCGCGTTAAACAGGTTGTTTTTGAAAATTGGTGCATGAAATAAAGCTGCTCTGAATTTTCATTGATGACTGCAGTGTTAATAATAATAATTATAGGCCTATAATTCATTGTATAAATTAATAGATCTGTTTAAAAAAAAACTTTTAAAAACATTTTCAATGAGGAGTAAGCTAATAGCCTATTTTATTATCCTCACAGCGTATCATGCGGTGATGCGCCATGAAATTATTGCGGGGCAATAATTTAATGTAATTTAATAATAAAAGTAATCTAATAATAATATGCCTAATAATAAGAAGAATGTAACAGGCCTACAGTAATTTGAAATGCTAAATCCTCTTAATATTGCCAATTTTTGATGGGTTTGACAATATATCTGGCTATCATCTACACATGAAGCAAATCAGCACGGGGAGGTTATCACCCGCAATGTGTGCCCGTGTGGAAATAGGTTTATGAATTGTAATACTCTTGATGGTCAGACAAAAATCACTAGATGTGTGTAAAAAAAAATTAAAAAAATAAAGATAACTTAAATAAATAAATAAAACAATGAAAAAATAAAAAATCCCAACTTTCTCTCTTTTCTATATTCGTTCATAAATCATCTTACTTTGTAAGTGTCATATTAGGCAGTTGGCATTAGTATATTACTAATCAGTGGCATATGAGAAGTTTAATACCAAAAAGTTAAATATGCCTTTTTCAAAGCTGTTGTATATAAAAACCTGATAGCTAAAGTTAGGCGTTCATTACTTTCTATCAATTTAATTAGTTTTTTTAGCACCCTCTGAACTGTTAAGCCCCCCTTAGAACCCCCAACAAAAAAATCCTGGAGCCGCCACATGAGGAAACGGCTTCTTGAAGTTTTGTATTAACACTGTCTGTATAATGTGTCGAAAACGTATCACAACCCTAAGGAGAAAGAGAAGTGCGGGGGTGAAATCACCTCATTTTTGAACGTACAGGGTGAGTGCAGAAAGCTGCTAACATACAGTATGTAAACATTGCTGACAAGCTGCTGCGTGAGATCACGTGAGGCCCTCCGTCTGGCATGATAATCTTAATAATATCTTGTAGTGTGTGATGCGCCACGATATGCAAATCTTGTAGTGTGTGCATGTTTAAGATTTGAGGGAAGAAAATCTGTGAAGATTCTCCTTTTGTGTGTGCTGCAGCCAGATTTCATAATCGGTTAGGATTTTAAAAATGTGAGCCAGGCATTAGCTGCAGCAAGGGGCTACAATATTTTTGTTCAATGTTTTCCTAATGATAATCTTATGATTGGTTTATAAAGGCTACTACGAACACCCTTTTCCCATTTGTATCACAGAATAATAAAGAAAATATATTTTATAGTTTCCATACTAAATGATATGTCAATCAGTACTGCATTTTTCATATAGATTATTTATTTATTACCTGAAGATAACTTGAAAAACACATAAACCATATATTTTCGCAATCGTGAGTTTATTGTCTTCACGTTTCATCAGTAAAAACGTTTCTGCTTTTTATTTAGCTCAGCTTTACTGCAGGTCAAAAGTTTTTGTGCGAGAGCTCCCTCTGGCTTCGAATATGAATGAAACATGCACTGCATGAGTCTTCAGCTCTCCTGATATTCATATCTCCTCATTTTGGATACAAATAAAACGTCAGGTCATGTCTCTTTAATTTAAATCTAGACACCTCTATGTGAAAACACCTGCTCGAGCTTGAATGAAGTGCCGGGGACGAATTTACATTTTATTAAAATTAATATTAAATATTAAAAATGCAGCTAACGTAGTTCTACACACAGCAATACAAACAAAGGTGCTTGTTCTCTTTCGTTCTTGTTTAATTGGGAAAAGTTTAAAGCACGTCGAGGTGCCTTGTCTTTTTTATGTTATCCGACCAAAAACTATTCATACTTTGAACTTGTCACGAATCCTGGCCATGAACTTCCTCCCAATAGCCACCAGAGGTCACTAGTGCACCACATTAACTCATACACCACACCACTGGCACATTACATTGGACTGCGTTTCCCATCATCCATTTGCACTGACGAAACACAGCTGATTTCACTAATCACACTTTCACTTGAAGATTATCGCACCCAATCACACACCTTACTTAAGCCATGAACTGTCTCAGTATTATCGCCGAGTATTGTTTAGCCTAGCTACTCTACAAAGCGTTCCTTAGTGTTAGTTTGCCTTTTTGTCTTCCCATGTTTGATTCCTGCCCGCGTTCACTGGATTTACCCTCAGCCTTGCCCTTTGGACTTTGTTGCCTCGGTTTTGGATTATTGCTCTCGTACCTGGATTAACCCTTCTGTCAAGCCCCCTGGATATTGTACGCCGATCGCCGACCCACGCTTGTTCTAAGGACTACTCTTGTGTTTTGCCCATGCCACGTGTTTGCTATTTTCTGACCCTGCCTGAATATGACCATGTTGTATAATAAAGAGCTTGCACTTGGATCCGCTTGCCTCACGTCTTGTTCGCCTCGTCACAGAACTATTATTATTACAGTATTTATTTAAAAAACGTAGAGTGCCTTAAAAGTAATTATCATAAAACTGGTAAAACACAGGCTTATACTGATTTTCTCGTCCTCTGAATTATACTTATCAAACCTGTTTTTATAATCATTATCATTCAAAAAATGAATAAATTCAGAACAGATTAAAATAAAATTATATTTTAAATAAGACAGGAATATTTTTTCTATAACAACAATAATAATAATAATATCATTCCAGAGTAATTAAGAGGTGCAAAAAATGTCTTTAACATTTAAACTTAAAATGGTATTTTCTGTTCTGTTTCTTTTTCAAACCTGCGTCATGGCATTTGCTGCTGTATCAATACAGAAGTATCCATTTTGATACACATATCAGCAAGCAGCACAGCCCTATTAAAAGCTGTGTTCCATGTGCCCCTTTTATACTTTGAGCACCTGCTCCTCCAAAGGTCTCTGCACGGCCCTGTAGCTCAGCACTGCACAAAATATGAAAACAACCATATAAACAGCTCACTATGTAAAACCACAGTGACTAAATTAATTAAACATTAAAATAATTCGATTTTTGCCCACAACGCTATCAAATGTCTTCAGGAGTCAAGAGTCATATGTACAAATTTTTTTATGCCTTTAGTGAAGCTCTCCTTATTTACTTTTGTTGAGAATGTTCCGTATAACAGCAAGATGATTATTATTAGGCTTAGCTGCAATTGTTGCTATTTGATAATACAGCATGCAGGGTCGAGGTTAGAACCTGAGTTCCTAGACTATCCTGCCTTACAGTTTTATAAAGAACTACTAAGTTGTTGTTTTTTTCCTCTTTGGTCATGTCTTATCTCAGGAGAATCTATTTCTAACTGACTATATTTTAAAATATGTATACAGTCACAGAAACATCGAGAAATGTTGTTCACTTTGACAGATGCTAATGCTAATGGCATCTCATGGATTGAAAACACACAACACCTGGTTTTTAAAACAGTCCGTATGCAGAATTAAAATAAATGAATAAATAAATCAGACATTGTTTCCACACACAAGCTGTCATTCCACATTTGTAATTTGAGAACCTGAAAAGCAACACAATTACTTGTGAAAGAAAAAACAGAAATGTTAACATTTTCTTGAAGAATGCAATAATGATAATACATTACTAAATGTTGAATACATTACAGCAATGATTCACTGTTTCCACAAGAGGGAGAACCTAACTTACATTGAAAACATGACTTTTCAAGTAAAAAAAAATTAAATTGTAGAGACAAAAATTATATCACAAAAATGTCATCAAAAACAGAGCCAAGAAATTAAGATCAAATTCACTTGAAGTAAATGTGGTTAAATTGGAGTTCATGTGTAATTCTTCAAGAGCACCATTTCAGTAACACCTCCTCACATTTCCACTCACGTTACTTCAGAACTTTATATGCAGCCCAAAAATGTGCCATATGCAAATTCACTCTCCACTTCACCTGTATATAAACACACAATTCAGCTCAACATAAAATTATAATTTAGAATACACCTCTATAGTTACAAGGCGGTCAAGGTTTTTTTTAACAATGGTGTCGAAAAGCATTTGGTTGTTCATTATTGTAGTGATTTTAGCTCAAGGTAAGTTTGACATTTTCCTTTTATTTTCTAGCCAAGCACATTCGATACATTAATGGATGCTCTATCAATATAATTTATTTATTTTTTATTCCACAGGTATCAGTGGTGATGAAATCCGGTTAGATCAGTCACCTGCTGAGATAAAGAGACCTAGAGAAACAGTGAAGATCTCCTGTAAAATATCTGGTTTTACAATGACAAGCTACTACATGCACTGGATACGACAGAAACCAGGGAAAGCTCTGGAGTGGATTGGGAGAGTTGACTCTGGCTCTGGTAGTGTTGATTATGCAGAGACAATGAAAAATCACTTCACGCTGAGTGAGGACGTGTCTCAAAGTACACAGTATCTTGAAGCCAAGAGTCTGAGAGAAGAAGACACTGCTGTTTATTACTGTGCTCGAGAGACACACTGACTGCATCTGATGAAGCAGCTCTACAAGAACTGAAAGTAACTGAAGTGAGAAGATTTCAATTAGCTTGATACCTTAATCCACATGTACATTATATCACTGCAGATTTAATCTTGATTGCAATAAAAATTAGTACATTTTAGCCTTCTGCTTTAAAATTTGAATAGTTTTCTTTATTACTTTATTATTCTATTCTCCCATTTCTAAAATCTTATAAATTGTTTCTGGAATAGCAAATGTGATTCTAACCTAAATACAATTATACTTTCATTGTATGGAAAAAGTAGAATTTTTAATTTTGGTTGAACTATATTTTAAATGTATATATATGTATGTGTGTGTATTTCTATAATTCAAATTATATAGATATACAAATGTACTTTTTGATGACTGAAGGGACGCTTAAAAAATAATTTAAATTTCCATGTCGTCCATGTCCTACTCCAACCTCCTAAAGGACCTTTACCTGGGCCTTATATAGTGGGAAGTCATGGCCTAATGGTTAGAGAGTCAGACTTAGGTTGCCAAAGGTTGTGGGTTCAAATCTCAGGTCCGGCAGGGATTGAAGGTGGGGATTGTGAATGAACAGCACTCTCTCCACCTTCAATACCATGACTGAGGTGCCCTTGAGCAAGGCACCGAACCCACAATTGCTCCCCGGGCGCTGGAGCAATGGCTGCCCACTGCTCCGGGTGCTTGTTCACTCACTGCTGTGTGTGTGCGCACTTGGATGGGTTAAATGCAGAGGACCAATTTCGAGTATGGGTCACCATTTTAACAATTTAAGATTAAGATTATTTTTATTTGTCACATCCTAAGTGAACACACACCCGGAGCAGTGGGCAGCCATGTTACAGCGCCCGGGGAGCAGTTGGGGGTTCGGTGCCTTGCTCAAGGACACCTCAGTCGTGCCTGCCGGACCTGGGATTCGAACCCACAACCTTCCACTTGCAAGTCCGACTCGCTATCCATTAGGCCACGACTGCCCCTAAATACAATACATCACATTTTTCTTATAATACCACATCCAAGCACCAGTCCTACAAAACCACTATAAACAGACATACTGCTACCAAAAACACCAATCATAAAAACATCTAACATTTACTGAACCCACACCAATGACAGTAACAGCCTGATTTCTATAGTATGCCAGAATTAGTAATAACTAGGTCATAATGCTAAACATTGTTGTGAAGTAAAAAAGATCAGGTTGTTTTATCTAAGTTATCTGTATAGATGTTTAAGTTGATTTGATGAGTTAATGCAATTTGAAATGTGTGACTGTAAACATTGTATAATAACATTCTGGAAAACTTCTGTACTGCCCTAAAAATAAAATAAAATGTGAATTATGTATTATATTAATCAGAATTCAATAATAAAAAAAATCTCAGTTCCAGTGTTGCCATAGTTATCTTGTTTTGCAGAATATATGCAAATGTCATGATTTAAGGAGGGTCAATGTTACTTAAACTTTTAAAAGACTTGTGCTATAAAACAAAAGTCTCAGTCAGTGTTTGTGTCCAGCGGCAGTGCAGCTAAATATTTTACTCTATAGTTCACAGTTTCAGGAAGATGATGGAAGTGTTACTGCATTTAGTTCCGCTGTTGATCATTTCATGTGAGAAACTCTTAATTCTTCTGAATTGTTGAGGACATCCCACTGTTCTACATCATCTAACATTATTTTTTCAATGTTTTTCAGCTGTTAGTAGTCAGACTTTGACCTCCTCAGATTCTGTGGTGAAAAAGCCTGGAGACTCAGTGACTCTGTCCTGCACTGTGTCTGGATTCTCAATGAGCAGCTGGTGGGTGGGCTGGATCCGTCAGAAACCAGGGAAAGCACTGGAGTGGATTGGATATATAGACACTGGTTCAAGTGTATATTATGCTCAGTCTCTACAGGGCCAGTTCTCCATCACAAAAGACACCAGCAAAAACATGCTGTATTTAGAGGTGAAAAGCCTGAAGACTGAAGACACAGCTGTTTATTACTGTGCTAGAGACTCACAGTTACACAAAAGACTGCAGGACTGAACAAAAACTATTCATGCATCAGGTCACGATAGCAATTCTACTGCAAACATCCCCAAACTATAAAATATTACTTGTTTTTAGATGTTATTCAACACACTTAAGCAATTCTTTGGTAGCATTTTAAAATAATGGTCCATCAGGTAACTATAGGAAGAAATGCAGGACAAATGAGTAGTAGTACAGAAACACTTCAGCTACTATTAACTACTCTGGAAACAAGAATAACTAATCATTAAGTAATAACGAAATTAAGCTTTAGACTAAGTTGATTTATTATTAGATAATAAATAATTACTGAATGAGATCAAACTCATTCAGAACTAATTCATAACTATGACAAATTATAAAGAATTACCAGTTAATTACTAACCACATTATTAACATGTGAGACACAAGCAATTTTCTATTTTTTTGTGAACATGGTCATAAATTAAATATATAAATACATAAAATAAAGTGACAATAATAAAACAACTTTAAAAAAAATAAAGTGACAAAAATGGCAACTATATTTTACGTACAAGATAAGCAAGATAAGGTCATTCTTATCTTATACTATAATACTTCTATAATAATATATATATATACAACAGGAATATATTAAATTAATTAAACTATACATTTAAATTATAATAAACAAGCAAATATATATTATAAAAATAGCCTGAGAAACAATAAATGCATTAAACTATACATTACAATTATAGCAAATTAATACATCATATAAATGAAAAACTTCAAATAATGAATAAAACACAAATATAACAAATACATTAATTTATAAATTAAAATGCCCCATCGGGACAAGACCACGGGAATCAGATAAGCCCTTTACACAATCTGACACGGCTGCGGTTGGAATTGAACTGCGGGTTCGTCTGAGGAGAACTGCTCCCCGTCTGAGCCTGGTTTCTCCCAAGGTTTTTTTTTCTCATTCTGTCACAGAGGGAGTTTTGGTTCCTTGCCGCTGTCGCCTCTGGCTTGCTCAGTTGGGGACACTTAATTTCTAGTGATTATCGTCAATTTGATTTCACAGATACTATTTAAACTAAACTGAGCTAGACAATGACATCTCTGAATTCAATAATGAAATGCCCTTAACTGAAAATTGAGTGTTTAATGTTATCATTATACATTACTGACACTCTATCCTCCAATTTAATACTGTTAAGTGCTTTGACACAATCTGTATTGTTATAAGCGCTATATAAATAAAGGTGACTTGACTTGACTATCGTTGGTAATAATAATAATACAATAAAAGAATAAAAATAAAAACATTGCTGAGAAATGCGAAAATTCAGTTCAGAAGACAATAATGTGTGAATATTGTTTCAAATCAATCAGAATTTAATCAAAAATATTTGTATTAATTTTCCCAG
Organism: Aspiorhynchus laticeps; assembly: GCA_023376895.1. NCBI lineage: Eukaryota > Metazoa > Chordata > Actinopteri > Cypriniformes > Cyprinidae > Aspiorhynchus > Aspiorhynchus laticeps. The sequence continues at coordinate 24,375,653 of CM041794.1, read as the reverse complement.
TTCCAGTGTTTCCATACTTACCACAAAGACAAACAATTTTTTGTGTCTTTGTAGGGCAGATACAGTGTATGCAAATGTCATGATTTAGTCTGGAGGATCAGAGTCACTCAAACTCTCAAAGGACTGTGTTATAAACTGGATCCTCAGTCAGTGTTTGTGTTCTGCTGCAGTACAGTTTCTCTTCATTTGACAGTTTTAGGGTGATGATGGAAATGTTACAGTATGGAGTTCTGCTGATGATTATGTCAAGTGAGAACAAAAACTAGTTATGTGATCTCTGAGAGTCCAAGAACATGTTTCAGCACACTTCACTTTTTGTTAATTCTTGTTAAATCTCTGAGTGTTTTAGAAATTGATGTAAGCTTGAATAAATCAAGAAAACTTTTAGACAGTATATAAATATTTTTCAACAGTATAGGGATATGTTGAACTGAAATGTTGAATTAATACTAGAATAAAAACATTCACAAATTACAATTAATTTGAGCTCTATAACATTTCACTGTGGGAACCTTTACAATCAGCAAATGTTCAGCACATCAAGATCTTTGAATGATGATATTTCAAACAGGTTTTCAGTCTAATCAGTGCAGAATCAATGATGATTGTAAAGAAGCATCTTCGTTCTACATGGTTGTGTTTATATTATCTTTTGTGTTTTCCTGTGTCTTTTAAAGAGTGTTATTAAAGACTGTTAGTTTAATTATCTCCTTTGTCGAGCACATCATTACAGCCAATATGACACTATGTCTCTGAACTAGTACATAATAAAAACAATACATTTAAAGTCAGACATGGTTATGAAGGTTAATAAAGTCACAGAAAATGTAAAAGTGCCTTTAGATGGCACCCTATGCAAACCTACCTCTTGGTCCTTTTTAAAAAGCCTCCACTCTGTTGTTTGTGATTTTGATGCATCAGCTTCCTCTTTAATAACATGACAATGGATATTTTGTCTAAACTGGGATTTATCTTCATGTTTGCTCTCACAGAATGTAAGAAGGACTCCTGAAAACCTGTTGATAATCAGATTTATTCATGTGTACTGTTGTAAATGTTAATTTTGAACTGCTTGTTTTTCAGTCTGTTGGTGTCAAACACTGACTGAGTCTGAGTCAGTGGTCATTAAACCTGGAGGATCTCACAGACTCACCTGTACAGCATCTGGTGGTAACCAGGACTTGGCTTGGATCAGACAGGCTGCAGGAGGAGGTCTGGAGTGGCTGGCATACATCTCCTCTGGTAGTACTATATACTACTCTCAGTCTGTTCAGGGACGCTTCACCATCTCCAGAGACAACAGCAAGAAACAGATGTATCTGCAGATGAATAATATGAAGAATGAAGACACTGCTGTATATTATATGAGACACATTGATGAATACAGCTCAGCACTGCAAAAATATGAAAACAACCATATAAACAGCTCACTATATAAAACCACAGTGACTAAATTAATTAAACATAAAAATAATTAGATTTTTGCTTATACAACGCTATCAAATGTCTTCAGGAGACTTAGCATGGAGGCACGAGTTATATGTACTAATTTTTTGATGCCTTTAGTGAAGCTCTCATTATTTATTTTTGTTGAGAATGTTCCGTATAACAGCAAGATGATTATTATTAGGCTTAGCTGCAATTGTTGCTATTTGATAATACAGCATGCAGGGTCGAGGTTTGAACCTGAGTCCCTTAGACAAATGCTGAATCTCTAGACTATCCTGCCTTACAGTTTTTTAAAGAACTACTAAGTTGTTGTTTTTTTCCTCTTTGGTCATGTCTTATCTCAGGAGAATCTATTTCTAACTGACTATAGTTAAAAATATGTATACAGTCACAGAAACAGCGAGAAATGTTGTTCACTTTGACAGATGCTAATGGCATCTCATGGATTGAAAACACACAACACCTGGTTTTTAAAACAGTCCGTATGCAGAAATAAACTAAATGAATAAATAAATCAGACATTGTTTCCACACACAAGCTGTCATTCCACATTTGTAATTTGAGAACCTGAAAAGCAACACAATTACTTGTGAAAGAAAAAACAGAAATGTTAACATTTTCTTGAAGAATGCAATAATGATAATGCATTACTAAATGTTGAATACATTACAGCAATGATTCATTGTTTCCACAAGAGGGAGTCCCTAACTTACATTGAAAACATGACTTTTCAAGTAAAACAAAATTAAATTGTAGAGACAAAAAATTATATCACAAAAATGTCATCAAAAACAGAGCCAAGAAATTAAGATCAAATTCACTTGAAGTAAATGTGGTTAAATTGGAGTTCATGTGTAATTCTTCAAGAGCACCATTTCAGTAACACCTCCTCACATTTCCACTCACGTTACTTCAGAACTTTATATACAGCCCAAAAATGTGGCATATGCAAATTCACTCTCCACTTCACCTGTATATAAACACACAATTCAGCTCAACATAAAATTATAATTTAGAATACACCTCTATAGTTACAAGGAGGTCAAGGTTTTTTTTAACAATGGTGTCGAAAAGCATTTGGTTGTTCATTATTGTAGTGATTTTAGCTCAAGGTAAGTTTGACATTTTCCTTTTATTTTCTAGCCAAGCACATTCGATACATTAATGGATGCTCTATCAATATAATTTATTTATTTTTTATTCCACAGGTATCAGTGGTGATGAAATCCGGTTAGATCAGTCACCTGCTGAGATAAAGAGACCTAGAGAAACAGTGAAGATCTCCTGTAAAATATCTGGTTTTACAATGACAAGCAGCTACATGCACTGGATACGACAGAAACCAGGGAAAGCTCTGGAGTGGATTGGGAGAGTTGACTCTGGCTCTGGTAGTGTTGATTATGCAGAGACAATGAAAAATCACTTCACGCTGACTGAGGACGTGTCTCAAAGTACACAGTATCTTGAAGCCAAGAGTCTGAGAGAAGAAGACACTGCTGTTTATTACTGTGCTCGACAGACACACTGACTGCATCTGATGAAGCAGCTCTACAAGAACTGAAAGTAACTGAAGTGAGAAGATTTCAATTAGCTTGATACCTTATTCCACATGTACATTATATCACTGCAGATTTAATCTTGATTGCAATAAAAATGATTACATTTTATTCTTCTGCTTTAAAATTTGAATAGTTTTCTTTATTACTTTATTATTCTATCCTCCCATTTCTAAAATCGTATAAATTGTTTCTGGAATAGCAAATGTGATTCTAACCTAAATAAAATTATACTTTCATTGTATGGAAAAAGTTGAATTTTTATTTTTGGTTGAACTATATTTTAAATGTATATGTATGTGTGTGTATTTATTTTTAAAATCAAAAAGTTGAGTGGTATATTCAAATTATCTAGATATACAAATGTAGTTTTTGCTTTGATGACTAAAGAGATGCTTAAAAGTGAATTTAAATGTCCACGTCCTCCCTGTCGTACTCCAACCTCCTAAAGGACCTTTACCTGGGCCTTAAAATACCACATCCAAGCACCAGTCCTCCAAAACCACTGTAAACAGACATACTGCTACCAAAAACACCAATCATAAAAACATCTAACATTTACTGAACCCACACCAATGACAGTAACAGCCTGATTTCTATAGTATGCCAGAATTAGTAATAACTGGGTCAAAATGTTAAACATTGTTGTGAAGTAAAAAAAAAGAGCAGGTTGTTTTATGTAAGTTATCTGTATATATGTTTAAGTTGATTTGATGAGTTAATGCAATTTGAAATGTGTGACTGTAAACATTGTACAATAACTTTCTGGAAAACTTCTGTACTGCCCTAAAAATAAAATAAAATGTGAATTATGTATTATATTAATCAGAATTCAATAATAAAAAAAATTCTCAGTTCCAGTGTTGCCATAGTTACCTTGTTTTGCAGAATTTATGCAAATGTCATGATTTAGTAGGGAGGGTCAATGTTACTTAAACTTTTAAAAGCCTTGTGCTATAAAACAAAAGTCTCAGTCAGTGTTTGTGTCCAGCGGCAGTGCAGCTAAATATTTTACTCTATAGTTCACAGTTTCAGGAAGATGATGGAAGTGTTACTGCATTTAGTTCCGCTGTTGATCATTTCATGTGAGAAACTCTTAATTCTTCTGAATTGTTGAGGACATCCCACTGTTCTACATTATCTAACATTATTTGTTGCATGTTTTTCAGCTGTTAGTGGTCAGTCTTTGACCTCCTCAGATTCTGTGGTGAAAAAGCCTGGAGACTCAGTGACTCTGTCCTGCACTGTGTCTGGATTCTCAATGAGCAGCTATTACATGCACTGGATCCGTCAGAAACCAGGGAAAGCACTGGAGTGGATTGGATATATAGACACTGGCTCAACTGTATATTATGCTCAGTCTCTACAGGGCCAGTTCTCCATCACCAAAGACACCAGCAAAAAAATGCTGTATTTAGAGGTGAAAAGCCTGAAGACTGAAGACACAGCTGTTTATTACTGTGCTAGAGACTCACAGTTACACAAAAGACTGCAGGACTGAACAAAAACTATTCATGCATCAGGTCACGATAGCAGTTCTACTGCAAACATCCCCAAAATATAAAATATTACTTGTTTTTAGATGTTATTCAACACACTTAAGCAATTCTTTGGTAGCATTTTAAAATAATGGTCCATCAGGTAACTATAGGAAGAAGTGCAGGACAAATGAGTAGTAGTACAGAAACACTTCAGCTACTATTAACTACTCTGGAAACAAGAATAACTAATCATTAAGTAATAACGAAATTAAGCTTTAGACTAAGTTTATTTATTATTAGATAATCAATAATTACTGAATGAGATTAAACTCATTCATAACTATGACAAATTATAAAGAATTACCAGTTAATTACTAACCACATTATTAACATGTGAGACACAAGCAATGTTCTATTTTATGTGAACATGGTCATAAAATAAATATATAAATACATAAAATAAAGTGACAATAATAAAACAACTTAAAAAAAAAAATTAAAGTGACAAAAATGGCAACTATTTTTTACGTACAAGATAAGCAAGATAAGGTCATTATTGTGGTTTTATTTATATTTTTGTTCTGACTTTCTTTGTACTGATGTTAAATCAGCTGGGGGATGGACAATGCAAATTATTTGTACCTTCTGTCTTATAAACCCTCCATATTTAACTCCTCAGTATTTTGTCGGTGAGATTTTTGAACAAAAACTGCGGCAAAAATGGTCCTCAGAATTACATGTTTAATAAGCATAATCGTATTTATGGACGGTAAGTATAATTTAGGAATACATTTTTATACTATACTTTATTATTGACTGCTGTAGACAATGGTCTGACTTTTATTTTAACAGAGTGCAAAGGTCAAACACTGACTGAGTCTGAGTCAGTCGTCATCAAACCAGGGAACAATCATAAACTGACCTGTACCTTCTCTGGGATTGATGTTGGAGCTGCACATATTTCATGGATAAAACAGGCTGAAGGGAAAGCGCTCGAGTGGATCTCATATATTTCTGCTCCGAGTGGCAGCAGCAAATATTACTCTAAAACTGTTGAAGGACGATTCACCATCTCCAGAGACAACAGTAAAATGCAGGTGTATCTGCACATGACAAATCTGCAGGCTGAAGACACTGCCGTTTATTACTGTGCCCGAAAAACACAGTAACACAAGAGGCTTCTGTGCAGTACATAAACTTAACGTGCTTTGGAGAAACCATACAATGTTCATGCCACACATTATCAAAAACAGTTCAGACGGTAATCTAAAAAAAACTAACCCATCTCTCATTCTTCAGCATCAACATTAAAGCATGTAGAAATACTCAAACCCAAAACATGTTACTCCAACTATGAATAAAGGAACCTCTATGTTTAAGTTTGTGTGTGAAACAGCGAATGTCTATATGGAACAATTTGTATGTTTTGTATGATTTGAGGAAACTGGATTTGAATTAAATAAAAACATATGCAATTAATTGGTAATCGACTATGAAAGCCAAGTAAATAAGACGTAACAAACAATACATTTAAAGGCAGATATGGTTACGGAGGTTAATAAGGACACAGAAATGCTAATGTACCTTTAGAGGGCACCCTATGCAAACCTACTTCTATTTGTCTTCCTCAAAAGTCTCCACGCTATTCATCTCCAGACACAAAACTTATTACTTTGATGCATCGGCTTCCTCTTTTCATCACATGACAATGGATATTGTGTCTCAACTAGGTTTGATCTTCATGTTTGCTCTCACAGAATGTAAGAAGGAAAACCTGTTGATAATCAGACTTATCCATGAGTAGTGTTGTAAATGTTAATGTTGAACTGTTTGTTTTTCAGTCTGTTGGTGTCAGACACTGACTGAGTCTGAGTACAGCCACAGCACTGCACAAAATCTGAAAACAACCATATAAGGGCTCAGCACCCTCCTACTTCCACTCACTATTACAAATCTACATCCCCTCCAGAAGTCTGAGATCTGCTAGTGAGCGACGCCTTGTGGTACCATCACAGAGAGGCTCAAAATCACTCTCCAGAACATTCTCATTCACCATTCCTGGATGGTGGAATAATCTTCCCACACCTATCCGGATTGCTGGATCCCTATCAAGCTTCAAGCAACAACTGAAAACTCATCTCTTTCGGTACTACTTGACTTCATCCTAAACTTGATTTAAAAAAAAATAAATAAATAAAAAAAAAAAAAAAAAAAAAACTTTCCCTTTATCTTTCTCTCCTTCCCTTGCTAGCTTGTACTTATTTGAACAATGACTGAGACTTGGTGTTACGAGCACTTCCTCTGTCTGATTGCCTCTTCAAGATGAATGGCTTTATGTACTCCCCAATTGTAAGTCGCTTTGGATAAAAGCGTCTGCCAAATGACTAAATGTAAATGTAAATGTAAATATAAACAGCTCTATCTATGAAACTTCAGTGAATAAATTACTTAAACTAATTTAGCTTACACAGTGCTATCAAATATCTGCAGGAGACTTTGCATGGAGGCACGAGTCATATGGAGTAATTTTATGATGCATTTTAGTGAAGCTCTGCTGGTCATTATTTACTTTTGTTGAGAGCAAGAATGCTCCAAACAACAGAAATACAAGGTGATTATTATTAAGCTTAGCTGCAATTCTGCTATTTACAATACAGTATGTAGGGTCAAGGTTTGAACCTTGTATTTCTGTAACAATGGGGTATATACAGTATATACAGTTTACAGAATATATGCAAATGACATGATTTAGTAGGGAGGGTCAATGTTGCTTAAACTTTTAAAAGACTTGTGCTATAAAACAAAAGTCTCAGTCAGTGTTTGTGTCCAGCGGCAGTGCAGCTAAATATTTTACTCTATAGTTCACAGTTTCAGGAAGATGATGGAAGTTTTACTGCATTTAGTTCCGCTGTTGATCGTTTCATGTGAGAAACTCTTAATTCTTCTGAATTGTTGAGGACATCCCACTGTTCTACATCATCTAACATTATTTGTTCCATATTTTTCACACTGTAAAAAAAAAATCCATTAAAAAAAAGGATAATGTACTGGCAGAAAATTACCAGGACATTTTCTGTTAAATTTATGGATATTTCCTTCAACATTAAAACGGAAAATTCTATAGATTACATTTTCTTCTGTACTATAAACGGACAATCCTTTATGCAGAAATTTCTAAAAAATTCTTTAGTAGCAAATAAATCCAGCACAATATATACAAATTGAACATGGTTTATTTTTACCTCATGTAAACATTCTTAAAAGTGCATTCAGTAGCTTTTATTTGGGGAAGTCGTGGCCATGGTTAGAGAGTCGGACTCGTAATCCAAAGGTTGTGGGTTCAAATCTCGGGTCCGGCAGGGATTGTTGGTGAGGGAGTGAATAACCAGCGCTCTCTCCTCCTTCAATACCACGACTGAGGTGTCCTTGAGCAAGGCACCGAACCCCCAACTGCTCCCCGGGCACTGTAACATGGCTGCCCACTGCTCCGGGTGTGTGTTCACTTAGGATGGGTTAAATGCAGAGAATACATTTCACTGCTGGTTATATAATCTCTATATAATCGTGTATGTGACAAATAAAACAATTCTACAATTCATTTGTTTTTAACAGGTGAAGACAAAAATATTATGACATCAATTAATTTAGCAATGTGTTTTACTTTTAAACAGCAACAGGCAGAAAAAAACAAAAAAAACATGAGCAGATACATGTACAATATTGGTGTTGCACCAAATAGTGGTCACAAAGATAAACTTCACTGTGAAACAGATTCAAAATATTTTCAGATACATGGGAAAAAAATAATACAAAGACAGGGCTGTCATTAATAACAATTGACAATAGTCAATAGTCAAGTGAAATGTTATTTAAAAGGACAGTTTTTTTTCATCTACGTCATTTATAAACATGTACATAAGTCATTTTGTCATCTACAACTGACATGGTACAGCAAAAAAAACTTTCTTGTACAGCATTTGAAAAAAAGAAAGATTCATGCACTCATGCCTAACATTTCAGTGTGAAACTAAGAGAACTATACAATCTAAATTAAGAGCGGGGCTCCAAGTGTTTGTGTGCTTTTAGAATCTCTTTCCATGTGCCAGCTTGGGGAAACTATTTTTTTTCTTTTGCTGCATGTTCAGTCCAATTTCCATGTTGAGATTTGAAAAAAGCAATGTCAACAATGTTTTATGATATACTTAAAGGGTTACTCCACCCCAAAATGATTTTTTGTCATCACTTACCCCCACGTCGTTCCAAACCCGTAAAAGCTTTGTTCGTCTTCAGAACACAATTTAAAATATTTTGGCCCAGAAAAGTATGAAAAGCATTGTAAAAAAAGTACTTCTGCCATCAGTGGTTCAATCTGAACTTTATGAAGTGACAAGAATACTTTTTGTACGCAAATAAAATAAAAATAATGACTTTATTCAACAATTCGTCGCATCTGCGTCACAGTAGCACCATTCTGGAGAATATCCGCTGAACACAAAATGCGTACGCTGTTCTGTGTCAGCCGCGCCACACGGATACACTCTTTTTGTTAAATAACGACTTGTTGAATAAAGTTATTTTTATTTTCTTTGAATACAAACAGTATTCTTGTCGCTTCAAAGTTCAGATTGAACCACTCCCAGCAGGCACAAAACAGGCACACAACGTGATAAGACGTTGGTATTTGGTTAAATTTTGGTTGCGACGTCGGGTGACCAAAATCCAATGTAAATCCAACGTCTAATGTCAATGTTAAATTGATGTCAAATACCGACGTCAGCTGACGTTGAGATTTAGTTGTTTTTAGGTTGTGTAACCAAAATCCAACGTTAATCCAACGTCAAATTGACGTCAAATATTGACGTCAACCCGATTTTCATTTTCAACCAAAATCCAACGTCTGTCTGACGTCATGTCCAACGTCAACCTGACGTTACATAGACGTCTGGTGCCTGCTGGGCTGATGGCAGATGGACTTTTTTAACGATGTCCTTATACTACGTTTCTGTGTCTTGACCGTGTAAGGACCCTTGCTGTCTATGGAGGGTCAAAGAGCTCTCAGATTTCATCAAAAATATCGTCATTTGTGCTGCAAAGATGAACGAAGGTCTTTGGGTTTGGAACGACATGAGGGTGAGTAATTAATGACAGAATTTTCATTTTTGATTGAACTAACCCTTTGATTATTTTCAACTAAACAGCAACACAACAAAATGCTTTATACACAGTTTCATTACATATGTTCCTTACATTCGTATGAATTCCAGTGTAGGTGTCATTCTCCTCTGGATGTTTAATGTTTAAAATAAAACGAAAGAGAATGTGTAGCTCAGCCACAATGGGGGAGGAAATGATAACTTCTTGAATGACAGCAATCTGGAATCACCAATAACAATAAACAAATAAGAAATTATAAACAACACATTGTAAATTCAGAAAGCCACTCCAAACATTGATTAAAACTTTCCTACACAAACAACTTCAATAACAAAGTCAACTGAATAAATGACTCAATTACTAATTTTTTGTCAGTATTGAACATCCCTAAAGGTAAATAAAAATTGAAGCATATGGATAGAAAAATTCAATTTGAAATGTTCAATTTGAAATATGCAAAATGGCACTGCATTGCAATAGATAAAATGACATTGTAGTTCTGTATTTTAATTTACATTTTGCCATATATGTGTCCAAATTTTAGAGCAAAATGAAAATTCAGTTATATAATTTATATTTGCCATTTTCTACACTAGTTTTAACCCTAAGGGGACGGCTGTATCGCCGGCGATACCAACTCGTTTTTTTTAAGACCAGTGCAAAAGACATTAAAAAATACTCCATCGATTTACAGATAAGTGTTATACATCAATTGAAACTTTGAAGTGTCTATTTTTTTGTGTACACTCACGAATACAACAAAACGTTGTGGTTTTGGAAAAAAAAAAGAAAACAAACAGGATGCGCTCTTTGTCTTCTCCATCTCCGCGAGCTGCTCTTCAAAATACGTCACTGAAATGAACTGTAACTCAGCGAAAACTCAACACACGGACATGAGAGTTATATCTATAGAAAGTGTCTACTTTGAAATGAAGTAAGTCTTGTCGAAAACAAACATTCTGTGATGAAGTAATCCGTATGAAACCAACACGATATTCAGTCTGTCCCGTCTAACTCATTATTTCTAATGCGATCCCGCCCCCTCGCGTTCATATGTAAATAGCCACGTGAGCCGCGTGCTCAAAGAGACGCCCAACATAAACAAAGCCAGATCGTTCCTCGCGCTAACATTACTGTTCGTTTCTGGAAGAAGACATGCTGAATAAAAGCTGGATTTGCCTCCAAATAAGAGCAAGAGTTCATCCAGAAGAGAAGAGCGATCTGATGAGTAAGTAATGTTTCTTTTTTTTGCATTAGTTAACGTGTTATTGTGACTCAAACTTTAATGCAAGTTTATTTTTTTCCCAAACAACAACATAATGAATGCTACAATGTTTAGAAAAATGTTTAATGTTCACAAATGGATTTAATAGCGTGCTAAACGATAATAATTAGTTTCTCAGATATAAAATATTATTTTTTATAGTTCAAAGTACATCTTTTGTAGTACAAAGCCATACATACTAGGCTATGTGACTACAAAATCATAGTTCGTTTTTTCTAAACGATAATAATTAGTTTCTCAGATATAAAATTTATTTTTTTGTTTACGATAGTACAAAGCATGCGTGAGTCTATAAAACATATATATAAAGATGCTCCTGATATTTACATGCTCACAAATGTTTTGGTTGTTTGTATTTTATTGAATCAGATACCTGCACCACAGATGATGAATCCTGATGACTTTCTTCAAACTCAGAATCAGATGTCCAACTACACTGATATTATATGGTAAAACAAGCTCCTTGACCACTGATTATGTTTTTTTTCTTCTTTAATCCATGGAAAGTAGCAGAAACACTCAAATAACACACGTAAATATCAGGCATGATTTACTTGTGTCACTTGTTGAACAGAATCTGTTGCAGGAATGACTCAAAGTCTGTTCACATCTTTCTGGTTAGATCAGTGTGCACAATAATGTGCCTTTGACCTTCATTATGTATGTTTTGATTATACGGTGTTGTAAATAAAATACAAATAATAAAAAAAACACATTTGTTCAATCTCCTCACATTCTCTCTTACCTGCCTCAAAGTCAGTCACACTGATGGGCCATTAGCAGCCTTTAGGGGAGGGCCCTTTGTGTCTCAGGTGAGAATCACTTAATATTCAAGGACATTGTCACTCCCTCGCATACAGGCTTTCAATCACAAAACATGTCTTAAAATTTTTTTATCAATGTATTGTTTTCTGTAAATGAGTAAGCAGATTGATTCTCACTTAATTGTGAAGTAAATATTCTAGCCGACAAGACTGATTACTCTAAAGTCTTATTCAGGACTATTTAGTGTGGGTTTTATGGCCTTATTTCAGCTACATTTTTTTTTCCCAAAACTTACTAACCACGCATAATATTTTTTTTCTAAAAAAATACAAACATGTACATCCATCTTGGTCACATAATATTGTAGCAAAGTTTGTGATTTTGTGCTGAATACAAAAACAAATACATGTTGGTCAATAGTATGTTATAAGTAGCTGAAATAAGCACAAATATCAGGACATGTCAAAACCTCTCAAGGGCCCCAAAATCACCTCAGACCCCAGAGGGATGCAATTAAATATGCAAATTTTTTATGCAAATTAAAAACATATTTTAACACTTTATAAGTTGCAAAATTAAAACAAAAATGTATTACCCAAATTGATTAGATATGTTTAACATGTCCAAGCAAAAACTGTAGCAAAATTATCATTTAAATGCTGTTCTCCCTAAATGCATTTAGACTTAGGGGTAGGACACTTGGGATTGCATTTCCATCATAACACCACGTGATAATTGTAGCAAAATGCAGTGAGAATTTGAGGATGCATTCTGAACCAAAGGTGCACTGGAGATGATTTTGGCACTGAAATCTGTTTTGTAATAATAACCGTATGTGTTTAGAGACCAAACCAGTTTATATATTTGTGTTCAATGTCTTATTTCTTGCTGAACAGTAAAAAAATAAATCAGATTGTAAAAAAAAAAATAAAAAAAAAATAGCACAGTACTTTAATTTCATCCGTGTGTGTATTAATATTTACTCTCTGACAGGTGTGGAGTGTAATATTGTCCTGATGCAGACAAACTGACTCTTAAAGGACAAAATCTACAGACTGAAGACACAGCTGTGTATTACTGTGCCAGACGACCACAACATGAGAAAACAACACAAGCACTGTACATGAACTGCTATAGTAAACATCCACTATGTGTAAAAACAACAACAACAACAACAAAAAAACTCATTTATGATTATATTATCACTCATGTATTGATTCTTCAAACATGACACAGGATACTTCAACTCAACTAGTAAAAAGTTAAAAACAAAAAAGTGTTATCATTTATCACCCTCACGTCTTTCCTAACCTGTACGACCTGTAGGAACACATAGGTTGTTATTATGAAGAAAACTTCTACTTGTTTCTTCTTATTGTTTTAAGCAAACAATTGTGTGTTTCTCAGAAGAAAAAAATTATACATGATTGGAAGGACATTTTTGGGTGAACTATCCCTTTAATGATGCCTAATGATCTTTTATGAGTGAATTTTGTCCAGTCAGTTCTAAGCTATTTAAGACATAAAACAAGATGGATATAAACAAGATTATTATTAGGACTTATGCAATGTTATCCTGTTTTTGCCTGAATATGGTTGTTTTTAGCACTTTGATGTCTTTTTTTTTTGTGAATTCCAGAAAATAGTCTATGCAAAGCAAAGATGCAAGCCCTTTATGAAAGAATTTTAGCTCACTGAAATCCAAGCTTCAAAATCATATTTAACTCAGGTAATGATATGCAAATGTTCACCATGAGAGAATACGAGTGTCAGTTTCCTCCAGCACAGGGGCAGTCCACTAACACTAGGATACAGCTGTGTGGATTTACTCTCTGATTCTGAAATCAATCATGAGTCCAACTCTGCTCATTTTATTTGCCTTTTTGCCATATGACACATTACCACACACACTAGCGAAGCAGCCATATTGTTATGATATTTTACATTTTTATTCCCTGAAAAGAAGTAAACTAAGTCTATTTTAGGGGCAAGAATTTCACATCGCCACCTCCGTATAACATTATAGATTCTTGTCATTTTTTTGACCACAATACAGAACTTTGACGTTTGTGATCTTTAGTCTGTCCTCTAAAAATTGCCATAATTCATAACATGGTGACCTTCTGTGAAATTTAGAGAAATGTGCAATGTGGTCAGTGAGGTACAGATAAAACACACTGTATCAACAATATCTGATCGTACTCTGTGAGATGCTCCCAAGGCTTATTGGAGATGAACTGATGGAGGCCATAACTGCGTCTGACAGCATAACTAAGTATTAGTTACTCAAAAAATGTACTCAAGTAAATGTAACAAAGTAAATGTAACTCATTACTACCCACCTCTGGGTGTTATATATTTTTTTCTTAGAGAAAAAATTGTCAGTAATAGCAAGATATTTACACTGTAAATATGAATAAATACATCTATACCTTAGGTAACTCATTTTGCATTATTGTTAATAATTATCATAAGGACTACAGTCAGATAGATGTTTACGTCAAAGCAAATCTCCGCCCTTCTCTCATGTAAGCAGAAGCACACAATAAAAGCTTTTTGTTTTACAGAGTCATAGCAGAATGAAAATACAACCAGAATTATGTACTGCATATTTGTATACTTCTAGTTTTGGCATCTGCACCCTGTGAGTCTCTTTAGGTCAACAATAAACATTTCTAGAAAATCAATTGTGGATCTCAGGTGAATTCAGTGAGAATGTTTTATTTATTGTTCGTAGGTCTTTTCTGCATTGAGCTGGATCAGCCTCCTGTCATGGTTGTAAAACCAGAAGAAACGTTTCAACCTCAGGTGGAGGCTGCAAAACAAACTGGATCAGACATTCAAGTGGAAAACCCATGGAATGGATCGGATATTTCTATAGTTCCAGCAACAATCGTGTCACAGATTCTCTGAAAAATAAAATCAGTTTCTCCTCTGAATCCTCCAGCAACGCAGTTATTTTAACAGGGAAAAACTTCAACACTGAAGACACCGCTGTGCATTACTGTGCTCGCTATAGTCAAAAGTCAAGTCAAAGTCAGCTTTATTGTCAATTCTGCCACATGTACCGTACATACATACAGAGAATTGAAATTGCGTTACTCTCAGACCCCTGGTGCATACAGATAACACTAAACACAACAGTAGATGTACAAATACAGATAAATACAAATCAAATATATATATACACATATACATATATGCATACATACACACACATATATACATATGTATATACTGTATATATATATATATATATATATATATATATATATATATATATACATACATACATAAAATGCAACTATTACAAATATACAAATAAGGACATGTAAAAAAATAATAATAATAAAAAATAGATAACGTATTTATCTAAGTATTACACTATACACTGTGCTACAAACTGATACAGAAACTGTACAAAAACCTGTCTCTCCATTGAACAATAATCAAACAGTTTATTTGTTGACATAATATTAGACCTTTTAGACACTGAGTCAGCAGATATATTAGCCCTTGTAAATCAGTTATCTTTAAATGTTTCTATAATAAAATCATCAGCTTAAATGGCATGCAATAGCCTTTTGTCCATATACAATAAGCCAAATGACCAAATTACATTTTTAAAAATAATTCAGAAGCCAGAAGAGGTCACCCTTCTTCATTAAAGGAAAAAGTAGCAACACCTATTCTGTTAGTCCACACATGCATGAGTAAATATATCTATGCAAATTCAGCTGCCACATTTCCTATTTAAACAAGTAGTAAATGAGCTTTTGATCTTAAGAGAAGAAACAATGTTCTCCATCAACCTCTTTCTGCTCTTGGCAACTGCACACAGTGAGTGTTTCATTTTACAAGAGTCTAAAGGAGTTGGGGGGGGGGATTATTTAAGCAGCTTTACAATATAAACCATTTTATCAGCAATTTTGTTTTCTCTCTGTTTAGGTGTTTACTCTCAGGTTGTGCTCACACAGTCTGAACCATCAGTAACTGTGTCTCCAGGTGGATCCCTTAAACTGACCTGTGCATGTAGTGGATTCACTCTTAGTGACTATGGCATGCACTGGATCCGTCAGTCCCCTGGAAAAGGACTTGAATGGATTATTTATTATTATTCAGATTCTGTTAAGAACTCAGCTCAGTCAGGGCAGATTCACAGCATCTAAGGACCGCTCTAATTTCTATCTGTACATGAGTCAGTTAAAGACTGAAGACACTGCAGTGTATTACTGTGCACGAGATTCACATTGTTTGTTTTCATACAGATACCCTTACAAAAACCCAGGAGGGGGGGGGTGAGGAATGAGATAACTGGTCAGACTGTATTTTATGTATTTATTTAAATGTATTTTATTGCGTTTTTAAAGTTATTTATTTACATTTTTATTTTCAAATGAATAAAATACACTGATATTATTTATTATTACTATTTATTTGCTCTCTTTCTTATTCTTAAACAATTTTGAGTTATAAAGTCAGGTTAAAAACAACATCTCAGCAGTAGTCTGGACTTCTTCTTAATGATAGATCTCTAGATGAACGCTAATAATGCTCTAAGATACAATAAGAGCAGACCATTTCATATTAAAGACATAATTCACCCAAAAATAACCAAAAAGCAAATCACTGTGTCATTATATGTTTCCAAACTTTGCAAATTTTCTTTCTTAGAACACAAAAGAAGCGCACAAGTCATAATTACATGAATACATTTATATTTAATGCAATTTATTTCGTACTTTTGGAGAATGAAAGAATTAGACCACTTTCATAGGCTCTAGGGCATCTTCCTATAGACGCATGAACCACTGGTGGTAGAATTACAACAACTAAATACGTTCACCATCTCCAGAGACACATCTACAAGCACAGTATATCTTAAATGACAAAATCTGCAAATTGAGGACACGTCTGTGTATTATTGTGTTCGGTATATAAACATAACAGTTTAATGCTTGTGCAAAAACATGTGCACAAATACTTTGGTCTAATCTTAACATGCATGTAATAGTTTGGACACTGATTGATAAAACCTTAATCATCATAGACTTTATATTTACAACTGAAAAAAAAGTAAATAAAAGGCCAAAATTGTAAGTAAATTAAATTGAATATATAAAAAAAACAGAATATGACACCGTATGTATTCATAAATTATTATTTATGTTTAATTAACCGTCAATTAAATATACCAGAAAAATACCAGATACACATGGAATAAATAAATTCAAATCAGCATTTAATGTAGAAAGCTTTGAGCTCATTAATCTCTATGCCTTGTAAGGATCCATAAAATGCATGTGAGTAATATGATGCCCATATTTAAATACAAGACATCCCCAACTTAATATTCAACAATTTAAATATTAGATTATGCAAATTCATCATCCTCTTGAACCCTTCATGATCAGTTCTGTATTACTGTACAGCTCAGTATTTCAGTACACAATTATGGAGAACAAAATCTTGGGATTCATGATACTCTACACTCAATGTATGATTCCAGTTTTTAGTTTCCAGTCTGTTTTTATCTGAATTTACACACAGTTATCATGTTTTATTTTGCAGATTGTTGGTGTCAAACACTGACTGAGTCGGAGGCTGTAGTCCTGAAACCTGGAGAATCCCATAAGCTGACATGTACTGCCTCTGGTTTGGATATGGCTAACAAACAACTGGATGGTTTGGATCAGACAGAAGATTGGAAGAGAGCTGGAATGGATGGCACTGGAATGGCAGCCAGTCTATATATTACTCTCAGTCTGTCCAAGGACGGTCCACCGTCTCCAGAGGCAACAGTAGGAAGCAGGTGTATCTGCAGATGAACAGCCTGAAGAATGAAGACATTACTATGTATTATTGTGCAAGAGAGACACAGTGACTGAAATGACTGCAGCGCTGTGCACAAAACCTGCCAAGACAGTAGACAGATAAGACACTTTTACACAAATGACTGATGATCTATAATATTTGGAGATTATATTATTTGAATAAGAACAGTTCAGCAAAGCTTATGTTATTCTGTTGTTTTGTAATGTTTGTAACATAAAAAACAAGTTAAGAGTCTGTCTTAAAAATAACATTTCAGAGACTAAAGACAGCTAATAGGACTAAAAAACCATGACTAAAAAAACAGTGCTGTATACTTTCACTAGGACATGTGGAGAAGCTCAGATATAGTTGCATGCATGTGCCAGCTGTTAATATATATATATATATATATATATATATATATATATATACACACATATATATATGGTAACACCTTATAATAACTTTCATTAATAAAACATTAACAAACATTATGTAATGCTTAACGGATCATTAGTTAAATTCACATCTAGAAACGTGAAATAATGTGCTTGTTAATGTTTACTAATAAACGTATTAAACATTACCTAAAAATTAACATTTACAAATATCATTAAACGATGATGCACATCTTGAAAATCTACAAATAATTTTAACAGATGTTATAAAATGATTAAAAGCTTTTGTTAATGCACAGCACTCTTGCTGTTATTGAGGTGTGATACAGGTAAGGTTAGACTCAGATTTGGTGATATGGGTAGGTTTAAAGGCAGACATGGTTACGGAGGTTAATAAGGACACAGAAATGCAAATGTCCCTTTAGAGGGCACCCTATGCAAACCTACTTCTATTTGTCTTCCTCAAAAGTCTCCACGCTATTCATCTCCAGACACAAAACTTGTGACTTTGGTGCATCGGCTTCCTCTTTTCATAACATGACAATGGATATTGTGTCTAAACTGGGTTTTATCTTCATGTTTGCTCTCACAGAATGTAAGAAAGACTCCTAAAAACCTGTTTATAATCAGACGTATTGATGTGTAGTGTTGTAAATATTAATGTTGAACTGTTTGTTTATCAGTCTGTTGGTGTCAGACACTGACTGAGTCTGAGTCGGTGGTCATTAAACCTGGAGAATCTCACAGACTCACCTGTACAGCATCTGGATTTAGTGGTGACTATGAGATGGCCTGGATCAGACAGGCTGCAGGAGGTCTGGAGTGGCTGGCATACATCTCTGGTGGTGGTGGTACTACATACTACTCTCAGTCTGTTCAGGGACGCTTCACCATCTCCAGAGACAACAGCAAGAAACAGATGTATCTGCAGATGAATAATATAAAGAACGAAGACGCTGCTGTGTATTATTGTGCAAGACAGACACAGTGATGAATACAGCTACAGCACTTCACAAAATATTACAGCTACAGCACTGCACAAAGTAAACTTTTTTATGTGCCTGTATTTACTAAACTGCAACCCACTGAAGCTCTACAACTTCACAAATTAAATTTTATGTCACAGATCACAAATAGCTTCTTATATAATACATTTAAAAAATTGTAATGGGCTACCAATAAACTAATAAAAGAAACATTTATACCCATGTATGACCAAATACCCTCTTATAGGGAGTATTGTAAATGTTAAAAAAGAAAGAAAGAAAGAAAGAAAGAAAGAAAGAAAGAAAGAAAGAAAGAAAGAAAGAAAGAAAGAAAGAAAGAAAGAAAGAAAGAAAGAAAGAAAGAAAGAAATTTCTTTTGTGGGTGAACTATCCCTATTGGCTAATGAGCTTTAATAAGTGGATGTTGTCCAATTCTAAGTCATTTAAGCAATAAATACAAGCCATGCAAACATGGCGAATGTAAAAGACTTGTGTAATGTTACCTCATTATTGCCAGAATATGGTAGTTTTTAGCTCTCTGATGTCTTTGTGAATTCCTGAAAATGGCCTATGCAAAGCAAAGATGCCATCCCTGTATGAAAGCATTTTAGCTCGCTGAAATTCAAGCTTCAAAATCAGATCTTTATTTAACTAAGGTATATGCAAATGTTCACCGTCCACATGAGAGAATAAGAGTGTCAGTTTCCTCCAGCACAGGGACAGTCCACAAACACTAGGATAAAGCTGTGTGGATTTACTCTCTGACTCTGAGATCAATCATGAGTCCAACTCTGCTCATTTTATTTGCCTTTTTGCCATGTGAGTTGATTAATTCAGTCACATCAGTGTGAATCTTTGTGTTGTTGTTTGTATTTATACTAATGTTTATATAGTTAACAGATGAAATGAGACTGACTCTCAGTGTGTTGTTCTCTTTTACAGATGTTTCTGGCATCTCACTGAGCTCGTCTCCTGCACAGACTAAAGCTCCTGGTCAGTCAGTGAGGTTGTCCTGTCAGATCTCTGGATATGCCCTCACAGACTATGGCACAGCTTGGATCAGGCAGCCTCCTGGAAAAGCCTTGGAGTAGATCGGGATCATATGGGGCGGTGGATCAATAGACTCTGTAAATTACTTCAAGAGTCGCTTCACTATTTCCAGAGACACGGGCCGAAATGAGCTGTACTTAGACATCAGCAGCCTGCAGACTGAGGACACAGCTGTGTAATACTGTGCAAAGACAGACACAGTGTCTCAGTTCAGTGTGAGAAACTGACAAAAACAGAACTGCAGCTCATCAACACTGTTTTGAACACACAGCGAATGACCTGCTCCATGTTCAGAATCACATTCAGACATATTAATACACAATAGTAAAGTGGCCGTAAAGTTATGATATTTTACATTACTATTCTCTGTTACGGATGACAATTGAAAAATTTTAAATAGCTTGTGTGCATCACACCTGACACATGATTTTTAATTCATGCATAGTAGTGTCCTCTTCAATTGGGGAAAATGTAAAGTATGTACAGTTCTCTAATCTGAGGATATTGAACAAAGTCTATTTTAGGGACAAGGACTTCACCATCTCCCGATAATGTTGGATAGCTTATTTTCTGACCGCAAAATGGAACTTTGACATTTGTGATCTCCAGTCTGTCCTCTAAAAATTGCCATATTTCATAACATGTTGACCTTCATTGTAATTTAAAAAAATGTACATAGTGGTCAGTGGTACAGATAAAACACACTGCATCAACAATATCTGAACCTGTTATGTGAGATGCTGTCAAAGCTTATTGAAGATAAACTGATGGAGGCCATAACTGTATCTGACAGCATAATTAGCAACTGAATATAAGTAAGTTGATTACGGAGTAATATGTGAATGAATGAGTTACTTCCTGACTGAGTGAATAGTGAAATAGTAAAATACTTCTAGACTTTACATACTAACTGTGGAAAAATAAACTATTTATGGGTATTATTGATCATTATTCCTTGTTTAGTGAACTAATAAAATAAATACAAAATTAAAAAAATACATGAGTTAGTTTTTGTGTGGTAATGTAAAAAGTAAAAAGAGTTCTAACTGTACACAGTCTACTGTACAATTTGCTCCTAAGTTTTTCTTTAGCAATAAATAGAACTATTATATTGACATTTAAACTGTATCAAATTGTAGAAATGCATCACAATGCTAATATTTTATATTATACAAGTATAATATAGATAGAGTATTTTAGCAGCAGCACACCACAAGAGGGAGTCACTTACTTAAATATCAAACATGTCCTGTTTCTGAAGAGTTAACACAATTATCAGACAATTACTTCACTGACATATAAGTTCTGACAAATAATCAAAAACCAGTGTACCAAGATCATTATAATTACTGGAAGAAAAGAAATTAGGGCAAAATTTGAGTCCACAATGAGCTATTCCAGACATCATCTTCATTGTTATCTTTGCCTTCAGCAGAACCATCTGAGTAACTCCTCCTCGTCACATGATCAGCCACATTACTCTAAGAGATCATATTATACAGGGACAGAGAAAGCAGCCTATGCAAATGTGCTAATTGAGCTCTATATAACACACAAATTCAGCTGAACTGTTCACTGTCCAGTCAAATAATATCTAATGTTCAGCATTTATATCTAGCAAACATGTTGACAATGGAGTCGCAGAGCTTTTGGCATTTCATCTTTATGGTGATTCTGTCACTGCAAGGTCATTTTGACATTTGTGTATTTGTCTAGTTAACAGCACTTTAATTGATAAAAGCTGTATTCATGTATTTTTTTGTCTTTAATTCCACAGGTATCAGTGGTGATGAAATCAGGTTAGATCAGTCACCTGCTGAGATAAAGAAACCTAGAGAATCAGTGAAGATCTCCTGTAAAATATCTGGTTTTACAATGACAAGCTACTACATGCACTGGATACGACAGAAACCAGGGAAAGCTCTGGAGTGGATTGGGAGAGTTTACCCTGGTGGCAGTTCTAGATCTGATTACCTTATTTACGCTGACTCAATGAAAAATCACTTCACTATGAGTGAGGACGTGTCTCAAAGTACACAGTATCTTGAAGCCAAGAGTCTGAGAGAAGAGGACACTGCTGTTTATTACTGTGCTCGACAGACACACTGACTCCCTCTGATGAAGCAGCTCTACAAGAACTACAGTGAGGAAAGAACAGTTATAAGGCGATGCATAATATACTTGCTCTTATTATCATTATTATGAAGTATTAGTAGTTGTTGTGGATACAGTATCATCATAATTTTAATTCTTTATTTTCCTGATACCTTCTAGCTTGTATCTGTTTTACTAAACTGTTGCTACAGTTACATTAAATTAATGGTATGTTTATACCCTTTTAATAACAGTTTTAGAAACAAATACCCTCTTTATAGTACATTTGAAATGTATATTTATATTTTTCTTCATCCAACTTTTCTTTTCTTGTGTGATCTAACCTTATGGCCAGATTTGAGTAACGTAGAGATCTCAATTCATCGGTACATTCCGAACATGACCGGCTGAGAGGGAACTTATATAAATTTGATCTTGCTGTGCCTGGATAAAAAAAAAAAGTAAGGAAAACTGAGGTTGCCCTGCCCTACTAAAAACACTCATATGTAAAGTCTCATGCTCTGTCAGTGCTCAGCAACAACCCAGTGATCTACTGCAACTCCATACTGTCAGTCTCAACATATATAGCAGCACATCTCCCTCCACCCTCTTCAATGGCCTTTAAACAGACTCTCAAACTCGTGAATTGCGTGAAGTGTTTAGTATTGTATACAGCAATTAGCAGTCCTTTAAGGTTATTGGCTGTGCTGATCAGAAGCCGGCCCCAGCGACTGTTAAGTATTTAAACTGCTTGGTGGCTGTTATAAGTTGGGAAAGCGATTAGTCACCAGAAGAGAAGGACGGCAGCTCGCGTAAGTCTTGTAATATTTTTTCGCAGCTCTGTTGTTTAAATTATTTACTTGCTGCTAGGAAGGAATACTTCGTTTCCTACCTATTTCTATTGTGCATTTTCGTTGAGGTTTAGATTTCTGATTGCACTTGCCGGCAATTAGAAGATTTTGCACCTCAGCTAAGAACAAGCCTGTGTGATTGCGTGAAGTGTTTAGTATTGTATACAGCAATTAGCAGTCCTTTAAGGTTATTGGCTGTGCTGATCAGAAGCCGGCCCCAGCTGTTTTCACTGTAGTCTCCTAGACTGTATTTATTTGATGTCTGAACGCTGACGCGGAAGCGTCTGCCGAAGCGTTCAGCCGTCGTGCTCAGCCGTCTCGTGTGAAGACCAACGAGTGTAAAGACAGACGACTTTTCCTGCGCGACTTCAACCGAGCAACGACACCGAGCACACACTTAAGTATCATTTCTATCTTCCCTCACACACTCTCCTTCCCTATCCTCTATCATGTGTTTCGAAACCATTCCAGTTCTCTCTCAACCACGCTCTAATAACACACGCAGACGGCAGCGTAATCCTGCTAACCTGCGCCCAATCGCTACATCTTCTACTACACCTCTTTCTTTCTCTGTGGGTCTTTGGAATTGCCAGTCAGCGGTCAACAAAGCTGACTTCATTTCTGCTTTTTCCTTACAATCCACACTCAGCATCTTGGGCTTGACTGAGACCTGGATTCGTCCAGAAAACTCCGCTACCCCGGCTGCTCTCTCTCACAATTTCTCTTTCTCTCACACCCCAAGGCAAGTTGGCCGGGGTGGGGGCACTGGTCTGCTCATTTCAAACAATTGGAAATACTCAACCCACTCTCCCCTGGGCAATCACAACTCATTTGAATCTCATGCGATTACTGTAACGGCTCCCATAAAACTCAAGATAGTAGTAATCTATCGTCCCCCTGGCCAAATTCTAGCAACCTTCCTAGAGGAGCTGGACGGCCTGCTGTCCTCTTTCATGGAGGATGGCACTCCACTCTTAGTCTTTGGCGATTTCAACATTCACCTAGACAGGCCTTATGCTACAGACTTCCATTCACTCCTAGCTTCATTTGATCTCAATCGCCTTACCACTACTAGCACGCACAAATCAGGCAACCAACTTGATTTAATTTACACACGCAACTGTACTACAGATAACATTCTGGTACAACCACTACATATCTCTGACCATTTCTTCATTACATTTACCTTACATTTTACTACCCAGGTGCCACCAGCTCCCTTACCGGTTACTTTCAGACGTAACCTACGCTCCCTTTCCCCCACCCTTCTTTCCTCTGTAGTATCCTCCTCTCTTCCCTCACCTACCCATTTCACATCTCTGGATGTGAATGCAGCTACTGACACTTTATGCTCTACCTTAACCTCTTGTCTAGACGACATTTGTCCCCTCTCATCCAGGCCAGCACGGGCTGCCCCTTCTAACCCCTGGTTATCCGATGTTCTTCGTGAGCATCGGACCAAACTCAGAGCAACAGAGAGAAAATGGCGCAAATCAAACGATCCGTCAGACCTGACTAGGTATCAGTCTTTGCTTTTGTCTTTCTCTACTGAAGTCCACACTGCCAAATCCTCACACTTCCACAACAAGATCAACAGCGCTCCTGACATGCGTGATCTCTTCAGAACATTTAATTCTCTCCTCTGCCCCCCTCCTCCACCGCCCACCACTTCTATAACAGCTGACGACTTTGCCACTTTTTTCACCGACAAAACTAGAACAATCGGTAACCAGTTCACAACTCCACACACACAGGACCTCCAGCCAACCACATCCACTGCTCAAACTCCCATCTTCTCCTTCTGTCCCCTCACTGAGGTGGAAGTATCCAAACTTCTCCTCTCCAGCCATCCTACAACATGTCCTCTTGACCCAATCCCCTCTCACCTTCTCCAAGCAATCTCTCCCACACTCTTACCGGCACTCACACACATTATCAACACATCTCTCCGCACCGGCATCTTCCCCACAGCGTTCAAGCAGGCCCGGGTAACCCCACTGCTAAAAAAACCTACATTAAACACTTCTCTTTTAGAAAACTACAGACCTGTCTCTCTCCTTCCATTCGTAGCGAAAACACTCGAACGAGTTGTCTTCAACCAGCTCTCACTGTTTCTTTCACAGTACAACAAACTGGATGCTAAACAGTCAGGTTTCAGGAGTGGCCATTCAACAGAGACTGCACTACTCTCAGTCACTGAAGCCCTGCGAGTCGCAAAGGCCGATTCCAAATCATCAGTCCTCATTCTGCTCGATCTTTCTGCTGCTTTTGACACTGTCAATCATCAGATCCTCCTGTCCACCCTCTCATCGCTGGGTATCACTGGGATTCCACTTCGCTGGTTTGATTCCTATCTCACCGGTAGGTCCTTCAGGGTGGCCTGGGGTGGGGAGGTATCCAAAGCACATCAACTGGTCACTGGGGTTCCTCAGGGATCGGTTCTTGGACCCCTCCTCTTCTCCACATACACTACATCACTGGGACCCATCATACAGGCACATGGCTTCTCCTACCATTGCTACGCCGATGACACACAGCTCTATCTCTCTTTTCAACCAGATGATCCAACGGTAGCTGCACGGATCTCAGGCTGCCTGGCGGACATCTCGGCATGGATGAAAGAACATCACCTACAGCTCAACCTGGCAAAGACTGAGCTTCTCGTCATCCCTGCCACTCCGAGTCTACAGCATGACTTCTCGATTCAATTAGGCACATCAATAATTACCCCATCAACTTCAGTCAGAAATCTTGGTATAATCTTTGATGACCAGCTGACCTTCAAAGAGCACATTGCAAAGACTGCTCGATCTTGCAGGTTTGCGCTACACAACATCAGAAAAATCAGGCCCTTCCTGACAGAGCATGCTGCGCAACTTCTTGTCCAGGCCCTTGTCATTTCTAGGCTAGACTACTGCAATGCTCTTCTGGCTGGTCTTCCATCAAACACAATCAAACCTCTACAAATGATTCAGAATGCTGCGGCACGACTGGTCTTCAATGAGCCCAAAAGAACCCATGTTACACCTCTCTTCATCTCACTGCACTGGCTACCAGTGGCAGCTCGCATCAAGTTCAAGACACTGATGCTTGCATACAGAACGACCACAGGCTCAGCACCCTCCTACTTCCACTCACTATTACGAATCTACATCCCCTCCAGAAGTCTGAGATCTGCTAGTGAGCGACGCCTTGTGGTACCATCACAGAGAGGCTCAAAATCACTCTCCAGAACATTCTTATTCACCATTCCTGGATGGTGGAATAATCTTCCCACCCCTATCCGGAATGCTGGATCCCTGTCAATCTTCAAGCATCAACTGAAGACTCATCTCTTTCGGCACTACTTGACTTCATCCTAAACTTGTTCAAAAAAAAAAAAAAAAAAAAAAAACTTTCCCTCTATCTTTCCCTCCTTCCCTTGCTAGCTTGTACTTATTTGAACAATGACTGAGACTTGGTGTTACGAGCACTTCCTCTGTCTGATTGCCTCTTCAAGATGAATCGCTTTATGTACTCCCCAATTGTAAGTCGCTTTGGATAAAAGCGTCTGCCAAATGACTAAATGTAAATGTAATGTAAATCTCAAACTGCCCCACATCCATCAGATGACAGATTGTCAATAAACCTACTAACTGACAACACATTTATACATTTAACACTCAGGAACAACAATCATACAAACATCCAACACAAACCATTAGCAATATACGGTATAGACAGATTTCTAACTCTTATCTTTGAGACACCATGGCTGTTGTTCATTTAACTAGAAAACATGACAGTAGAATTGTTCTCTCTCAAAATCTGAGGTTGCTTCAATTCAGGGGCGGAGCCAGACATTATAAACATTCGGGGCCCCGAATGGTTTATATGTGATCATTCTTAATGCATAGGCTATTAATAGACTGAATCATGCAGTGAAAGAACGCACTCTAGCTTTAAATGCGTAATTAGTCTAGCTTCATCACATAGTCGCGTGATTGCATCTACTCGATTATATTGATGTCTCACTCACCCCACATGCCACCCCAGAATTATCAAAGAATAAAATATAAATGTAAGCAGTGTTTCATGTGCTAACTTTCAGCCGTGGCCCACGGCGATGACAGTGTAACGGAAAATAATGACCCAGAAAAACCCCACGTCTTTCACTAAACTGTGCGCGATGTTTGCATGCGCACGCAGCTCGCCCAGTATATTCGGCTTCATTAACAAACGACTCTTATGAACCGGTTCTTATGAACCGAGTCAAAAACACAAAGCGCAGCCCATTCACTAACGAATTGTTTTTACATTTGTTCGTGAATCAGATACTGCTTCTCGGTTTATTCAGAAGTCCTCTGTTAAATCTAATCCCGTCCGGATCTGTCTGAGATTCATCCCGTAATTGTTCGGTGATCCGATTCTCCGACCCTCGCTCCACTTTCATCATGGATAGGCCTTTCTGCCATATCGGACGAAACAATTACATGAAATCAATAAGAAGATGCCGATCACGAACACTAATAGCAGAGTTAGGTAATAATCTTGTATTGCAGTTTTCTCGATTGTTAACATAATATAGGCCTAACTGATTTTAGTTGGCCCATTTTCCCAAACCATTAATTCAGTTCTCAAAACAAAGACACATTTCTTAAAAAGTTTACCAATGAGCAGTGGTGGGCCGTCAGGGGCAGCAGGAACTTCTCTGCTGGCCCTATAAAAAAAATTGCCTATGATTAGTTTAGTTGAGGTTGAACTGGGATATCCTACATAAAAAAAGTCTGGGGCCTTTTCAATGACAGCCCGCCCTCTGGGCCCAGCTATGTTCCCAGTGCTACCCCTAGCATTAGACCGCCCCTTTAGTCAGGGATTTCCAAGGTATGAAAGTGAAACTCGACGAAAAGAAATTGACAGCTGCAGTCTTCGGCGCCTACACCAGATCTGGTTGCTGATCTACTAAGGCGCTCTTTTGCAGACAAAAGAGTATAACTGAGAAAGGACCCAAACCGAATTCGCTAACAAAGGTCAGCAAAGTTTTTATGCGCCATTTCAAAGATTGCAACTATGAGTGCTATGAGTGGCTAACAGCTATAGCACCGAGCCCAAGTTATTTTGTTGGCTTTGTTTACTTTTTAATACGAGTAAAGGGACATGGAATGACAGACCCATGGACTTTATTTACAAGTGATAGGTGAGTGCGTTATTATTTGATGAGTATTGTATCATGCACATTGTTATGGAGGTGTACGTGGTGCGTTGATAATACTGTGGTGCTGTGTGTGATGTCCGGTTTTTGTACAGTTTTGCTGCTGTGGGCGCGTCATCATTTTAGAGTGATGTGAATGTGCATGGCAGATTACTTTTACTGATCCATGTAGGGAAATTTACTCTGCATTTAACCCACACTAATCTAGCATACTGCCAGTGATGGGAATAACTTATAAATGAACGGCGTTATTGTTTTCAGTAACGAGTAATCAAACTAATTACTGTTTCCCCCGTTACAACGCCGTTACCGTTACTGACAATAAAGTGCAGCGTTACAATAATATTATTATAATTTTATTTTTCAGTTCATCTGAATGGATGCGCAGTGTAGCTGTATTTGACGTACCTTAAACTCTAGTATGAAGCTCACGGCTCGCCGTAGCTTTGTCTCTCTCCGCGCGCGCGCAAAGATACAGAGCTAGAGTGTCTTTACAGAGCGAGAAATATATATAAAAAAATACAGAGCGAGAGAGTATTTCATAACCTGCAGAATTGACGCGCTACATGTAAACAATATTCTTTGTTGTGTTTTCCTGTCAAAATAACGGAGTTCCTTTGGAATTCTTCAGCTTTTAAGAACTGCCGGGTTCTGTTAGTGGGCGGAACTAATGCACAAACGACAATCTCATTGGCCGGCGCTCACCTATTATCATCCCTGTTTTGATTTCAGTGAATCAGTTCGAGCGAACCCATACAACGTGATTAATATTCATGAACCCAGCAGCTCCTTTATCCTTAATGCGTTTTATATTGTTATTAGTGGTATAATTCGTAGTAGTTTTGTTATCTTATCAATTTTTTCCCCCTTTTTTTATAGAAACACTAAATGACAAACAATATCTTAAGCACCACCACCAGTCCTAAGTTCAGTCAACATGACATATGCATTCATACTTGGTTATTCTAATTACTAAAGTTCTATCATCATATAATGCTAAATTATCGTAATATCATATTATAATGCTTGACTAACTGATGCTAAGTGTCAGTAGATAAATAGTGTCGATTAATGTACAATGTTTTATAATAATAAGTTATTCTATGTAGTGTCCATTTCATTCATTTAACATATTTAATATTGGGGCATCCAAGTTATTTGACATTTGATTTTTTTTTTTTAAAGTAACGCAATAGTTACTTTCCCTGCTAATATTAGTTACTTTTATAATGATGTAACTCAGTTACTAACTCAGTTACTATTTGTGAGAAGTAACTAGTAACTATAACTAATTACTTTTTTAAAGTAATGTACCGAACACTGTTCTTGACATCTTTACTTCTGCTTTTGGCAGCAATGACCTGTGAGTGTCTTTATCAGCAAGTAATATGAAACAGATATGTGGACAGAGCTGTATAATGTCATTGTTATTTTCTCTTTGACAGGTGTGGAGTGTAACATTGTCCTGACGCAGACAAACTCTATAGTTCTGCAGCCGGGACACTCACTTACTCTCACATGTGAGGTGTCTGGATACTCTGTTACTGATGATAGCTATGCAACAGCCTGGATACGACATCCTGCAGGAAAAGCTCTGGAGTGGATTGTGCACATATAGGTGGAGGCATAACAAAAAAAGACTCACTGTCAAACAGGTTCAGCATCTCCAAAAGTGACTCCAGCAACACAGTGTCTACAAGGACAATTCTCCATTACAAAAGACACCAGCAAAAACATGGTGTACTTGGAGATAAAAAGTCTGAAAACTGAAGACACAGCTGTTTATTACTGTGCACGAGAGTCAAAAGCCTGCATGCATGGTGTTTGTGAAGTCAATCAGACGTGACTAGAACATCCCTGGGGAATTAAAGAGTTGCTTTCTTTGAGGATTCTCTGTCAGCTTTATTGGCCACTTTCCCACACATTAAATATGATATGTTTTATTATGTTTTAACATGTTTTAAACACGTATGCAAACTATGGTAGTCAACATTTGAAGTGGATCAAAACCTTTCATCAAAGTCATACATGAATTTTGAACAATACCCGTTCTTGTCTTAGGACAACTTTGATTAACTTTTTTGATCCACTTCAGATGTTGACTACTGTAATTCAAATAAAGACCATCAGAATATAATGCACTTACTGATGATTTAATGAAGGAGCAGGCTAAGCAGAAATATGGAGCATTATGTTCATAATGTAACAAATAATCAAACTACATTGCAAGAAATTTACTGCAAGGGCATATGTGAAATCATTTTAAAATTGTTAATGTCTGATTAAACTGAATTTTGCTGCTTACATTTGAGAGAAGCATGAAAAAAAAATCATTAGAACTATCCAGATAAATATAGAAAGTCATAATCACTTGAAAAATAACTTGAAACAGAGAATGAAAAACTCTGTAAAGAGTCAATTCTTACAGATTTCATAAAGTTTTGTCAACAGAAAAAAAAGTTTTGCCAGGCAGATTAAAATGTGCTAACATCTACTGTAAATTGATTGGTTTTATTCAAGAAAAAAAAATCAATGAATGTATCAACCTGACTATAGTAGCTTACAGTATGGTGTTTTCTTTTAGACAGTAGAAACTGAAACACTGATTGGGCTGCAAGAGAGTCAGTGCGCAATACAGAGATTTCAGGTGGTTCACATTTCTCTTTATACTTCAGGCACTAGATGGCACCCCAAGTATGCAAAGTGTTTCTCATCACAATCTATTTAAAAACACACAAATACCTCCACTCCTCCCTGTCTGCATCATTTCTACCACAACTTCTTATGACAACAGGTTAATAATGAAGCAGAGGATGATTTTCTTTGTTGTGCTAATGATCTCTTCATTACATGGTACTGCAAAAAATATTGTTAAAAAACTTCAAATTTACCAGTGCAGGCTATAATTTGCACACTAATATGCACTAAAGAGTCTAAATTCTGCTGATTTCTCAATTTTCAGATTGCAGGAGCCAGACACTGGTGGAATCTGATGCTGTAGTCATTAAACCAGGAGAGTCACATAAACTGACCTGTACTGCTTCTGGTTTTAACTTTGGTGGCTCCTGGATGGCTTGGATCAGACAGGCTGCTGGGAAAGGACCAGAGTGGGTAGCAACATTATCTAATGGCAATAGCTATATCTACTATTCTGACAAGGTTAAGGGACGATTTACCATCTCAAGAGACGATAACAAGAATCAGCTGTACCTTCAGATGAGCAGTCTGAAAACTGAAGACACTGCTGTTTACTACTGTGCAAGAGACACAGTAAGACATAAGCCTGTGGTGGTGTACAAAAAACAATTCTGAGAAGCAACCAGCTGTATATAATCTAAAAACAAATGCCTTTAACTTCATTCCAGTATTAAGCCTGTTTTAGTAATTCATGACATGGTTAATTAACCTTATAAAGAAATGGGTTAAAGTCTCGAGTTTACAGGTTTTCATATTGTAAAACTGACAGTTTTGTTGTGTTTTTGATTAAAGCAGAGAATTTTTTACTTTGGAGTTAAATAAATGATAGAATAAATAAAATAAGAAATTAACAAATATGAATAACACACGTTAAACAAATCAGACAAACATGAATAAAAAACTATACATGTTTGCAATTATACCCAGAATTAATATACCATGCCAAAAATTGTCAGTCTGACCTCTAGATAAACTTTAATATTAACTAACTTTTATATAAACACGTCAGATTCTATGTTCCAGCTAAAACAGTCACAGTACAAATACTAACTTAAAAATGTAATAAACCAGAACATAATGAAACCTACACATTTGTAACAATACTCTCTGTATATCTGTATACTCATATGTACATACTACAAATGTGTTGGTTTCATTATGTTCTGGTACATTTAAGTTTACTTCTGCACAAATAATCAGAATGTGGATTTAAAATAAAGATTTAGCGTTTGCATACATAAGCTATAAACTTGCATTTTCCGCCCTCTCCTGTTGCAGAACATGACCATTCATACTTGATATATTGGTGAGAACGAGATACACTTTTAAAAAGTGGAAGCACTGACGCCAGCGCTATGTGTTTGAGTGACTGTTAACCAGGTGCAGGATGGGAGTAAAACAAACACTGAGGGTTTGTCCAAATACCCATACTTGCATTTGACCACTTGTCTTCTTACATGACCAACATGTCGTATTTCCTGTGTTTGGCCCAAGTGTTCAAGTTGGCATGAAGACTGCAAATGTGTGTAGAACATCTAATTATGCGATGGGACTCACTCAAGTGGCCTAGAACGCAAGTGTTGGTAGTTGGACAGGCCCTGAGATAAGAAATTGCATACCCTAATTACGGTGACTTTGAAGTGCAAATGAAATTCACAAATCAGAAAACACAACAGTAGAAAATTTGCTCAAAAGGTAAATTTACCAGGTTATGATTAATTGTAAATATTTTGAACAGCTGCCAGAAGTAACTGTAGCAGAATTAATATTACAATCAAATACTCTGCTCTTCCAGTGAACATTCAGTATACATTTTTTTAAATCGACTCCAAAGAAATGTTATTTTCGTAGCCAGAAAACACGAACACATAGATAGTCTAAACAAACACATACTGTACATACAATCATGCATACATGGATAAACTGAAAGTATAAGAGTGAATGAATGAAACTGAAATGGAAACAGTGGAATGAAGCTATGAAAAGGGAAAAAGTCAGTTACAGTGGCATGCGAAAGTTTGGGAACCCCTTGTAGAATCTGTGAAAATGTGAATAATTTTAACAAAATAAGAGAGATCATACAAAATGCATGTTATTTTTTATTTAGTACTGTCCTGAGTAAGATATTTTACATAAAATATGTTTACATATAGTCCACAAGACAAAAAAATAGCTGAAATTATTCAAATAACCCCCTTCAAAAGTTTGGGAACCCTTGGTTCTTAATACTGTGTGAGGTTACCTGATGATCCACGACTGTTCTTTTGTTTTGTGTTGGTTGTTCATGAGTCCCTTGTTTGTTCTGAACAGTTGAATTGAGCACTGTTCTTCAGACAAATCCTCCACGTTCTGTAGATTCTGCAGTTTTCCAGCATTTTTGCATATTTGAACCCTTTCCAGCAGTGACTGTATGATCTTGAGATCCATCTTTTCACACTGAGGACAATTGATGGACTCAAACACAACTATTAAAAAAGGTTCAAACATTCACTGATGCTCCAGAAGAACATACGATGCATTAAGAGCTGGCTGTTGAAAACTTTTGAACAGGATGAAGATTTCCAACTTTTTTCTTTTGTTGAAATATATATATTTTTCCATTTATTACTGCCCTTCGGAAGCAACAGAAGATACTTGCATGTTTCCCGGAAGACAAATTAAGTACAATTTACCTTGATCTTCAAATTCAAAAAGTGTTCTCCCTTCCGGCTCTTAATGCATCGTGTTTCCTTCTGGATCAGTGAATGTTTGAACCTTTTTTAATAGTTGTGTTTGAGTCCATCAATTGTCCTCAGTGTGAAAAGATGGATCTCAAAATCATACAGTCACTGCTGGAAAGGGTTCAAATATAAGATAAGTGGATCTCTGTAATGGAGAAAGCACACTTTTCTTGGGGTTTAGCCTTAACCCCAACACTTTCATATGAGTGAGAACAACATCTCGATTTTGAGCCGCTCTTCGCTCTGATTGAGCGAGAATCAACCAATCGTCGATATAATTGAGTGTGCGGACGCCCTGTAGCCGCAGCGGAGCTAACACGGCGTCCACACACTTCGTAAAAGTGCGAGGTGAGAGTGCTAGGCCGAAGGGAAGTACCCGATATTGGTAAGCTTTGCCCCTGAAAGCAAACCTCAGGAATTTCCTGTGAGTGGGAAGGATGGAGACATGGAAGTATGCGTCTTTTAGATCGATCAAGACAAACCAGTCCTCGGACCTGATTTGAAACGCGACCTGCTTGAGAGTAAGCATCTTGAACTTCAGTCTGCTGACTGAGCGGTTCAACTGCCGCAGATCTAAAATGGGACGCAACCCTCCATCCTTCTTTGGAACTATGAAGTACCGGCTGTAGAACCCGGACTCTCTTACGTGAAGAGACACCACCTCGATGACCTCCTTCCTTAAGAGAGTATTTACCTCCTGTTCCATTACCAGAGCCTGCTCTGGGCCCACCAAAGTGGAATTCACCCCGTTGAATTGAGGCGGACGAGAACCGAACTGGATTCTGTAGCCTCTCTCTACTGTACGCAGGACCCATCGAGACACATTTGGCAGTAGTTTCCACGCTGCCAGATAGTCTACTAAGGGAACCAGTCTCTCGAGACTGGCCTCTGGTGTAATTAGAGTGGCTAGTTTGGTATCCTGGAACGGCACACCGGCAGGAGAAAGCCAAACTATCTGCTGCAGAGACCCCCGAAGGGGTGGCGAGCATCTCAGCTCTGCTACGTTTCCGGGCGGAAGAGACTGAGATGTGTGCTCGCTGGAGACCACTGCGCCCTGGGACACCATAAGTGGCAGGGTTGGCAGATCGATCTCCTGAGGGCACTGGGGCGAAACAGGCACCATGCGCTGCGGTGACCGCTGTTCCACCCCAGCGGGGGCTACCCTCATAAGCCCTGGTCCACAAACATCAGGGCTTCTTGGTCGAAGACCTCTTAGCCTGAAGAACGGTCCGCAGATCCGGCTTAGGCTGGGAGGTCTTTGACCGTGCACCCTTCTTACCACCCCGACTCCGCCTACGCGTAGGCGCACGGGTGGCAACGCTCTCTTTTTGAGCTTCCCTATATGAGGAACCAGCACGCGGCAGGGGCTGCTCTCACCCAGCAGCCCCTTGAGTTAGAGAGCATCGAGGGAGAAACCGCTGGAACGCCGCCGCCTGCCTTCCCGCCTCCTGGTGCCTGTCGACAATGGTGTCAACAGCATCACCAAAGAGGCCAGAAGGCGACAACGGGGCGTCCAAAAGGAAGACCCTGTCACGGTCCTTGATATCTAACAGGGTCAACCAGAGATGCCTCTCCGCTGCTACCAGGGCTGCCATAGACCGCCCAATGGCACGGGCGGTCTCCTTGGTAGCGCGGAGAGACAAATCAGCGTTCTGCGGGGCTCACAAATGTCGTCCGCACCAAATCCCTCGCCCTCATCTAACTCTTTAAGCAGATTAGCCTGGTACGCCTGCAACACCACCATAGTGTGCAGGCGTGAGCCAGCCTGACCTGCTGCCGCGTACCCCTTGCCCACCAGCGCTGACGATGTGCGCAGCGGCTTGGTGGGCAGGGTCAGAGCCTTCAGAGATGACACCACGTCAGGAGACAGATAGCTCGCAAGTGTCTGTTCCACACGCGGCATCGCTCTGTAACCGCGCTCACTCGTCCCTGCCACATTACCGTAGTAATCAGACACAGGGACGAAGAGGCGGGCCGAGAAAGGTTTTCCCCACGACCTCGACACCTCAGTGTGTTTCAGAATTCAGAAATTATGTCATAATTCACTCAACCTCATGTTGTTTAAAAAAAAATAAAAATATAAATAGGCTAAATAAATAAAAATGAAAAACAATCATTCGTGGCCGTTGTAGCCTAAAGATTTGTGTATTCAAATATAGACCTATATATTTCCTAAAGCTACTTGGCTATTTGTAATGGCTTTTTCTTGTAACACAATAATGACTTAAAATGTTCTTTCTGGGCAAATGTCTCAGCCCAATCTGATGTGCGTTTAATTAGATTAATTAAGAGCCACATTGTGTAATAAATTAGATTTTTTTATTTATAATAAATTAAAGGGGTCATGAAATACTTTTTTTATTTCATAATGTTTCCTGAGGTGCACTTATAATGTTAGTATGATTTTTACATGAAAAATTATAATAATTAAGAAATAAATGGACATTTCTACTACCCTAATTTTAGCCCTCTGATTCTCTGTCAGAAGGAGCTTGTCTGTGAGACTTCAATGTAAACGCCCACAGTTGTTTATTACTGTGCACGAGGCTGACCATTTCAAGAAAAACAGTGCTGCTCAAAAACTGTTTTTGGGACAAGTAAAAAAAAAAACACGTTACACTGAAAACACAGAAGCCTGCAAACCCCATATATTAACGCTAGAGGGCGAGAAAGCCACTTCTCGTGACGTACGTGACATACAAAACGACTTTAAAAGAGAGAGATAGCAATAATGTAGCTATGTTATTTACAGTCTGTTTTCTTTCTTTCTTTTTTTTATAGGAACTTGATAAGAATTACTTAAACGTTTTGCACGAGTGTTTGTGAGCTCTTTAATTAGGCTATAGTTTGATCAGTGATGGTGCATCGACTGTCAGTGCTCGCCTGTTGATGACCTAAAAAAATACATTGAATAGAGAAACTGAAATATTTGTTCATTTATGTAAAAATGTGAAAATAACATAATCCCTTTAAACGCAAATGCAATTTCATTTATGCTGAATTCGTTAAATGACAAATGACACGCTGGCACTGGTTTTTGTACTTGTGTATTTCACTGTGACTGGGATGGCACAGTGATAAAACCCTGTACAAAAACTGTTCGAATAAAACACGATATTTTATTTAACCACCGTGGAGAAACAGATCCGTGTACATGGATCAGTAAATGATCCAATGGGATTTATGCATTTAAATGCTCGCAAAATGTAGCCTTCCTTTATTTAGTAATAGCCTATAGGCTCTCCATTTTTATGCATTGTGTTCAACAATACTGTCCAATACTGTCAAGAATACAAATGAACTAGGCCTACTATCTATAAACATTCTCCCTTATGAGAGAGAAAGATTGAATTTCTACAATGGCAATGGTAGTTTGTCTTGAAAGGTGCTGAATCCACAATAATATGATGTAATCTTTGTATAAGCCCAGGACAACTTTTTCTCTCTTTCAGAACCTCATTCTAGATTTATTCTGTTTCAAGAACCTTCGACATTAATATCTAAAACAGTGCGAGATGAATGATTTTCATCGAAAACAAAGGAGCAGGCACATGCAGAAAGGGGGGGGGGGGGTCTTTGGGGGCTCAAGCCCCTGCCCTTTTTCAAAATTATTCAAAAGTGCCCCTCTCAGACAAATAGCAAAGATATTGTAGTCAATAAAACAAAATGCATTTGATTTATAATTAACATGACAATGTGTGCAAAACAGTAACTAATCGCTCAAAAGTCTGAAAATTCCTGTTTATTTCTTTACATATCTGTCAATCTGAGGCGTTGCTATGGGTTGCTGCGTTTTGCTGGACTGACTGATATTCCACAGTCTGTTCGGAGCTCTCAAATATGGTTCTTTCAGTGAGTGGGTCACGGAAGGAAAAAATAAATAAACCAAACAATATTTTTTTTACAAATTTCATCAATAATCAAATCTACTGTGTTGATTTAATTACAAATTCATATATTATGCTATATATTTTAGAATATTACATAATTCATTAATGCCTGTTTATCATGTATAATCAGTGTTGGGGGTAACGCATTACAAGTAACGCGAGTTACGTAATAATATTACTTTTTTCAAGTAACTAGTAAAGTAACGCATTACTTTTTAATTTACAAGAAAATATCTGAGTTACTTTTTCAAAAAAGTAACGCTAGTTACTTTTTCCCATTTATTGACTGACAGTGCGCTGTGTGAACATGCTACTGTAGCCTACTTCTAGACTAAATGTGAATGTGCATTAATTCATCTCACTCGCAAAAAACAGATTTAGTATTCATCAAAATGAATTAAAACAGTGAAATGCAAACTCAGAATATGACGCAAACCTGCAATAATTAAATATGGTAAATAACACAAATGTATCTAATCCCATTTTATTAACCAATGTTTTGCTGAGCTTTGATGATCCAGTTCAACCATACTAATAAGCAAAAATGACTTTAGATAAACTAACAATTGTGCTTCATTGTTTTTTTATTGCTGAAGAGTGTTGAACTTCTTCTCCTGCATTCTACTGTACAGACGTGAATTTACTTTTCCTTCAGCCTGACGTTTATTCATTACACTTTTTGGTGTGAAAGGGCTTTACATTTGCTATAATTACAACTTATTGTATTAAAAACAATCAAGCCCTGCTCATATTTAAAAAGTAACGCAAAAGTAATGTAACGCATTACTTTCCATAAAAAGTAACTAAGTAACGTAATTAGTTACTTTTTTAGGGAGTAACGCAATATTGTAATGCATTACTTTTAAAAGTAACTTTCCCCAACACTGTGTATAATACACCAACCAATCATGATCTGGCACAAGTTCAAATTTCATTGGACAATAATGTGAAGTGGAGCAGTCAGTTTTCGTTCTTATTCATAAATTGGTTGAAAATTGCATGGGACAGACAAGCTTATTTGTGGAGCGATCTGGATTGTTGAGTATGGTGTGACATAGCAAAAATGTAGAAAAAAAACCTCAACATACAAATAACATACGAAAAATGTATCTTCATTCTTAGAGTTACAAATAGCATGAGAGAGGTTTCTTCAATGTTAGAGTTTTTATTAAATTTTTTACATTTTTCCGTCACACCATAGGACACATTGATACGTCAACTACCCATGAGCAGTTTGTCTCATTTTATAAAACGCATTACATCGCTGAGAAAATGGATGCTAAATGACTACAAAAGCACGGCACAAAACCGTGCAGCACCAAAAGTCGCAATAATGGTAATCAATAGGCTATTCAATTCACTTATGATATACACCGTTTACTATTTTATGTGCCAAGTGCCACCTACAGGCCTATTATGTGAAGTGTAGGCTGGTGAAATGGTGACTTTTTTATATGACCATTTTGATAATTCTGCAGCATTATGCAAGTGTCTTATGCTCATCAAGCCTGCATTTATTTGATCAAAAATACAGAAAAACTATAATATTGAGAAATATTATTACAATTTAAAAGAATGCTTATCTATTTTAATATACCATTTATTTCTGTGATGCAAAGTTGAATTTTCAGCATCATTACGCTCCAGTCTTCAGTGAATGATCCTTCAGAAATCATTCTAATATGCTGATTTATTAGCAATATTGGAAACAGTTGCTGCTTTTTTTTTATTATTATTTATTTATTATTATTTTTATTTTATGTTTTTGGAAGCTGTGATACTTTTTGGGGGTTCATTGATAAATAAAAAAAAATAAAAATAACAGTTTTTATTCAAAATAGAGATGTTTTCTAACAATATCAATCTTTCCCTGTTTCTATCAATTTAGTAAATCTTTGCTGAATGAAAAACTAATTTCTTTCAAAAAAAAAAAAAAAAAAAAAAAATTCCTGACCTCAAGCTTTTCAACATATATTGTTGTTACGGTGCACACACAAGGGAGAATCAGGAACACGCAGAGGAGGACGTAAACTCAAATAATGATATTTAATAAGACATCTAGACAAGGCAGGACTTACATGGACAGAAACACCGGGGGAATAACGAGTAGACCAGACGAAATCAAAGTGAACAGACAGGACTATAAATACGCAGGCAAATCATAGATAATTAGACAAACAGGGCTGGACAAGGATTAACTCATAATGACACTTAATGAGGACAGGAAACAAACCAAATATGGACACAAGAGGCAGGAACACATGACACACAGGACACAACTGTAACATAACTCCCCCCTCCCGGAAGGCTCGACCCGAGCCGTAACAGTTCCACCGGGGAGGGGGGGTGGGCACTATGGAGACCCCACAGGACCGACACAGATACATACACAGGACGGGGCCTCCAGAGTGGAACAGATAGACAGGGACCATGGCGGAGCTGGGAGCTCTGGAAGCCATGGCGGTGCAGGGAGCTCAGGCGGCCATGGTGGAGCTGGGAGCTCTGGAGACCATGGCAGAGCTGGGAGCTCTGGAGGCCCTGGCGGAGCTGGGAGCTCTGGAGGCCATGGCAGATGGTCTTCGGGGCCTTGGCCTCGGTCCTCTCGGCCCGGCCCCCACAGCCGGAACTCTTACTACCCCCCCCCAAAATTTCCCTGGGGAAGTGAGGGGGTATCAGGAGCCCTCCGGGGCTAGACACAGACAAACAGTACCTGATAGCCCTCCAGGGCTAAACATACAGGAACACAACATGACAGGAACGCCCTCCAGGGCCAGACAGACAGGACAGGACAGGACAGGACAGCCCACAGGAACCAGAAGCCCTCCTGGGCTGGCTTGGAGGCTGAGGCTTCCTCCGGGCATGACCAGGAGTCAGAGGCCCTCACAGGGTCCCTCAGCGACCGCCTCCATCTCTACGACAGGGGGGCAGGCGGCTAGAATGGCCTCCATGGCCACTAAACAAGGAGCCGCCTGCCCAGACGAGTCTCCATGGACAAGACATGACAAGGTTATTAAAATGTTCCTGTGGGCACGACAAAACAAACACACGGCACTCCTGGCCGTGACGTGTGGACTATATCCACGGGGCTAGGGATATCGGCGGCCAGCGGGCATGAGTCAGCGCCAATCCGGTGGCTTGAGTCAGCGGCGATCCGGCGGCTTGAGTCAGCGGCGATCCGGCGGCTTGAGTCAGCGGCGATCCGGCGGGCATTGAGTCAGAGGCGGGCCGGCGGGCATTGAGTCAGAGGCGATCCGGTGGCGTGATCTCCCGCGAACGGCGCGCCTGGGGGAGCGGCAACCCGCGAACTGGGATCTCCCGCGATCGGCGGGCATGAGCGCTCGTGGCCAGTGGACTCGCGGCACTCGCGGCGATCCCGCCGAACTCCCACGCCGTCCTGCAGTGGGCTAAGGCGGGAGGACGAGTGGCGACTTCCTTGCCACGGGACAGACAAACAGGAACAAAACAAAACACTTTTGAAAAAAAGGAAAACAAAACGGGGTGAATGGGCGCCGCTTACGGTTAGGTCTGGTCTTCTGTTACGGTGCACACACGAGGGAGAATCAGGAACACGCAGACGAGGACGTAAACTCAAATAATGATATTTAATAAGACATCATGACAAGGCAGGACTTACATGGACAGAAACACCGGGGGAATAACGAGTAGACCAGACGAAATCAAAGTGAACAGACAGGACTATAAATACACAGGCAAATCATAGATAATTAGACAAACAGGGCTGGACAAGGATTAACTCATAATGACACTTAATGAGGACAGGAAACAAACCAAATATGGACACAAGAGGCAGGAACACATGACACACAGGACACAACTGTAACAATTGTTACAAAAGTTACATTTTAAATAAATGCTGTGCTATTTTTTTCTTTTTATTAATCAAAGAATCCTGAAAAAGTATCACAGGTTTCCAACACTGATAATAAATCAGAATTGTAAAAATGTATTTTAAAGTATTTATATCAAATTTTGATCAAATAAATGCAGGCTTGATGATCATAAGTGACTTCTTGCAAAAGTATAAAACCTTTGACTTATACCAGCCCCTGCCCCTGAGGAACTCTCTGCACATCCCTGCAAAGGAGATATATTAATATTATCTTTTTTTCTGTTCTTTTAGTTGTTCAAAAATTAAGACTGAATCAAACAATACACAAATCACATTATAAATCCTGGTCCTCGCGATGTAAATAGTAAAGAAATAAACAACCCAGCTTCTAACAAGCTTGAAGAGTTCCAAACAATACTAATAATAAAAAAAGCCATGCTGTGTTAATGTCTAATTTCTATTTAAACATTTTTCATTCTGTGATCTGATTCAGTTGAAACAACATCCTCTTAATATGTAGCCATTACTGCTAATGCTCTTTAAAACACGTATAACTTACTTGAATTACATTTTGTGGTCTATCCAAAATGATGCCGCTGGAAACATGGTGAGAATTCAGAGTGTTGCGATAATTTGATTAAGTTCTCTCGAAGGATTTCAGAATGTCAAAATTAGATCTATTTGAGAGAGTATAGTCGGGTCTCTCTGTCTTCCTCTTTTTGCTCACACCTGCTGAAGTGAAACTGCATTCGTGTTGATGACAAGCATTTCTTAGAAAGGTTAAAATTTTCAAATTTAAAAACAATTAAAAACTTAGTCCTATTTTATTAGCTGTACCATGGTTTATGATCCCCATACATGTCCATTTATGCAAACTTATAATGCTATATATAGATTTTTTTGTCCTTGAAAATCATGTTATAAAATTATATTTGACATGAACCTAAGTTAATGAAATTGTATGTCTTCAGTCATAAAGTGAAGCAGACGACGCAGTTTTTGAGTTTTTAAATGCATTTGGTGGATAAATTGGAATGTACACCTTTGTTAGACTTTCCAAACTTTCGATCCTAAACCGTGAACAAGCATTAATAACAATAATAGTTATTTATTAATTATTGTAACCAACCATCTAAACAAAAATATATAAATTAGTGAGAGTGAAGTCAGCATGCCAAATGTCCCTAAAATGGAAGAAACAACCTCACCATGAAGGTCATACATGCCTATTTTTGCAAACTTTGATCATATCATCTAATTTATGCGCCATACCAATAAAGCCTTAAAGGGGTAGTTCACCCAAAAATGAAAATGTTGTCATCATTTACTCACCCTCACGTTGTTCCAAACCTGTATTCTTTCTAGTTTCTTTCTTCTTTAAAAAACAAAACAAAAACAAAAACATTAACATAACATTAACATTTTAATTGCTACACGAACTTTGAGCAGAAAGGAGAATGTACTGTGTCCATCAACACTTTATGTAAAGCCTGTAGCAGGACGAGTATTTGAGGAAGAATGTATCACTGTGCCTGGGGTGGCAGCCACAGTGAAATCTTTCACTACATAATCCCCATAAAACACGGATATTTGATTTAATCAACTGCATTCTAGCCACTGATTCTGCATAATTTGTTTGGCTGCACAGTATCCTTTCATTCACATTAAACTGCATTTCTCTATAAATAAATGGCACATAGTAGAAGCAAAACCCTAGTAAAAATTAATTATAGTAAAATGTATTTGAGATGCTAATTATACTACATTTACATAGTTAACTACTTAATAAAAATACCCTGCAATTTCACTTTTAGTATACTAAAATATTGGCCTACTTAAAGTCTGCTAAACTGGAACAACTAATTTTGTACTTAATGCACTTTAATTGTGTGGAAGTATAAAGTCCAACTAAAGATATAAT
Source organism: Aspiorhynchus laticeps (assembly GCA_023376895.1). Lineage (NCBI taxonomy): Eukaryota > Metazoa > Chordata > Actinopteri > Cypriniformes > Cyprinidae > Aspiorhynchus > Aspiorhynchus laticeps. The sequence continues at coordinate 24,332,501 of CM041794.1, read as the reverse complement.
GAAGTATATTTGATTTTGCTAAAGTAGAACCATATTGCAAGTATACTTCAGGTACACTTTAAATATATTCCCTTTAAAGACTGATATTATTCAAAGATCATACAATTCTCATCAATAGTGACATTAAAACACATTTTAGGCTTAATATTAAGACATATAGTACTCTAAAAAAATAGAACTCCAAATAAAGTTTAATTATAATTTATATATCAGTAAGTCTTGAGTGCTATGTCAGTAAATATATTTATAGATTTTAACTATACTTGAGTATAAAAAATGTATTTAAAATATTACTTTTAATATTAATTTTAGGGAAATCATTTACTTAAAGGGACAGTTCAACCAAAAAAAATAAAATTGTTGCATTAGCTAATTTTAATTATGTAAATTGAATGTTCAATAAATGCCATTTGATAGAAGTCTATTTGAACAATTTATTTTTATTATTTTCAATGGAGCAGCTCTTTTTTCAGTAAATGAGTATAACACGAATCTCTTAAAGCAGTCATCAACAAGCATTTATGATGCAGAATATTATTTATGCTGTAGAATATTTTGTTTTGTTTTATCATTTGTATCTTGAAACTTTTCAGGCTTATTAGCCTATAGTGGCATTAAGAAACCAATATGTAAATGTAGTGATCACTAATCCTAAAGTCAGATAAATGTGTTTTCTGATAACAGGATCTGTTTTTGTTATGGACTGTCTGTTTGTGTATATGGGCTGGGGCACAGTATTTCAACCCATTACAAAAAGGTTACAATGGTCAAAATGATCGCAATAGTGAATCTATAATGTGCAGCTAAATAGATTTTTCTCTACCATCATTTTTCAAATAATGAAATGAAAATAATTAAATAAATAAAACACTTTATCTCAAAAAAGCAAAGAATCTTCACAAAGTGCAACAAAAGGGTCTGAAATTAAATGTAACACTGAGTTTATAACAGAAAAAAATATTTTCGGAGTATGATGATGTTTAACAATCAGATTTGAAAAGTGACAGCTCTTTGGTACATAGACAATGCATCCATTAAAAAGGTTTGTAATTTGATATCTGAGAAAGCTGAGGAAGAGACAGTAGTTTAGCAGTAGTTTTTCACCTGTGATGTAGACTTAAATATGTTTTGTAGTAGCTAGAATAACTATTCTCAACTATATTCATAGTCTCAGACATGTAAAACTATCTCAAAGAAATATTTTTCTGGTTAACTATTTTCTAGCAATAGCACAAGAAAAAAAAACAGCATACTGTAATCAATGTAGGCTACTATACACAACTGCTTATTAAAGTACCTATTACAGCCCTCCTGGAACCATCTTTAACCTATACAAAATTTACAGTATGACAGTATGTACCAAGAAGTTTATATTATTATATATTATCTTAATATTATTTTCCAAATTCCCTCAAAGACCTCATTTGTGGACCCCTGTCTGGTTACTGATATTTCATCATTTCAAATATACCTTTATAGTTTTTTTGTCCTCTTATATTTAAGTAGGTGGAATGTTTTGTGGCATTTTTTTATTCTTGTTAATTTCGTTCATCTCAGTCTTTTATTTTGAAATTCTTGTTTCTTGCTGTTCAATTAATTTGTTCACTGACCCTTCCCTGATTGAGTTTTGACTTTTTTAATCATTAATTCTGTGTATTTATTAAGCCCTCACACTTTCTGTTTGCTTTATTTATAGTTTTTTGGTTTGTCTGTTTTGTTTGTGTGTGTGTGTGTGTGTGTGCGGGTTTATGTGGTTTATGAGGACACAAATTTGTATAATGACATGGGTATGACAGAGGTATTACAATTTGAAGGTGGTTTATGAGGACACTGCCTATGTCCCCATAATTCAAAAGGCTTAAAAAACATACTAAATGGTGTTTTTTTGAAAATCTAAAGATGCACAAAGTCTCCTGTGAGGGCTAAGTTTAGGTGTAGGGTAGGTGTAGGGCAATAGCACACACAGTTTGTTCAGTATAAAAACCATTACGCCTATGGAGTCCCCATAAACCACAAAAACCAACATGTGTGTGTGTGTGTGTGTGTGTGTGTGTGTGTGTGTGTGTGTGTGTGTGTGTGTGTGTGTGTGTGTGTGTGTGTGTGTGTGTGTGTCTGTGTGTGTGTGTGTGTGTGTGTGTGTGTGTGTGTGTGTGTGTGTACTCAACATTACTCAAAACACCCTCAAAACATGAATGATATTAATGACATCAGTTTTGGACAGCGAATTTTTATGCTGGAGTGTATCACTGTGGGTGGCTGGGTGGCACAATGGCAGAACATAATACAAAAACCCCATGCAGTGCTAGAGACATAACTGCATGAGAATACATTTTCATGTATAGGCCTATTAAAATGTTACATCTAAAATAAAATAAAGACAGATCACAGCTGAGTGATCTGCTACATATTCCAATCCAAGACATTATTTTACATGAAATATAAAGGTCTTTTGGTATGAATTTTGGAGCTCTGCATGTCTCTCTCTCTCTCTCTCTCTCTCTCTCTCTCTCTCTCTCTCTCTCTCTATATATATATATATATATATATATATATACTAATCACATAACAATAAATGCACATGGGTTAAATAGTTGAACAGTTACACCTTCTTGAGCCATCAACGTGGCAATATTTATTTTTTCAATTAATTATACTGAGTTCCAAACACTACAAAACTGCTCATCACCACAGCCATGTACAGAGGGAAAGTGCTGTACTTTGATGTCAAAAACAGTTTTTTCAACCATTTAAAATACAATAACTAATAATAACTTATTTAATGTATTCACAATATCAGTTATCAGAATTTCTCATTTATTTTGATTTCATATTAACCTTTCAGTTGAACTCACTGGTATGATCTGCTTTGTTGTTAGGGAATTGTAATTATTTTTTTAAATAGAATACAAATAGATTAAACTACTAAATTGTGAGAGTAAACCTTGCTTTACATGTGGTTTGATACCTTGCAGCGGACATTTTGTACAAATATTTTTTATGCAAACTATCACTGGTGTTACTGTCACTTTTACAAAAAAGGAAAATAAACAACAAAAAAATTAAGCTGTCATCAATGTGTTTACATATAGTCAAAAGGATAATCTAATAATGCAGTCTAATTAATCATGTTAAATAAGTTCATTTTAAGACATCTTGTAATTCCAACAGTGGACATTTCTGTAGAACAACCCACATACAGTTGTAATCCTGTATATTAACTGCAATAGGTAGAAATGTGTCTGAATTATGTACATAAATAAAAGATTCAACAAAAAAGTTTGATGTAGAATTTTAATAAAGCAATAGACATTGGTACAGCAGCTATTAAAGCTACAATGTATAAAACTACAAATGTAAAGGACAACAGCAATGATGCATTGCATCTCTTCAATTACTGTTTATCAGTACAATCAGTGTGAGACTAAAGACAAGCATAATTCACATTTGTCTTTATTGTAAACACCCTCTCCGGATGAGTGTCCTGCCAAGATACACTACCCTGTGATGTGAGAAAAAGGACCTCAAGTCACTGCTATTGCTGCTCTGGATGCTCGGGTAGTTGAAAGTCTTCCGGGCACTAGCAGGTTGTTGTCTCCATAAACAAGGCGTCTCCATTCACTTGGCACTTGTTCCCCTGAAGCTGTGGTGCTGTCTGGAAGAGTTGGTGGAATATATTTGCATGTGGGAGAGGCTGCAGCATCAGTGTGGGTGAGAAAGTTGTGAAGGGCCACACGATTTCGTTTGAGCGCCCCCTGTCGTTTCAAAGAATATCTCAGCGGCGAACGCGTCAAGTATAAAAGCCTCGTCCGTTTGGGAAGGTGCGCGCGCAGTCAGCGGAGGCTCGCGAAGCGGAGCCAGGCGAAAGTTTATCAGCCTTAAAGAGATTAACACTTCATCGGCCTGCGGTCGTCAGCCGACTCAGGGCTGACGTTTGATGAGCTGGAAAACAGAGAACTGACCGAATTATATCGGCCTACGCCTGGCCGATGTTTTTTAGATGTTTTAGGTAATGAGGCCGACGTTTCGATATTGGGCCGACGTCGGCCAGACGTAAGTGTGCTGTCCGGGAAGTGACATCATAGTTCCACCCAGTGCTTAATTTGTAAATGAAACATTGCCGGATCCAAATCAGCAGTTAAAAGGCGCCATGACCGACACTGACAATACAACTTCAGTTTTTCCGGATCATTCAATGACGTCACTAAACGGTGATGGCACAACTATAAGAGCATCGTTCACAAGTTTCTGCATGGACCTAACTAGAGCCTAAGTTTTGATGATTTAAGGAAATTGCCTAGCCTAAGTTACATTAAAAATAACAAACTTTGTTTCCATAAAAATAAAATACAAATTTAATCTATATAGAAAAGGTATAAATATGCAAAATATATCTGACATAAAAAATTAACAGATATAAAACAGATTTGAGGCGTGGCGATCCGCAAACAAGTTCACAGAAAGGAAACCGAGAACCAAGATGACAGAACGCGCATCCTGTTTGTTTGCTTAATTACAAAAACACAAATGTTCTTTTTATTGTGAGTGTGCAAAAATAAAAGTAAACATTTACATTTAGTCATTTAGCAGACGTTTTTATCCAAAGCGACTTACAAATGAGGGCAATGGGAGCAATCAATCAAAATCAACAAAAGAGCAATGATATGCAAGTTCTATAACAAGTCTCAGTTTAATGCAGTACACGTAGCAAGATTTGTTTTAAATTATATAATAAATAAAAAGAAAGATAGAATAGAAAAAGAATAGAGCAAGCTAGTGTTAGAGGCCTTTTTTGCTTTTGCTAATTACATAATAAATAAAAAGAAAACCGATAGAATAGAAAAAGAATAGAGCAAGTGCTAGAGGCCTTTTTTGCTTTTGTTAATTGTATAATAAATAAAAAGAAAAGAAATAGATAGAATACAAAAAGAATAGAGAAGCTAGTGTTAATTTTTTTATTATTATTTTTTAACACTTTGCGGGTTGTCTTACTCTTATCTGTATGACCAAAAATAGAGTATTTAATATTAGCTGTTTGATCGCACCGGTGCCTCGTGCACGCACACACACACACACACCACATATTCTAGCAATTCAAACTTGCCATTACAGTCTGTTCATTATCAAAATAAAATACAGTCAGCCAAACATATAAATTTAAAGAGTCCATAGTATAACCGGTTACCGGTCTACAGCTGCTGTTATGCGCTGGAGGATGATCTTTCAGTCGATATGCGAACGCGCATGAAGCCTAGTCTACATTATAAATAATAGTTTAACATTGAAATACATTGCGAATATGGAAACATTGGATTTGTGCCGAACGAGAGAGCCCAACGGTACTTTCAGTTTCGCTTTAGTTTTTTTCATTCTTGATCTGTTCTGCATACTGTTACATTTAAATGATTTGTTTTGGAGTAAGGGCAACTAGACTATGATTATAGTGTTTATAATTTTTTATACATTATAATAATTCACTTTATTTGGTCTTTATTTGGTCTACAGCATGACTTCTCGATTCAGTTAGGCACATCAATAATTACCCCATCAACTTCGGTCAGAAATCTTGGTGTAATCTTTGATGACCAGCTGACCTTCAAAGAGCACATTGCAAAGACTGCTCGATCTTGCAGGTTTGCACTACACAACATCAGAAAAATCAGGCCCTTTCTGACAGAGCATGCTGCACAACTTCTTGTCCAGGCCCTTGTCGTTTCTAGGCTGGACTACTGCAATGCTCTTCTGGCTGGACTTCCATCAAACACAATCAAACCTCTACAAATGATTCAGAATGCTGTGGCACGACTGGTCTTCAATGAGCCCAAAAGAGCCCATGTTACACCTCTCTTCATCTCACTGCACTGGCTACCAGTGGCAGCTGCATCAAGTTCAAGACACTGATGCTTGCATACAGAACGACCACAGGCTCAGCACCCTCCTACTTCCACTCACTAATCTACATCCCCTCCAGAAGTCTGAGATCTGCTAGTGAGCGACGCCTTGTGGTACCGTCACAGAGAGGCTCAAAATCACTCTCCAGAACATTCTCATTCACCATTCCTGGATGGTGGAATAATCTTCCCACCCCTATCCGGAATGCTGGATCCCTGTCAATCTTCAAGCAACAACTGAAAACTCATGTCTTTCGGCACTACTTGACTTCATCCTAAACTTGTTCTATAAAAAAAAAAAAAAAAAAAAAAAAAAACTTTCCCTTTATCTTTCTCTCCTTCCCTTGCTAGCTTGTACTTATTTGAACAATGACTGAGACTTGGTGTTACCAGCACTTGCTCTGTCTGATTGCCTCTTCAAGATGAATCGCTTTATGTATTCCCCAATTGTAAGTCGCTTTGGATAAAAGTGTCTGCCAAATGACTAAATGTAAATGTATTTTTGGTATTATTACACTCTCTCCAAATGTTCCCGCTGCTCAAAAAACAAATTAATGTTTTTTGAGCAGCGGAACTTTTGGAGAAAGTGGGTTCAGCAGTAGCACCAATCAACAAGAGCGATTTTGAATTTAAGAAAGCTGATTGTTCAATAATTTGTTGAGGACCAATACATAATCTACAAATCATGCTCAAAATACATCTGCATAAACCCGCAATCTCTCTGTCTAGTATATGCACACACTGCACTGTCACGATCTGCACTTGTTAATGCCGGATCCTTAAAAACAAATACCGGAACGCAAAAATCCCAAATCTGACATTTTCCGGAACAGGATCCGGCTCAAATTAAGCACTCCACCACTCTATTCCCAAACTAAATAACGGCGATTGACCAATCAGAACAGGGTACTGTAACAAGCTGCGCACAAGCGGAAGAAAGTTTTCGCTGTTTGATATAATAATGTTCAGGGCCGCTGCTGGTCAAATGGGTGCCATAAGCAGGATTGTATTGTTGTGCCCCCTCCCTCAAATATTATGGAAGTAAAAAAAAAAAAAAAAAAAAAAAATACTATAGGGGTCAAAATAGAACTTTAATAAAATATAAAAGTAAATAATTAAATAAATTGTAATTAAATTGCATTATTTAAAAATTACAATTGTAGCTCTAGACAGTTACCTATGGCTATGATTTTATTAATACAGTTGTCTGATTGATTTTATAGTATCAAGCATTCAGAAATCGCGCAAAAGAAAATTAAGCAGTTTTACGATAAAACCATGGTTATTTTTTGTAAGGGTTGTGATGTCCACTTGTTTTTTTTTTTAAAGAATTTATAGAGGCTGTGTAATCTATAGCACAAGGTGGCCAAAAATTAAAGGTTAAGTGGATATTTGAATTAAATGTTTGGTCAATAGCCTATTAAACAAGGATACGATCGTCTTGTAAGTGTAACAGCAGCAATGACCAGGCTTTTGGCTCCCTTTACAGGCATTTATAACATGTAATGTTGGAAAAAAAACAATAGACACATCACAAAATTTGTAGTGGTTTTACTGGTTATAATGGGACTTGTATTGGTTTTAATGGAAACTGTAATGGTGCCTGTGGGTCTCTACTGGTAACTGGTCTCCTTCTATTGGTGGCTTGTTAAAACCAATAAATCCTAATGGAATGTGTTCCAAAACACACTACAGAAAATCATTTTTTTTTAATGGTTTTAATGGTTAAAAGTTTATGGTTTGCAATGTTTGTAATTGTCACGAATCCAGACCACGAACTTCCAGCCACTCACCTCTAGAGGTCACTCACCCACCACATGGACTTTCACTCTGTCACAGATCACACTAGGACTACATTTCCCATCATCCACTGCACCCACACAGCTGTTCACCATTATCACGCACGCACCTGCAAACAATCTCGCAATCATCATCACCCAATCACACACACACCCACTCACTATATAAACCATGGACATTTTCACACACACTGCCGAGTATTGTTAGCTAGTCTGCATACTAAGCGTTTGCCCAGTTTCCTAGTTTCCCGTGGTTGATTTCCTGGTTCCTGATTCCTGCCCGTGTTCTTAGTTTATTCTCTCTGCCTAACCCTCTGGATACTGTTCGCCGATCGCCGACCCACGCTTGCCCACGGATTATTCTCTGCCCTGTCTTTATCGTACCTGTTTGCTCCTGTCTGACCCTGCCTGTGTGACCATGTTTAATAATAAAGCCTTGCGAATGGATCCACCTGTCTCACGTCTCGTCAAACCCATAACAGAATACTCGGCCAAACAAGGATCCAGCGGCTTTTCACATGGATATTGGCCAGGTATGGACATTGCACGAATGCTTTTGCACCTCGAGCAGGGCTCGCTACCACTCGAGGATTATGTACAGGACTATTTAGATCTCGCCCATCTCTCTGATCTGCCAGACTGTGTACTCATAGACTTCTTTTGTGAGGGCATTAATCCACCGCTGAAGTCTCAGCTAATCCGTGAGGGTCCCCGTTCATCTCTCAGTCAGTTCTTGGACTATGCTTTGCTATGTGTTGGCTCTTCGTTCACTGTGGGGATCGCGGAGGAACGAGACACCGCACCCAATTGTGTGGACACAGCCACGCTAGATCACGCTCACAAAATGGCAACAACAACAACACCCCATAGCGTCATTGCTGCCAATCACAAGCCAAATCAAGTTACCACTGCTGTTAAAAAGTCAAGGCAAGTTACCGCTGCTGTTAAAGAGTCAAGTCAAGTCACCGCTGCTGTTAAAAAGTCAAGTCAAGTCACCGCTGCTGTTAAGGAGTCAAGTCAAGTCACCGCTGCTGTTAAAGAGTCAAGTCAAGTCACCGCTGCTGTTAAAGAGGCAAGTCAAGTCACCGCTGTTGTTAAAGAGTCAAGTCAAGTCACAGCCGATGTTAAAAGATCAAGTCGAGCTACAGTTGATCGTCACAAGGCAAACCAGAGCACGGTTGATCATCACAAGTCAAGCCAAAGCCCAGCTGATCATCACAAGTCAAGCCAAAGCCCAGCTGATCATCACAAGTCAAGTCAAAGCCCAGCTGATCGTCACAGGTCAAGCCAAAGCACAGTGGATCGTCACAAGTCAAGCCAAAGCACAGTTGATCATCCCAAGTCAAGCCAAGCCACCAGTGATTTCCGTGAGTCAAGCCAAGCCACAGTTGATCGTCACAAGTCAAGCCAAGGCACAGTTGATCATCCCAAGTCAAGCCAAGCCACCAGTGATCTCCGTGAGTCAAGCCAAGCCACAGTTGATCGTCACAAGTCAAGCCAAGGCACAGTTGATCGTCACAAGTCAAGCCAAGGCACAGTTGATCGTCACGTGTCAAGCCCAGCCGCCAGTGATCTCCGGGAGTCAAGCCAAAGCACAGTTGATTACCACAAGTCAAGCCAAGCCACAGTTGATTGTCACGTGTCAAGCCAAGCCACCTGTGATCTCCGTGAGTCAAGTCAAGCCACAGATGATCTGCATGAGTCACGCCCTGCCTCAGCTCTCCAGCCAGAGTCACGCCCTGCCTCAGCTCTCCAGCCAGAGTCACGCCCTGCCTCAGCTCTCCAGCCAGAGTCACGCCCTGCCTCAGCTCTCCAGCCAGAGTCACGCCCTGCCTCAGCTCTCCAGCCAGAGTCACGCCCTGCCTCAGCTCTCCAGCCAGAGTCACGCCCTGCCTCAGCTCTCCAGCCAGAGTCACGCCACGTCACAGCTGACCAGCCAGAGTCACGCCACGTCACAGCTGACCAGCCAGAGTCACGCCACGTCACAGCTGACCAGCCAGAGTCACGCCACGTCACAGCTGACCAGCCAGAGTCACGCCACGTCACAGCTGACCAGCCAGAGTCACGCCACGTCACAGCTGACCAGCCAGAGTCACGCCACGTCACAGCTGACCAGCCAGAGTCACGCCACGTCACAGCTGACCAGCCAGAGTCACGCCACGTCACAGCTGACCAGCCAGAGTCACGCCACGTCACAGCTGACCAGCCAGAGTCACGCCACGTCACAGCTGACCAGCCAGAGTCACGCCACGTCACAGCTGACCAGCCAGAGTCACGCCACGTCACAGCTGACCAGCCAGAGTCACGCCACGTCTCAGCTCCTCAGCCAGAGCCTCTCCACGTCTCAGCTCCTCAGCCAGAGCCTCTCCACGTCTCAGCTCCTCAGCCAGAGCCTCTCCACGTCTCAGCTCCTCAGCCAGAGCCTCTTCACGTCTCAGCTCCTCAGCCAGAGCCTCTTCACGTCTCAGCTCCTCAGCCAGAACCTATCCCACCCAGAGACTCAAGGTCAGTCCTTCAAGTTCCCCGGTTGATATCCAGCGTGAGAGATGCACCGCTGGTGTCTGCACGCGCTGCTGGTATCCCCAAATCCACTCACCTTGGCCCTCCTACTCCTGAACTGATTTCCCTGTCGGAAGCGCTTCCCATGATAGGGGTCGCTCTATGTTGCATTTGGGCTGCGTACACCACTATTGGACTGCCTGAGGTAGCAACGCCCACTGTAATGTCTCCAGAGGTGACAGCACCTGCTGCAGCACCTTCTGAAACAGTGGTGCTCGTTTCAACTCCTTGCAAGGTGGTGGCGCCCAGCAACGTACTCTCACTCGGTCAGGTTACCACCGTAGAACCTCCAGAGGTGGCGGCATTAGCTGCAGAACCTCCAGAGGTGTCGGTGGTATCCTCCAATGTACTCTCACTCTGTCCTGTCACGGCTAAGGAGGCCGTCTATGAACTCTTGCCCTGTCCTGCCCCGGCCATGGAGGCCGTCTATAAACTCACGCCCTGTTCTGTCATGGCTGAGAAGGCCGTCTATGAGCTCTCGCCCTGTCCTGTCCCGGCCAAGGAGGCCGTCTGTGAACTCTCGCCCCGTCCTGTCCCGGCCAAGGAGGCCGTCTATGAGCTCTTGCCCTGTCCTGTCCCGGCCAAGGAGGCCGTCTATGAACTCTCGCCCTGTCCTGTCCCGGCCAAGGAGGCCGTCTATGAACTCTCGCCCTGTCCTGTCCCGGCCAAGGAGGCCGTTTATGAACTCTCGCCCTGTCCTGTCCCGGCCAAGGAGGCCGTTTATGAACTCTCGCCCTGTCCTGTCCCGGCCAAGGAGGCCGCCTGTGATTCCCAGATCTGCTCTGCCACGGCTCCTGAGACTAGGAAGGCTCTCCCTGTCTTGTCTGTCTCTGTTCTCCCAATGTTGTCTGTTTCTGCTCTCCCTGTGTTGTTTGTCCTTGTGCTTCTCTACTTCCAGGTGCTGTCAGGGCTACCTGCCCAGTCTGCTTCCCTGTGGTGGTCTCTGGTCCCATCTGCTCCGCTCTGGTGGGTTCTGGTCCCGTCTGTTCCGCCCTGGTGGGTTCCGGGTCCGTCCGCCCCGCCCTGGGGGGCTCCAGTCCTGCCCGCTCCGCCCTGGGGGGCTCCAGCTCCGTCCGCTCCGCCCTGGGGGGCTCCAGCTCCGTCCGCTCCGCCCTGGCGGGCTCCAGCTCCGTCCGCTCCGCCCCGTCGGGCTCCAGTCCCGTCCGCTCTGCCCCGGTGGGCTCCAGGTCCGTCTGCTCCGCCCTGGTGGGCTCCAGCTCCGTCCGCTCCGCCCTGGCGGGCTCCAGCTCCGTCCGCTCCACCCTGGATCATAGGAGCGTCTGGAAGCCGCTCTTTGGGGGGGGGGCTATGTCACGAATCCAGACCACGAACTTCCAGCCACTCACCTCTAGAGGTCACTCACCCACCACATGGACTTTCACTCTGTCACAGATCACACTAGGACTACATTTCCCATCATCCACTGCACCCACACAGCTGTTCACCATTATCACGCACGCACCTGCAAACAATCTCGCAATCATCATCACCCAATCACACACACACCCACTCACTATATAAACCATGGACATTTTCACACACACTGCCGAGTATTGTTAGCTAGTCTGCATACTAAGCGTTTGCCCAGTTTCCTAGTTTCCCGTGGTTGATTTCCTGGTTCCTGATTCCTGCCCGTGTTCTTAGTTTATTCTCTCTGCCTAACCCTCTGGATACTGTTCGCCGATCGCCGACCCACGCTTGCCCACGGATTATTCTCTGCCCTGTCTTTATCGTACCTGTTTGCTCCTGTCTGACCCTGCCTGTGTGACCATGTTTAATAATAAAGCCTTGCGAATGGATCCACCTGTCTCACGTCTCGTCAAACCCATAACAGTAATGGTATTTGTGATTCATTTGTGATGCTATTAGAATTTTCTGTGATGGTTCTATTGTTTTTTTCAGCAGGGTTGCCTTATTGTTTTTATATAATGCATTTTAAGTAATTTTAAAGACTTTTGTTGGCTTAGGTTTGTTTTTATAACCACAAAAAAATATTATCTTAATACTTCTTTGTAAATTATTATTTGAAGTAACAAAACCATGGTTAATTTGCGGTTACAATGGCTACAAGAACCATGATTTTATTTTATTTTATTCGTGTTAAAACCATGGCTAACTTTCATAAGGGAAGCTCGGAGAGAATATTAGAAGCGTTGGTGGTGGTGAAATTATTACCGACATTAAAACCCGTTATTAACCAACACCAAAAACATTTCACAGGATTATGAATGTATAACGTTACCTGAAAGTGAGGCATGTGCTTCCTTTTTCTTTTTTTTGTTAGTTATTTTTTTTTCTTGGCGGCGGATTGCTGATGTCTTTTCAGGGTTGTCCATCATTATGATCATTTGCATTCAGCCGCAAACATGAGGTGCGAGCGGGCGTGGGTGCGGATGCGAGAATGGCGAATCATTTTTTTGGGGGGGGGGGGGGGTTGGAGCAACTGGGATGGTGCCCGACCCCTCCCCCCTACGTGCCCTACGCAGACTGCGTACTCTGCAAATAGGGAGCGGCGTACTGATAATGTTTGATATAATTGATATAATTTTTTCACTGTAATGTATGTACATTCCCTGAAATACATTTTTGCAGCTATTAATATGTTTAACAAAAAGAGGCAGTGGTGTTTGATATCTTATTTCGTCGTATTGCAATACAGTGTAGATAACTTTGGCGAGCTGACTGATGTTATCAAGTACGCTGCTGTTCCATTTGCAGAATACCAGACGGCCAGGGACTTGCTGCCACCTACTGGCGATTTTTATTATCATCATTATTTATCCATAGGGCCTTTCGCACTGCTTTAGTTCCAGAACTAAAAGTACAGTACTAAAGTACTGGGACGATTTTGTGCGAACTATTACCCAGTACCATTTAAAGGTATTTTTTTTTTTAAAGGTTTCATGACAACTTTTTTTTTTTTGCAATATCAACGGGAACAGAGTCAAAGTACAACGTGACACAACAGTATAAAAATACATGAGTCTGCAAATCAGTACAATTTCAAAAAAAGAAAAATAAATACAATTTTTTCATCAAAGATCAATCTATTACATCAAGTATCCTTTTTAGTAGCTGAGATGTCTTAACAGCTTTATGATTGTTCTGTGTTAAAGTTAAAGATTCATATAAAATCTTTAAATCAATGGGAAATAGTCTACCATTTGGTACATTTAACATACATTTTTCTTTATGTATATGATATTTCCCAAATAAAACAAGAATTTTAATTATATTGTCCATTTCTACTAGACCAGTATCACAATCCAAAAACAAGACCATTATATCATTTATATCGACAAATTTGTAAAACAATTCAAAACCATTTAAAGGGTTGCATTCGCACCGACAGTGGGTATAAGAAGTGACATAAGCCGGTCGACAGCGACGTCATGTGGCGTTCAACAACGTAAACAAAGAAGAACAACGTTTACAACAAGAGGATGGAGGATGCTGTGATCGGAGCTGTGTTTTTGTTGTGTCTTGCGGGTTTCACAATAATGGACATGGAATTTCGACCTATACGTGACATGACAGGCCTAAACCAGCTAAGGTGCCAGCACAAAAACGCATTCAGTAAAATATTGTTTAATTATCAATGTTGACCAAAATTCCCCCATTTCAGGCCCCATAAAGGAAGAAAATCTTATAAATAATAGTTAATTTAATAAGGCTTATTTTTCATGAAATAAAAACCTTATTAAAAATTAGACAAATTTTGTAATTATTATATAAAATTGGGTACAGGGAAATCACCCCCCCCCCCCCCCCCCAACAAAAAAGAAAAGACCACATCATACAGTGGCATGCGAAAGTTTGGGATCCCCTTGTAGAATCTGTGAAAATGTGAATAATTTTAACAAAATAAGAGAGATCATACAAAATGCATGTTATTTTTTATTTAGTACTGTCCTGAGTAAGACATTTTACATAAAATATGTTTACTTATAGTCCACAAGACAAAAAAAAGCAGTGACCGTATGATTTTGAGATCCATCTTTTCATACGGAGGACAATTGATGGACTCAAACACAACTATTAAAAAAGGTTCAAACATTCACTGATGCTCCAGAAGAACATACGATGCATTAAGAGCCGGGGGGTGAAAACTTTTAAACAGGATGAAGATTTCAAACTTTTTTCTTTTGTTGAAATATATATATATTTCCATTTATTACTGCCCTTCGGAAGCAACAGAAGATACTTGCATGTTTCCCGGAAGACAAATTAAGAACAATTTACCTTGATCTTCAAATTCAAAAAGTTTTCACCCCCCGGCTCTTAATGCATCGTATGTTCTTCTGGAGCATCAGTGAATGTTTGAACCTTTTTTAATAGTTGTGTTTGAGTCCATCAATTGTCCTCAGTGTGAAAAGATGGATCTCAAAATCATACAGTCACTGCTGGAAAGGGTTCAAATATGCAAAAATGCTGGAAAACTGCAGAATCTACAGAACGTGGAGGATTTGTCTGAAGAACAGTGCTGAGTTCAACTGTTCAGAACAAACAAGGGACTCATGAACAACCAACACAAAACAAAAGAACAGTCGTGGATCATCCAGGTAACCTCACACAGTATTAAGAACCAAGGGTTCCTAAACTTTTGAAAGGGGTTATTTGAATAATTTCAGCTATTTTTTTGTCTTGTGGACTATAAGTAAACATATTTTATGTAAAATGTCTTACTCAGGACAGTACTAAATAAAAAATAACATGCATTTTGTATGATCTCTCTTATTTTGTTAAAATTATTCACATTTTCACAGATTCTACAAGGGGTTCCCAAACTTTCGCATGCCACTGAAGCTTATAATATAAAAAAAAAAAATTGGAATTTGAATTGTGTAAATTTTAATTATTGACAAGTGTCATTTAACAAAACTGAATATTATGTGGCATTTAACATAGTTCTGAATTTGATTTTTTTTTACTTGAATAATGAACATTTGAAATTTAACACAATTGATTTTTTATGGCAGTTTTTTTTACATAGACATGTATTTTCAAACAGCGTATTTTTTTGTTCTGAATTCTTTGACTGCAAATATCCAGTTTTTAAAAATACAGCTTCAAGTTTTCAAGATGAAGAAGAAATTCGGAACATCAAATTCAATATTTAAAATTCAAAGTGCAGAAATTCAGATAGTATAGAAAGTAGGTCAGAGGTCATCCACAGGGAAGAGTAGATGATCTCCGAAAAGTTGAACGAAGCATTTACTGCAACCGGGAGGGGACATGTTTGGTTCACTTAAGCCGGCCATACACTGTGCGATTTCTGTGCGATTTCGAGCCGAATTCTGACTCGTGCAACTCTTTTTTGAGTCGGGCCGAATTTCAGCTTTGTCGTGCGTCGTTTGTCGTGCAGTGTTCGTTCAGTGTACAGGGGGAAACGAGAAGCGATAAGTCTCTCCCGACAGGCAATCGGACAGTCGGATGAATTTCTGAAGCCGGGCATACACTGTGCGATTTCAGCAAGGTATCAACTCACACTGTACGAGAAGATCGCATGCGATGTAAAGCCAAAGCTCAGGATGTATGTGCTCTCACTATACGGTCCGATTGTCGAGCGCAATTTATGTGCTCACACTATACGTGTGAAATACTCGGGTTCACTGTTGCCAACTCTCTCAAATAAGCAACTGCAGCTTCAAAAACAAGCCCAAAACAAGCCCAATATTTTTTTTATGATTTATTATCATCAGTATTATTTATTATCAGTTATTTATTACCAATAAATGAGCCACATATTTATAGCCTAAAATATATAGGGGGTCATTCTATGGAAATGTCCATTTTTCTGTCCCTAGCCTTTACAGAAATATTACACTTGAAAAACACTTGGTTACAATTTTTTTTATATATATTTTAAAATGAAACGATGTGTTATTTGAACAATTATACCTTCTTGAGCCATCAATGTGGCAATATTTGTTCCAAGCATTCCAAGCACCACAAAACTGCTTGTCCCGACAGCCATGTACAGAGGGAACAAAACAGGTGTTTCTTCCATTTAAAATAAAATAATGTATACATAACTATCAAATAAATGACATAAAAAACTAAATGCCACATAAATATTATAGAAAAATATAAAAAATATTATATTAAATTATAATATTTATTATATTAAAAAATAAAATATTATATAATATTATTCAAAAGATTATAAAAATATTTTTTTAAAATCCTTAAGCTGTCATTTATGTGTATTCATGAAGTCAAAAGGTAATTTAATAATGTGGTCTAAGTTACACATGGGCGTAACCACCATAGACATTGAGGGGGACAAGTCCCCCCCAATAATTAGAAATGGCCAAATGTCCCCCCCAATATTTGAAATTCTTGCACTGATCTGCTGTCCTCCATTACGCAGCGCTATTGTTAGGATGACAAAAAAGCTTTAAAAGTATTATTTTCAGTCTGCTCTGCCTCCGCTGCCTAACAGCGCTCGTCAATGTCAAAATAATTGAACTGGCCAATCAAATCAAAGTAGGCGGGGTTTAGCGTTCACAAATGCTGAGCGCGCCGCGAAAGGTTGAAAACACTGAAAGAGAGCGAGGTAAGATGAAAGCTGCTAATCAATTAATGTTTAGTCAACTGTTTTAGGAAAGAAATGTTAAATGACCGACAGTTATATTCAGTGAAGCAATTACTTGACTTTTTCAAAAATATGCCCATTTTGAGAGAAAGAGAGAGAGAGAGATGAAATGTGCGTGTGTTAATCATCTGCATCTGTTTGTCTGTCCCTACAAACAATGAAACTGTCAATTTAGTCCTACTTCAAAAACACGT
Source organism: Aspiorhynchus laticeps (assembly GCA_023376895.1). NCBI lineage: Eukaryota > Metazoa > Chordata > Actinopteri > Cypriniformes > Cyprinidae > Aspiorhynchus > Aspiorhynchus laticeps. The sequence continues at coordinate 24,315,463 of CM041794.1, read as the reverse complement.
CGTTGATGAGAAATATAATAGATTCAGTATGGAAACTATTGTATTACAATAAAAGTCGCGGGGTAGTGTTGACAAGTCTCTGTGCGAGTAATAATGTGTGTGCGTGCGTCAATTAAAGCATATATATATATATATATATATATATATATACAAAAATTGGTCCCCCCCAATGTTCAAGACATGGTTACGGCCTTGAATCCAAGCGATGATAGAAGAAGAGGTAGAGTAGAGGGGTGACTTTCTTTTAGCCTAATTTTTACAATGTTTTTGTAATGTAAATAAATTATCACGGGCTATAATAAAAAACAAGTAGTAATACTGAGTAAATACATTTGGTTTGAATAGCCTGGTATGGCATGATGTCTTAAAATGTATTTATTTTTTTAACATTTAAACTTAGACCGCATTATTAGATTACCTTTTGACTTCATGAATACACATAAATGACATCTTAAGGATTTAAAAAATATATTTTTATAATCTTTTGAATTTTAAATGGAAGAAAAACCTGTTTTTGACCTCAGAATAAAGCACGTTCCCTCTGTACATGGCTGTAACAAAACTGCTCGTTACAGCCATGTACAGAGGGAACGTGCTTTATTCTGAGGTCAAAAACAGGTTTTTCTTCCATTTAAAATAAAATAATGTATACATAACTATCAAATAAATGACATAAAAAACAAAATGCCACATAAATATTATAGAAAAATATAACAAATAGTATATTAAATTATAATATATTATATTAAAAAAGAAAATATTATATAATATTATTCAAAAGATTATAAAAATATATTAATTTTATAATTAATTAAAAACAAATATTGCCACATTGATGGCTCAAGAAGGTATAATTGTTCAAATAACACATCGTTTCATTTTAAAATATATATATAAAAAATTATAACCAAGTGTTTTTCAAGTGTAATATTTCTGTAAAGGCTAGGGACAGAAAAATGGACATTTCCATAGAATGACCCCTATATATTTTAGGCTATAAATATGTGGCTCATTTATTGGTAATAAATAACTAAATAAATAATATTGATGATAATAAATCATAAAAAAATATTGTGCTTGTTTTTGAAGCTGCAGTTGCTTATTTGAGAGAGTTGGCAACAGTGAACCCGAGTATTTCACACGTATAGTGTGAGCACATAAATCGCGCTCGACAATCGGACCGTATAGTGAGAGCACATACATCCTGAGCTTTGGCTTTACATCGCATGCGATCTTCTCGTACAGTGTGAGTTGATACCTTGCTGAAATCGCACGGAAATCGGACGAAAATCGCACAGTGTATGGCCGGCTTTAGTGAACCGAACATGTCCCCTCCCGGTTGCAGTAAATGTTTTGTTCGACTTTTCGGAGATCATCTACTCTTCCCTGTGGATGACCTCTGACCTACTTTCTATACGATCTGAATTTCTGCACTTTGAATTTTAAATATTGAATTTGATGTTCCGAATTTCTTCTTCATCTTGAAAACTTGAAGCTGTATTTTTAAAAACTGGATATTTGCAGTCAAAGAATTCAGAACAAAAAATACGCTGTTTGAAAATACATGTCTATGTAAAAAAACTGCCATAAAAAATCAATTGTGTTAAATTTCAAATGTTCAATATTCAAGTAAAAAAAATCTAATTCAGAACTATGTCAAATGCCACATTACATTTTTTGTTAAATGACACTTGTCAATAATTAAAATTTACACAATTCAAATTCAAATTGTTTTGTCATATTATGAGCTAACATCATCCCCCCTAATTTTTTTTTTACTATTCGACCACTGTGCAGTTGTGCTCATAATTTTACATACCCCTTGCAGAATGTGCAAAAAAGAGGGATCATGAAAATTGCATGTTATTTTTTAAGTACTGTCCTGAATAAGCTATTTCACATAACAAATGGCAAGTACGTTTAAAATACATTTAAACCATTCTAAATACGTAAAAAGGTTACTTTTTATGTAATTTATGCACATGCATCTGTACTTTTCTTTTATGCACATGCATTTGTAGTTCTACTTAAACTACTTCTGAAAAAGCAAATCATGCAGCTTGGAGATGTGCAACAAATACTAGAAATAACCTGTTCAGCTCTTAAAGTGCTCTTCAGTTCAGAATCTCAAGGTTTTTGCACATCAGAGAACGTATAAGGTCGCACTGTGATGCTTTTGACTACTGGGGTAAAGGCACACAAGTGATCGTCACAAGTAAGTTCTTTACCTCTTTTACCTCTAAAATTGTGTATCTTATATACTTGCATTTAAAATAAATAAATAAATAAACAAAAACACAAATCGTAGCTAGTCTGCAAACAAAACGTGTTTTATATTAATGTTAAATTATCCTGTCTATTGTATTCCCATGTTGTCGGTATCTCTAGGTCTATTGTTTTTTTATTTATTTTTTATTTTGTTGTTGTTGTTTGTTTTTAAGAAACTGTCTCGGATTATTTTGATGTTGCATTAATTCAAACTGTCTGTATAAAAATTGGCTAAATCTTTAAAGACCATAGCTGGATTTCATCTTTAAACTTTTGAACCTCATAGAGCCATGCAAACGCGCGCAAATATTGCTGCGAAGTAGGCCTATATCAATGCAGACAAATATGAGAAAGTGCTCAATAAATTACTGATAGCCTGTTTTAATTTGTCATTTTCACATAGCTGTCGTGGAGGTAGCCTATAAAATTATTTATTACTGTAAAAGCAGAGCAAGCAATGAGTAAATGTTTTCTTTATTTCGGTCCTCCTCGCTAGACTAATTACGGTCAGGCAGATCCTGTTATATTAAACGATCTTTTGTACAACTGATATGAACTAATGTAGCGCTGTGATAGTTACTTTGACTACTGGGGCAAAGGGACACAAGTGATCGTCACAAGTAAGTTCTTTACTTATTTTACCTCTAAAATTTTGTATCTTATAGGCTATACTTGCATTTAAAAAATAAATACATAAAAATACACACCGTAGCTGTCTGCATACGTGCTGTATATTAATATTAAATTATCCTGTCTATTGTATTCCCATGCTGTTGGTTTCTCTAGGCCTGCTGTTTTTTTATAAACGGTCTTGGATTATTTTGTTGATGTTGCATTAATTCAAACTGTCGGTATAAAATTGGGCTAAGTCTTTAAAGACCATAGCTGGATTTCATCTTTAAACTTTTGAACCTTATAGAGCCATGCAAACGCACGCAAATTTATATCATGCCGATTTTAATTTTTAATTTGTCATTTTCACATAGCTGTCGTGGAGGTAGCCTATAAAATTCTTCATTACTGTAAAAGCAGAGCAAGCAATGAGTAAATGTTTTCTTTATTTCGGTCCTCCTCGCTAGACTAATTACGGTCAGGCAGATCCTGTTATATTAAACGATCTTTTGTACAACTGATATGAACTAATGTAGCGCTGTGATAGTTACTTTGACTACTGGGGTAAAGGCACACAAGTGATCGTCACAAGTAAGTTATTTACCGCTTTTATCTAAACATTTCGTTTTCATATCTTCAATATAATAATAAAAAAAATGACAAAGGCAATTTTAATATTCGATTGTTCGTTTTGGTATAGTAGTCTAGCCTATCTGTGTCACACATATTTTTTGAATAGGCCTACTTTATGAAGTTTTCTTTCATTATAAAGAACAAGAAGTTTTTATTACCAGAATAAATCTTGTCAAAATTGCTGCTCTATGTATCTCTCTCTAAATAGTGCGAACCATGAAACCATGTGAAAAGCTTAAACAACACTTGGCCAAATATAGTGCACATTTTAATTGTTCACGTTAAACATTACATGTGCTAAATTAGGTATTTTCGTTTTCATAAAAAAAATAAATAATAAAAACACACAGAGGTGACGTTTCGAGCACTCTGGCTTTGGTGTGCCGACTTTTGTTCTGTCTTCTTTTTATCTTCGTTGTCAAGCACCCATCTTGAGCATAGACAGTGATGTGCGTGCTTTTGTTCTGTTTTTCCTGTTTTCGTTTTTAATACAAACGCATCTGCTAAATGCCCAAAAGCAAAGATAGGCTATTTCTTCTACATCAGGAATTTTGTAGGGGACATTTGTAATTACAAACGAAACTTACATGGAATAGGCTTAATATTCTGATTGGTATTCAGCTGTCTGACTGAACCGGTACAAATCCGAGAAATGACTGTCTGCCAGGTCTCTTTTACCTCGCGGACTGGCTCTCGAAAATGACATAAAAACTACCTCACTATGTAACCTAATATTGTTGCAGTGCCTGTCTTATTGCTAAGCTGGGTGCGTTTCCCAACATGGTCGCAAATTCCGTCTTACCAATAGAGTTCAATGGGACTTACCACCATATTTAGCTAACGATGTTTTTGGGAAACTCACCCCTGGTTGTTTTGCGCGTTAAAATCGTTACTTTAAATATATTAACTAAATGTAAAAATAGCCATTTCCATATTTTGATCAGTAGGTCTAAATGATCGAGGTTATGATGTTACAGCGTAAAAACGCATAGCCTATTTGTTCATAGTCAGTGGCTATTTTTGACGCAGACCTATAGACAGTTTGAAATTTTTAGCTTTATAATAAATTGTTTCAGTCAGGAGAATTTTAATTGCTGGTGCTGAGGGGAGGTTGTTAGATCATTGACAGAGGAGCTGGGCCATTGAATATGAGCAAAACAGGTCTTGACCCTTCGATTTTAATAGGCTATTTTATTATTCAGCTATTTTATTACTAACAATTCAATCAATTAAATGTTTTATTTGTGACTAAAGAAATTAAACATGCACATAGTTATTATTATTTGTATGTGTTGTTTTACACTAATAACTAATTTAAAACTAATTAAAAAAAATGGTTCTGGGGAATTTTGCAGAAGCAACTTTTAGGTCAACTAAGTCCACTGTATTTTGCTTCACCTGTGTGTGTGTGTGTGTGTGCTAGCCTGTGTTTTATGTGGTTTCACTCTTTCAGATGAAGTTCCCAAAGCACCAAATGTGTTTATGATGTCTCCATGTGAATCTTCACCTGGTTCCCTAATTGTTGGCTGTTTGGCCACTGGGTTTTCACCCGCTGAATCTGTCAGATTCAAATGGATGGATCAGCGTGGAAATGCTTTGACTGATTTCATCCAGTACCCTACAGTAGGAACTGGAGACAAGATGATGAAAGTCAGCCATATAACTATCAATGAAGCAGAATGGAATCAAAGTAATATTACTTGCGAAGCAGGACACCCAACAAGAAATGTAAAAGAAACATTCACAACAGGTAACAACAGACATTAACAGGATGAACATTCAATTAAACTATTGAGGTATACTGTGACATCTTAAGTTTGCAAGATGTCCTTTTTTATTGTATATAAACATTGTTTTCATTACAGTGAATCCACAAAAACCAACCCTGAGCTTGGTTCGTGTAACAACTCCGAAAAGTACGTCTGTCATGTGTGTCATTGAGGATTTCTATCCCAAGAAGATCAGTGTACAATGGAAAGTGAATAATACCAACAGCAAGAGCCCGCTAAAACTGGAAAGCAAACTGAATGAAGATACAGGTCATTACACAGCATACAGTCTTCATAAAGTCAGCAGCAAGAATTGGGATGCAAATACTCTCTATACTTGTGAGGTCACACACCGGGGAGTACAGATTATTAGGGAAAAGGACTTCAATGGTAAGTCATTTAATGTTGGTTTGCTCTCTTGTTTACACTTTCACTTCTATTTCAAATTCACACAAGGATAGTGATAGTGACGTGACATACGGCCAAGTATGGTGACCCATACTCTGAATTTTTGCTCTGCATTTAACCCATCCAAAGTGCAAACACACAGCAGTGAACACACACACACCGTGAACACACACCCGGAGCAGTGGGCAGCCATTTATGCTGCGGCGCCCGGGGAGCAGTTGGGGGTTCGGTGCCTTGCTCAAGGGCACCTCAGTCGTGGTATTGAGGGTGGAGAGAGCGCTGTACATTCACTCCCCCACCTACAATTCCTGCCGGGCCGAGACTCTAACTCACAACTTTTCGATTACGAGTCCGACTCTCTAACCATTAGGCCACAACTTCCCCATACACTCCTTCAAACTGATCCAAATAAACAAGATACACATAAAATCAAAAATATACGTTGTCAAATTAACTTTTTTAATTCCTTGTAGATAAAGTCACATTGATTCTGAAGCCACCAAATGAGAAAGAACTATTTGTCCAAAATAAAGTTGTCTTGCAAGCTGTTGTTTCTGGAGACGTAAAAAAGACAGTGCAAGATGCTTCAGTCTCATGTGAAGTAAAGAATGTACCTGTAACCAGTAATAATATCAAACCAGGAAATATCGTCTTCTCTACCAACACTTCACAGTTTACAAGAATCTACAATGTAATCGTTGATACAAAGAAATGGTTTGATGGTGAAATGGTCACCTGCACCATCCGTGACACAAATAATGACAGAGACGTCAAGCAGGAGATCCATTTTGATAAAGGAGGTAAGTCAGTGTAGCGTCCAAATAATTAACTTTGTGGCTCTATGTGTATTCATACTATTTCACAGAGATTGAAGTTTATAGACGCTGAAAGGTTGGATGTAATTTTATTGTCTGGCAAAAAAGCAAGCCCATTTGAAATGCTGTGAGGAGCTTTTTTTTCAACTTAGACTGGCTTGATTTTCTTTTCTTATTCATTATTGTGTGATTCGTCTTTTTAACATTTTACTGAACCTTTCTCTTTTTTTAATTCAGATGGACAGAAACCGAGTGTTTTTATTCACAAACCTGATCTTATCAACAAAGATCATGTCTCCCTGGTTTGTGAGGTTACTAGCTCTAAACTTGGCAATGTCTATATCATGTGGAAAGTGGGTGATGAGCCTTACATAGAGGGCACAACCAGTGCTCCCATCCATCAAAATAACTACATGTTTGTTCTCAGTTTACTAACAATGTCAAGAGAAAAGTATGAAAATAACACCATCACATGCGCAGTCAAACATGCCAACATTGACCATACAGGATCTCCATTACAAGCTTCAACAAGCCAAAGTAAGCAGGCAAAATTTAAGTGTTATTACCGTACAAGCACTCCAAAACTATCATTGTTTATTTTATTGTTCACTTGTATGTTCTCCTGTGCTTTTTGATGTTGTTGTTGTGCCCTTGTCAGTTTGTGTATCTTTGATGTTTTGGGGCATGTTCCTGTCTAAATGACTCTATCACTGTACTGCATGAAAATGAATGAAAACATTAAATTAGATTTATTTTCTTACTCCCATGCAGTTACATTGACAATGAATCCACCAAATGAGAAAGAACTATTTGTCCAAAATAAAGTGGTCTTGCAAGCTGTTGTTTCTGGAGACGTAAAAAAGACAGTGCAAGATGCTTCAGTCTCATGTGAAGTAAAGAATGTACCTGTAACCAGTAATAATATCAAACCAGGAAATATCATCTTCTCTACCCACACTTCACAGTTTACAAGAATCTACAATGTAATCCTTGATACAAAGAAATGGTTTGATGGTGAAATGGTCACCTGCACCATCCGTGACACAAATAATGACAGAGACGTCAAGCAGGAGATCCATTTTGATAAAGGAGGTAAGTCAGTGTAGCGTCCAAATAATTAACTTTGTGGCTCTATGTGTATTCATACTGTTTCACAGAGTTTGAATTTTATGGATGCTGAAAGGTTGGATGTAATTTTATTGTCTGACAAAAAAATCAAGCCCATTTGAAATGCTGTGGGGAGCTTTTTTCAGCTTAGACTGGCTTGATTGTCTTTTCTTATTCATTATTCTGTGATTCGTCTTTTTGAACAGTTTAATGAATCTTTCTTTTTTTTCAATTCAGATGGACAGAAACCGAGTGTTTTTATTCACAAACCTGATCTTATCATCAAAGATCATGTCTCCCTGGTTTGTGAGGTTACTAGCTCTAAACTTGGCAATGTCTATATCATGTGGAAAGTGGGTGATGAGTCTTACATAGAGGGCACAACCAGTGCTCCCATCCGTCAAAATAACTACATGTTTGTTCTCAGTTTACTGACAATATCAAAAGAAAAGTATGAAAATAGCACCATCACATGCGCAGTCAAACATGCCAACATGGACCATACAGGATCTCCATTACAAGCTTCAACAAGCCAAAGTAAGCAGGCAGAATTTAAGTATTACTACTGTACAAGCACTCCAAAACTATCATTGTGTTCATTTGTTGTTCACTTGTATGTTCTCCAGTGCTTTGTGTTGTTGCTCTCTTGTCAGTTTATGTATCTTTAATGTTTTGGGGCATTTTCTGCCTAAATTTGCCATGAAGATAGCCTCAGTTGCTGACATGACATTAAAATCTATACTACTACAGCAATCACTACTGCATGAATATGGATGAAAACATTAAATTCTACTTACTTTCTTACTCCCTTACAGCTTCATTTACACTGACACTTAAATCACTAATTGAGAGAGAACTGTTTATCAATAATACAGTTGTCTTGGAAGCTGTTGTTTCTGGAGATGCACATAAAACAGTGAAAGAAGCTTCAGTGTCCTGCAAGGTGAAGGATGTACCTGTAACCAGTAAGAATATCAAACCAGGAAATATCGCCTTCTCTACCCACACTTCACAGTTTACAAGAATCCACAATGTCACCATTGATACAAAGAAATGGTTTGATGGTGAAATTGTCACCTGCACCATCCATGACACAAATAATAACAGGGACATCAAGCAGGAGATCCGTTTTGATAAAGGAGGTAAGTCAGTGTAAAACTTTGAAATAATCAGCTTTGTGGCTCTGTGCATTTATAGATGCGGAACGGTTGGAAATAATTTTTTGAAATGCTTCACTGTCAAAAAGAATGGACTACCTTGATACACTATTATTTATTATTGTGTGATTTTTCTGTTTGTTTAATGAACCTTTATCACTTCCTCCAATTCAGATGGAAAGAGTCCCAATGTTACCATATACAAATCTGATAGCATTGACACGAATCATGTTTCTCATGTGTGTGAGGTCACAAGCCCTAAGCTCGGTGATGTCTATATCATGTGGAAAGTGGGTGAAGAGCCTTACAGAGAGGGGAGGACCAGTGCTCGCATCTATAAAGAGAACTCCTTTTCTGTTCTCAGCATCCTAACAATGGCAAAACAAAAATATGAAGATTCCAAAACCACCATCACCTGTGCGATCAAACATGCCAACATGAACAATACAGAATCTCCATTACAAGTGTCAACAAGTGAAAGTAAACAGCCAGAATTTTCATGTGATTAATGTGCAAGCATTCCCAAATTATCATTGTTTATCCGTTGTTCAGTGTTCCAGTGCTTTTGTCCTGTTGCTTTCTTGTCAGATTATGTACAGTATCTTTGATGTTGTTTGTACATATATCTGTCTGTATGTTTGTATTGCTTTACTGCATGTCATACTGTACATTGAAATCAAATTACACTCAAAAACGTTTAGTTTGATGTTGCATGCAAATAAATATGGTTAGACAAAAACATAGTCAACATAATATCATAGTGCACATTGATGTTTTGTCCTGTGCTTACTGTACTGCTATTAGCCCATTCATGCCTCTAATATATAATATTTTGATACTCTGTTTACAACATAATTCAAATCAAAAAAAATAATCATTTTGGTATGAGATTTTTTATGTTGTTTTACAATATTAAGCAATAAATCTTTGTGTTTGCATGATTTACTCCAGCTCTCATATGACTCTTATATTCAGAAACCTTGCATGCGCCACTTTCTGGTCCTGTTATATCAGTATTTAGAGAAATGAGAATATTTTTGTGACTATTAGTAAAGTACTCAGTAAAGTCACTTTTCAACCAATAAATCAAACAGATGGTTTGTTGAAGGGGGTATGATATTTTTATGTGTACTTGTTTTATTAGTATATCAGTATTAGTTACTATAGTAACAATAAGTAACAGAGAGGGTAATGCAATATGTTTGTCTCTTCAGTGTGTACTCAGTTGTGTGTGCAAATAAATGTATGTGAGTACGTACTGACAAGCCATCATGTGCTTAAGTGTTACTAACTAGAAGCCTAATAATACTGGATTTTAAATTCAGAATGTATGATTTACGATATATGTGTCACAGAATGTGCTTACCATACAAATGTCTCCTGTACACGTGTTTTCTTTTTCAGGTGAGCCACCTGAGCCAGAGAATGGCTTTGCTCTGGACTGCAATGAAGATGTTCTTGAGGAGGATGAGTTCAGAAGTCTCTGGTCCACTGCCACCTCATTCATCTTCCTCTTCCTCTTTTCTCTGACCTACAGTGCTGTGCTCAGCTTCTTCAAGGTAATCTAAATGTAACTTCATAATTTACAGATCATTTTAAACAAGATGATGGCTTTTGAGCTCTTTTACTTGACTGCATTATGCATATTGTTACAGTTATAATCATGCTTCAATTTAGATTGTTTTATGTCTTTAATGTGTTTTAAACTATAGATTTTTTTTTCCCCTCCAGGTGAAGCAGTGATGATTTGTTAAAAGAACTTGTGAAGACTCCAAGGTTTCTTATTTGTTTTGTGACTGTAATTAAATGTTAGTCTAATCTATTTTGAAATCACAAAGGAAAATAACCATGTTCTCTTTTTTTCTTGCTCTATCTTTCGCTGTCTCTCGGTAAGCCTGTCTAAAAAACATGTAGAATTACTGAGATGTTGAAACTACATACATTTCCCCTGTGCTCACAGAGATTTTCCACAAACATTCTTATGACTGCTGTTTTTTTATTTATTTCCGCAGTCCACAAATTGTAAGATGTATCCTAATATATCCAACTGATGGATAAAGAACTATTCACCAGTTCTAGCCCTGTGATAATACTTTAAATACAGGGAAAATGGATGCAGGTGACGCTTTAAAAGACTCCTTGTATTGTTATAGTAGTTTTCATGTACTGTATAGCAGCTATGCCTCATTTTTAAGTTGTTTAGTGAAAGTTCTGCAAAGTGATTTAAGTACAAATGTAATTTCCTGTTTCCGTAGGCTATATCTACATGCAAATTACTGGGGAAATAGTACATTTTGATTACGTTTCATGTTTGGCTTTATTTTATTTTATTTTATTATTATTTTTTTTATTATTATTATTATTTTGCCTGCAAAGATCATCTTCTGCCTGCATTTTGTATTGTCTATAATTATTCAAATATTTTTTTTTTCCTTTTTTTGACCTAAATCAGAATTAAGGTTATGATTTCACAGCGAATTGCCTATATTGGTTCGATTAAAACAAACTCTGGTGCAATTGCTCTGGTAGTGCGGTTCGTTTGAGTAAGTGTGAATGCTGCCATCCGAACCATGGTGCGCACCAAACGGACCGAGACTGCTAAAAAGCTCGGTCTCGGTCCACTTCCAAACAAACTCTGGTGCGGTTCGAATAATATATGAACGCAACATGGACCAAAACGGACCAAAAACAGAAAATAATGACAAGATGAGACGCTATGCGACGTGATTTGATGACGCAGAATCAATGTATCCAAAACAAAATGTGCAGAGGGCAAACGTGGAGCAACAAGGAGGTAAAGTGCCTTTTATGAGGTCTTCATGAGCTCGCATGTGGTAAAAAATAAAATCATATTTACGCAACAAGAGCGCGTGGAGTCCAGCAGACCAGTGTGTTCGACTTAAAGCGGCGATGGGCAGACCGATCAGTGAATGGATACTTTGATGTCATACCGATCGGTCTGCGTATTGCTGCTTTAAGTCGAACACCATTGTTTGGGGTGTTCGGTAAGTTCATCACAATATATAGCCTACGTCATTCAACCCGACCAATCAGGTTGTAAACGTATGACTATGCCTTTAGGTTCAGTATCTTTCAGCGGCAGATCATGGGTTTTAAAATAGGGGAGGCACACTAATTGGTCTGGGGATTAATTAGTATTTGCTTAGCCACTTTAAAATGGCTTTTTGGTTGCTTTCATAGTCAGAAAACGTAAAGAATAAGCAATTGCTCATACAGCAAGATAATATAATTTCACTTACATCACTTGAAGCAACATCCACCCCTTCTTAAAAGTCTGTGTTGTGCCATTTAATTAAGCTGACTGCTGTAGCTATATCCAGTTTAGGCATGTTACCCTTTATTTTTAATTTGTATATACACTGTTTGAATGACAGCTTGTTAAATCTGTTGGCAATCAAATATTCAATATAGATACTCATCATAATTAACTTTGTACATTATCAGCTCAGCGGGAGACGTTAATATCACGTAATTTACGTCTCTATAATGATAGGTTGATATACCAGAAGGGAGGTTAGCCTCCCTTGCAAGGTTTCTTTTCTCAACACTCCTCGGCGCTGAAAGTGAACACTCGATGGTGATTGGCTATTTTTTTTTTACCTACGGAGGCACGAGAGCTCAGCGTTCCCCTGGCCTCCCCCTCCCCTGCTCTATCACTTAGCAGCAGAGCCGATCCACGCAAGCTGCATAGGGCCCCCAAAACACTAGGGGGCCCCCTTGCTCTCAAATATGTTTTAATTTTAGTTTCGTTTTTGAGTTTGACCAGTGGTTATGAACACATGAATGATCATTTTAATGCGGTGCGCTGTCACCCTCTCCACCATGCTCTCTACGTAAAAATCAGTCAAATCATGAAACGTGAATGTCGTAGCCTACAGTCTCTTGCTCGAGACTAAAAAAAATGAGTTTAAAGCATACCTTGCCACGGAAGAGATACTGTTTCTCGAGCGCTTTCCGCGAGCGCGATTCGAGACAGAGTGAAACACGGAAAAATTATATGGATATAACTAATGAGTCTCTTGGAAGTAAAGATGTGCAGAGGCTCGCCAATCTGTGAAAGAGTGTGTAAAAAGATTGTGGAATACTTTGAAAACAACGTTCCTTAACGTAAAATTGCAAAGGCTTTGCAAATCTCATCATCTACAGTGCATAACATCATAAAAAGATTCAGAGAAACTGGAGAAATCTCTGTGCGTAAGGGACAAGGCTGAAGACCTTTGTTGAATGCCCATGGTCTTCGGGCCCTCAGACGACACTGCATCACTCATCGCCATGATTCTGTCATTGACATTACTAAATGGGCCCAGGAATACTTCCAGAAACCACTGTCGGTAAACACAATCCGCCGTGGAATCTACAGATGCCAACTAAAGCTCTATCATTCAAAAAGGAAGCCATTTGTGAACATGGTCAAGAAGCTCCATTGTGTCCTGTGGGCCAAGGCTCATTTAAAATGGACTGTTTCAAAGTGGAAAAGTGTTCTATGGTCAGACGAGTCCAAATTTGACATTCTTGTTGGAAATCACGGACGCCGTGTCCTCCGGGCTAAAGAGGAGGGGGACCTTCCAGCATGTTATCACCATTCAGTTCAAAAGCCAGCATCTCTGATGGTATGGGGGTGCATAAATGCACACGGTATGGGCAGCTTGCATATTCTGGAAGGCACTATGAATGCTGAAATGTATATAAAGGTTTTAGAGCAGCTATGCTCCCCTCCAGATGACATATATTCCAGGGAAAGCCTTGTATATTTCAGCAGGACAATGCAAGACCACATACTGCAGCTATTACAACAGCATGGCTTCGTAGTAGAAGAGTCCGGGTGCTGAATTGGCCTGCCTGCCGTCCAGAACTTTCACCTATAGAGAACATTTGGTGCATAATTAAACGGAAAATACATCAAAGATGACCACGAACTCTTCAGCAGCTGGAAACCTATATCAGGCAAGAATGGGACCAAATTCCAACACCAAAACTCCAGAAACTCATAACCTCGATGCCCAGACGTCTTCAAACTGTTTTGAAAGAGGAGATGCTATACCATGGTAAACATGCCCCTGTCCCAACTATTTTGAGACCTGTAGCAGGCATCAAATTTGAAATGAGCTCATTTTGTGCATAAAATTTAAAAAAAATTCTCAGTTTAAACATTTTTTTATGTTGTCTATGTTCTATTGTGAATAAAATAGTGGCTCATGTGATTTGAAAGTCTTTTAGTTTTCATTTTATTCAAATTTAAAAAATGTCCCAACATTTCTGGAATTCGGGTTGTACAATCACTCCAGCTATAAAAATGTAATGTTGCTTACTAACACGAAATGCCACAGAATAAATAGAAAGTAGATCATTTTTACTTACAGTTTTTTACGATCGCTTTGACAATTCTTTCATTACTTCTAACAATTTTCCTAAACTCTTAAAGCACCAACACACCTACGACACACAACTTACAAAACAGTTAATTTCATGCTCAAAATTACACATTGCAAACTAAACTCCAACACTAATTTTCAAATTACAATAATGCACTAACACAATACACTACATCTATAAAAACACTGCAAACAAGTCTAAAAATCAAATTATTATTCCAAAACACTAACACATGTTCTCTTCCAACAGGAACATTTAGTCAATCATAGCACAATATCAAAAACATTAACATCAAATGGAATTACAGAAACTGCATTGTTTTAGGTGTCAAGTCTGACCTTAATAGACAATATATTGCATTGATCATAGATTGTGTTTAACACTACAGCTTCTTTTGAAGATTCTCTACATTTTTGTTTTGTTGGGTTTAGTAAATGCATGTATTTTGTTTATTTTGTTGCAGAAAGGGGGGAAAGACAGACATAATTGCTGCAGTAAAGGCTTTATTTGCAACAGGACATTAGAAAAACAAGAAAGAAAACAAGAATGCAAGAAAACAAAAAATATGCAATATAGCTGTAATGTATTATGTAAAAATAAAAAATATAAACAACAAAAAAATAAATAAAGCCACAGAATAAAAAAAGTCATTTACATATAAATGGCAACTGTATTGCACATTTTTGTAATCTTGCAGTAATGTCCTGTTGCAAATAAAGCCTTTACTTCAGTAATTCTGTCTCTGTCTTCTCTTTTCATAAACTGTACATTCTATAAAGCTATTCTGAGATGGGTCATTTATTTTTTGTATTGCATTTTTGTAGCAAAAGAAACAAAATGCATGCATTTACCAAACCCAATGAAACAAAAATGTAGAGAGGCTTCAAAAAAAAAAAAAAAGTCTTTTAGTTTTCATTTTATTCAAATTTAAAAAATGTCCCAACATTTCTGGAATTCGGGTTGTACAATCACTCCAGCTATAAAAATGTAATGTTGCTTACTAACACGAAATGCCACAGAATAAATAGAAAGTAGATCATTTTTACTTACAGTTTTTTACGATCGCTTTGACAATTCTTTCATTACTTCTAACAATTTTCCTAAACTCTTAAAGCACCAACACACCTACGACACACAACTTACAAAACAGTTAATTTCATGCTCAAAATTACACATTGCAAACTAAACTCCAACACTAATTTTCAAATTACAATAATGCACTAACACAATACACTACATCTATAAAAACACTGCAAACAAGTCTAAAAATCAAATTATTATTCCAAAACACTAACACATGTTCTCTTCCAACAGGAACATTTAGTCAATCATAGCACAATATCAAAAACATTAACATCAAATGGAATTACAGAAACTGCATTGTTTTAGGTGTCAAGTCTGACCTTAATAGACAATATATTGCATTGATCATAGATTGTGTTTAACACTACAGCTTCTTTTGAAGATTCTCTACATTTTTGTTTTGTTGGGTTTAGTAAATGCATGTATTTTGTTTATTTTGTTGCAGAAAGGGGGGAAAGACAGACATAATTGCTGCAGTAAAGGCTTTATTTGCAACAGGACATTAGAAAAACAAGAAAGAAAACAAGAATGCAAGAAAACAAAAAATATGCAATATAGCTGTAATGTATTATGTAAAAATAAAAAATATAAACAACAAAAAAATAAATAAAGCCACAGAATAAAAAAAGTCATTTACATATAAATGGCAACTGTATTGCACATTTTTGTAATCTTGCAGTAATGTCCTGTTGCAAATAAAGCCTTTACTTCAGTAATTCTGTCTCTGTCTTCTCTTTTCATAAACTGTACATTCTATAAAGCTATTCTGAGATGGGTCATTTATTTTTTGTATTGCATTTTTGTAGCAAAAGAAACAAAATGCATGCATTTACCAAACCCAATGAAACAAAAATGTAGAGAGGCTTCAAAAAAAAAAAAAAAAAAAATTTAAAAAATAATTAAAAAGAGAACACGTGTTAGTGTTTTGGAATAATAATTTGATTTTGAGACTTGTTTGCAGTGTTTTTATAGATGTGGTGTATTGTGTTAGTGGATTATTTTAATTTGACAATTAGTGTTGGAGTTTAGTTTGCAATGTGTGATTTTGAGCATGAAATTAACTGTTTTGTCAATTGTGTGTTGTAGGTGTGTTGGTGCGTTAAGAGTTTAGGAAAATTGTTAGAAATATTGGAAAAAATGTCATAGCGATCATAAAACAATTTAATCTGCCCAGTCTTCTGCATTTGGCCACATGTTCTCATCCATATCACACCTGATATATTCTCTGGCAATGCATCTTGGGAAGAATCTTTTGGTATGGCTTATCCTTCCTGGTATAGTTCAGCTGTGTCTTCGCATGCAGCATCGGAGAGGGACATGTGGCCCTGCCCTGTGGACAATGGTCAAAAACCTTCCATCTCCAGGCACCACTCCTCAATAGGGGTTGAGGAAAGGGGAGTAAGGGGCAAGGAAAAGAGACATGCTTCTTGAATGAGCTGATCAAATGTAAAACTGTAACTTGAATGCAATGTAAGTCGCTTTGGATAAAAGCGTCTGCTAAATGCATAAATATAAATGTAAATGTAAATGAATGGGTGTCAATCCAGGCTCTGACTGCAATGGGAATGGTGGAATGCCACATTGTCCCATGGGATCACATATATTGGCAAGTGATCTCCCACCTGTCCCCTTTCTCTGGCACCAGTCTTTGGTGCAGATCTTCTAAAATCTCACATTTATGCAGGAGTGCACTTTTCCACACAAGATCAGCTACAAGAGGTCTTCTGTATATCATATGGTCATGTGATTGAAAGAACCTCAATACCTGAGTGTGTTTCCTAGATGGGAACCAGCTGCAATTTATATATTTGCATAACTTCAATCAGCTGTTTCTCATTAGCAATGGAATTAAATACAGGGGACATATTTGTGTTTCATTTAGTGCATAGTCCTATTTTAATTGTTAACGTTAAAATTACATGTGCTAAATTAGGTGTTTTCATTTTTATTAAAAAAACAAAACAAACTTTGCCGACTTTTGTTCTGTCTTCTTTTTATCTTCTTTGTCCAGCACCCAGCTTGAGCATTTAGACAGTAATGTGCGTGCTTTTGTTCTGTTTTTTCTAGACCATATCGTTGATATATTAAATAGGCTAAATGTAAAAAATAACCTATTTGCAAATTTTGACCAGTAGGTCTTAATGATTGAGGTTGTGATGTTACAGTGTAAAAACGCACAGCCTATTTGTTTATCAGTGGTTATTTTTGACGCAGGCCATATAGATTAGACAGTTTGAAATTATTAGCTTTATAATAAATCAGCAGAATTTGAAGTCAAAGTCAAAGTCAGCTTTATTGTCAATTCTGCCACATGTACCGTACATACATACAGAGAATTGAAATTGCGTTACTCTCTTACTCCCTGGTGCATACCGATAACACTAAACACTAACAGTAGAACGCAAAAATACAGATAAGTACAAATCAATATATATACTGTATATACATATACACATACATATATATATATATATATACTGTATATATATACATATATATATATATATATATATATATATATATATATATATACACACACACATATACACACATACATACACAAAAATGCAACTATTACAACTATACAAATAAGGACATGTAGGAAAGAAATAAAACATTAAATAAAAAAATTAAAATAATAATAAAAAAAATGGATAAAGTGGCATAAGGCACATGGCAGATAGTGCAAGTCAGTGAAATAAACAAACAAACAAACAGTGCAGAATATAAATGGTGTAGTGCAAAGAGCTTATCAAGCTTATCAAGTCGAATTGCTGGTACTGGGCCATTACTATTGAAAATGAGAAAAACATGTCTTCACCCTTCGATTTTAAAAGGCTATTTTATTATTCAACTACTTTATTACTAATAATTTAATCAATTAAATGTTTTATTTGTAACTAATGAAATTAATCATGCACATGTTTATTTTGTTTATGTTTTTTTATGTGTTGTTTTATATTAATAACTAATTTATTAATGTAGCCTTCATGTAATTGCAATGCATAAAATGTTTTAGGGGAATTTCTGGGGGTTGTGAAGCGACTGTTAGGTCAACTAGTATTTTTGCTTTACCAGGTTGTGTGTACTAGCCTGTGTTTGTGTGGTTTCACTCTTTCAGATGAAGTTCCCAAAGCACCAAATGTGTTTATGATGTCTCCATGTGAATCTTCACCTGGTTCCCTAATTGTTGGCTGTTTGGCCACTAATGAAATTATAAATATTCTAGAATCTGACGCTGAATCTGTCAGATTCAAATGGATGGATCAGCGTGGAAATGCTTTGACTGATTTCATCCAGTACCCTACAGTAGGAACTAAAGACAAGATGCTGAAAATCAGTCACATAACTATTAATAAAACAAAATGGAATCAAAGTAATATTACTTGCGAAGCAGGACACCCAACAGGAAATGAAAAAGAAACATTCACAACAGGTAAAAACAGACATTAACAGGATGAACATTCAATTAAACCGTTGAGGTATAAGGTGAAATTTTAAGCTGTGTCCTTCACATAGTTTCATTGTATATAAACATTGTTTTAATTACAGTGAAATCACAAACACCAACCCTGAGCTTGGTTCTTGTAACAACTCCGATAGGTACATCTGTCATGTGTGTCATTGAGGATTTCTATCCCAAGAAGACTGATGTACAATGGATGGTTAAAGATATCAAGAGCACGACCCAGCTAAAACTGGAAAGCAAACAAAATGAAAATACAGGTTTTTACACAGCATACAGTTTTTATGAAGTCAGCAGAGAGACTTGGGATTCAAAAACTCTCTATGCCTGTGAGGTCACACACCGGGAAAAAATGTTTAAGACGACGGCAAACTTCAACGGTAAGTTATCTAATGTTGGTTTGCTCTCTGTAGTTCATGATTTGAGTTCTATTTCAAATTCACACAAAAATACATTCCTTTAAACTGGTCTCAGTTCACATATATACACATTAATCCAAATGTATAGATTAAGTACTGTTTACTTTCTTACTCCCTTGTAGATAAATTGTCACTGAAACCGAAGCCACCAATTCAGAGAGAAATATTTGTGAAAGATAGAGTTGTCTTGGAAGCTGTTGTTTCTGGAGATGTAAAGACAGTGCAAGATGCTTCACTATCATGTAAAGTGAAGGATGTACCTGTAACCTCTGAAAATATCACACCAGGAAACACACATCTTTCACAGTTTATAAGAACTCACAATGTCACCATTGAAACAAAGAAATGGTTTGATGGTGAAATGGTCACCTGCACCATCCGTGACACAAATAATGACAGAGACGTCAAGCAGGAGATCCGTTTTGATAAAGGAGGTAAGTCAGTGGAAAATCTGTTGCGCTATGTGCAGTTATAGATGCTGAAAGGTTGGAAACAGCTTTATTGTAAAATTTTCATTGCCTGCAAGACCATTTGAAATAATTTTGCTCTCAAAAAGACTACACTTCCTTGATACGCTATTGTTACTCATTATTATGTTATTTTTCTGTTTGTTTAATAAACATTTATCACTTCCTCCAATTCAGATGGACAGAAACCCACTATTTCCATTTACAGACCTGATAATGACACAGATCATGTCTCTCTGGTGTGTGAGGTCACCAGCCCTAAACTCGGCAATGTCTATATCATGTGGAAAGTGAGTGATGAGTCTTACAGAGAGGGCAGATCCAGTGCTACCATCCATCAAAATGACTCCACGTCTGTTCTCAGCATCCTAACAATGAAAAAACAAGAGTATAAAAATCCCAGCAACACCATCGCCTGCGCAGTCATTCACGCCAACATGAACAATAGAAGATCTCCATTACAAGTGTCAACAAGCCAAAGTAAACAGACAGAACATTCATGTGATTAATGTGCAAGCATTCCCAAACTATCATTGTTCATCTGTTGTTCAGTGTTCCAGTGCTTTTGTCCTGTTGCTCTCTTGTCAGTGTTATGGGGTTGACGAGACGTGAGACATGCGGATCCATTTGCAAGGCTTTATTATGAAACATGGTCAATACAGGCAGGGTCGGGCAGTAGCAAACAGGTATGGCATGGGCAAGACACAAGAGCAGTCCGTTAAGCAGGCGTGGGTCGACGATCAGCGTACAGTATCCAGAGGGCTAGGCAGAGAGAATAATCCAGGAGCACGGGCAGAATCGGAACACAGGAAATCAGACTAGGAATACTTGGGAAACGCTTCGTATGCAGCTAGGCTAAACAATACTCGGCAGAGTGTATGAGAATGTCCAGAGTTTATATAGTGTGTGGGTGTGTGTGATTGGGTGATGGTGATTGTGAGATGGTGAACAGGTGCAAGTGTGATCATTGTGAACAGCTGTGTGGGTGCAGTGAATGATGGGAGATGCAGTCTAAGAGTGATCTGTAACTGTGTGAAATCAATGTGATGGGAGAGTGACCTCTAGTGGTGAGTGATGCAAAGTTCATGGCCAGGATTCGTGACATAGCCCCCCCCCCCCAAGGAGCGGCTTCCAGACGCTCCACACATTACCGAATCCAGGAGGGTGGTGGAGCGGAGGCGGAACAGGGGAAGGGAAGGAGGACCAGGTCCATGTGCGAGTGGCGAGGGTGTGGGATGCAGCAGGGCTGGAAACCAGGGCGGAGCAGACGGACCTGGAGCCCACCAGGTCGGAGCAGACAGAACTGGAGCTCCCCAGGGTGGAGCAGACGGACCTGGAGCCCACCAGGGCAGAGTGGACGGGACTGGAGCCCCCCAGGGCGGAGCAGGCAGGACTGGAGCCCCCCAGGGCGGAGCGGACGGACCTGGAGCCCACCAGGGCGGAGCGGACGGGACTGGAGCCCTCCAGGGCGGAGCAGACGGGACCAGAGCTCCCCGCAGGGAAGCAGACTGGGCAGGTAACCCCAACAGGACCTGGAAGCAGAGGAGAATAAGGACTAACAACACAGGGAGAGCAGAGACAGACAACACTGGGAGAACAGAGACAGACAACACAGGGAGAGCCTTCACGATCTCAGGGGCCGTGCCAGGGCAGGACAGGAAATCCCAGACGGCCTCTGTAGCCATGACAGGGCCGGACAGGATATCACCGACGGCCTCCTTAGCCGTGTCAGGACAGGGTGAGAGTTCATAAACGGCCTCCGTAGCCATGACAGGGCCGGACAGGGAATCACAGACGGCCTCCTTAGCCGTGTCAGGATAGGGCGAGAGTTCATAGACGGCCTCCATAGCCATGACAGGACAGGGCGAGAGTTCACAGACGGCCTCCATAGCCGTGACAGGACAGGATGAGAGCTCACAGACGGCCTCCATAGCCGTGACAGGACAGGATGAGGGCGCACAGACGGCCTTCTTAGCCGTGACAGGACAGGGCGAGAGTTCACAGACGGCCTCCATGGCCGGGACAGAACAGGGTGAGAGTTCATAGACGACCTCCATAGCCGTGACAGGACAGGATGAGAGCTCACAGACGGCCTTCTCAGCCGTGACAGGACAGGGTGAGAGCTCACAGACGGCCTCCATAGCCGTGACAGGACAGGGCAAACGTTCACAGACGGCTTCTTTAGCCGGGGCAGGACAGGGCGAAAGTTCATAGACGGCCTCCATGGCCGGAGCAGGACAGGGCGAAAGTTCATTGGAGGATACCACCGACACCTCTGGAGGTTCTGCAGCTAACGCCGCCACCTCTGGAGGTTCTACGGTGGTAACATGACAGGTTGAGAGTGTATTGCTGGGCGCCACCACCTTGCAAGGAGCTGAAGCGAGCACCACCGCTTCAGAAGGTTCTGCAGCAGGTGCTGCCACCTCTGGAGACATTACGGTGGACGTCGCTACCTCAGGCAGTCCAATGGTGGTGTACGCAGCCCAAATGCAACATAAAGCGATCCCTATCATGGGAAGCGCTTCAGACAGAGAAATCAGTTCAGGGACAGGAGGGCCAAAGTGAGTGGATTTGGGGATACCAGCAGCGCGTGCAGACACCAGTGGTGCATCCCTCACGCTGGATATCAGACAGGAAACTCGAAGGACTGACCTTAAATCTCTGGGTCTGACAGACTCTGGCAGTTCGGCGAAGACATGAAGAGGCTCTTGCTGAAGAGCTGAGACGTGAAGAGGCTCGGGCTGAGGAGCTGAGACGTGAAGAGGCTCTGGCTGAGGAGCTGAGACGTGAAGAGGCTCTGACTGAGGAGCTGAGACGTGAAGAGGCTCTGACTGAGGAGCTGAGACGTGAAGAGGCTCTGACTGACGAGCTGAGACGTGAAGAGGCTCTGACTGACGAGCTGAGACGTGAAGAGGCTCTGGCTGAAGAGCTGTGACGTGGCGTGACTCTGGCTGGTCAGTTGTGACGTGGCGTGACTCTGGCTGGTCAGCTGTGACGTGGCGTGACTCTGGCTGGTCAGCTGTGACGTGGCGTGACTCTGGCTGGTCAGCTGTGACGTGGCGTGACTCTGGCTGGTCAGCTGTGACGTGGCGTGACTCTGGCTGGAGAGCTGAGACGTGGTGTGACTCATGACGATCAACTGTGGCTTGGCGTGACTCTTGACGATCAACTGTGGCTTGGCTCGACTCAAGGAGATCACAGGTGGCTTGGCTTGACTCTTTAACATCAGCGGTGACTTGACTTGACTCTTTAACATCAGCGGTGACTTGACTTGACTCTTTAACATCAGCGGTGACTTGACTTGACTCTTTAACATCAGCGGTGACTTGACTTGACTCTTTAACATCAGCGGTGACTTGACTTGACTCTTTAACATCAGCGGTGACTTGACTTGGCTTTTTAACATAGGCTGTGGCTTGACTTGGCTCCTTAACATCAGCGGCGACTTGACTTGGCTTGTGACTGGCAGCAATGACGCTACGGGGTGTTGTTGTGGCCGCCATTTTGTGAGCGTGCTCTAGCGCAGCTGTGATCACACAATTGGGTGTGGTGTCTCGTTCCTCCGCGACCCCCACAGTAAACGAAGAGCCAACACATAGCAAAGCATAGTCCAG
The DNA here is from genome assembly GCA_023376895.1 of Aspiorhynchus laticeps. NCBI lineage: Eukaryota > Metazoa > Chordata > Actinopteri > Cypriniformes > Cyprinidae > Aspiorhynchus > Aspiorhynchus laticeps. Next base: position 24,292,251 of record CM041794.1, on the reverse strand, counting down.
GAACTGACTGAGAGATGAATGGGGACCCTCACGGGTTAGCTGTGATTTCAGCGGCTGATTGATGCCCTCACAAAAGAAGTCTATGAGTACACAGTCCGGCAGATCAGAAAAATGGGCGAGGTCTAAGTATTCTTGTATATACTCCTCAAGTGGTCGCAAGCCCTGCCTGAGGTGTAACAAAATTCTTGCAATGTCCATACCTGGCCAATATCCACTAGAAAAGCCGCTGGATCCTTTGTTGGCTGAGTATTCTGTTATGGGGTTGACGAGACGTGAGACATGCGGATCCATTTGCAAGGCTTTATTATGAAACATGGTCAATACAGGCAGGGTCGGGCAGTAGCAAACAGGTATGGCATGGGCAAGACACAAGAGCAGTCCGTTAAGCAGGCGTGGGTCGACGATCAGCGTACAGTATCCAGAGGGCTAGGCAGAGAGAATAATCCAGGAGCACGGGCAGAATCGGAACACAGGAACTCAGACTAGGAATACTTGGGAAACGCTTCGTATGCAGCTAGGCTAAACAATACTCGGCAGAGTGTATGAGAATGTCCAGAGTTTATATAGTGTGTGGGTGTGTGTGATTGGGTGATGGTGATTGTGAGATGGTGAACAGGTGCAAGTGTGATCATTGTGAACAGCTGTGTGGGTGCAGTGAATGATGGGAGATGCAGTCTAAGAGTGATCTGTAACTGTGTGAAATCAATGTGATGGGAGAGTGACCTCTAGTGGTGAGTGATGCAAAGTTCATGGCCAGGATTCGTGACAGTCAGATTATGTACAGTATTGTTGATGTTGTTTTTTGTGCATGTTTCTGTCTCTATGTATCACTTTACTGCATGGGTCAAACATCAAAGTCAAATTACACTCAAAACTATATGTAATTTGATATTTACTTACATGTTGCTTGTAAGTAAATATGGTCACAAAAAACATTGTCAGAACAATATCATAGAGCTTCTTTATGTTTTGTTCCGTGCTTACAGTACTGCTGTTTGCCTATAATATAACATGTCATTTTTGTGTTGTTTTACAAGCAATAAATATTTGTTTGCATGATTTAGTCCAGCTCTCACATTGTTTTCCTAATCAGAAACTTGGTGTGCTTAATTTTCTGCTCCCGTGTTTTTTTTTTTTCCCTTCTTCTATATTTAGACAAATGAGAATTATTTGGTATCTGTCTTTAGTAAAGCCACTTATTCAATTCTAAACATAACCATCAAAATCACAAGGAATTATTGGCCTTTTCAATCAATAAAACATACAGATGGTATATGTGATATTTTGTATGTGCACTTGTAATATTAGTATGTCAACTGAAAATAATAGTTTGTTACTTGATAAGCATACCATAAATGTAATAATATACCTATGTATATTTTTATAAAGTGTATGTTCTAATGCACTATCAGTGTCTAACAGACAGGACTATAATATACTGCATGATTGTCTCTTCAGTGTACACTGCATGATTGTTTACTTCAGTTGTGTGTGCAAATTAATGTATGTGAGTACACATTTGCTGTACATAAAGCCGTCATGTGCTTAAGTGTTACTAACTGCAAGTCTCATAATACTGGACTTTAAACTCAGGATGTATTATTTATTTTCTCATATTTGTGTTGCACCATGTGCTTACCATACATATGTCTCCTGTACATGTTTTCTTTTTCAGGTGTGCCACCTGAGCCAGAAAATGGCTTTGCTCTGGACTGCAATGAAGATGTTCTTGAGGAGGATGAGTTCAGATGTTTCTGGTTCACTGCCACCTCATTCATCTTCCTCTTCCTCTTTTCTCTGACCTACAGCGCTGTACTCAGCTTCTTCAAGGTAATACAAATATTACTAAATAACGTGCCGATCATTTTAAGTAAGATGACACCTTTTGGAACTTTTACTACATGTTGTTAGTGTTATATGCATGCTTCAATTTAGATTGTTTTATGTCTATAATGTGTTTTTAACTATAGATTTTTGTCCCCCCAGGTGAAGCAGTGATGATTTGATAAAATAACTTGTGAAGACACCAAGGTTTCTTATTTGTTTTGTGTGTGTAATTAAATGTTAGTCTAATGTATTTAGAAATCAAAAAAGGAAAATAACCATGTCATCTTTATCTCTCTTTCGCTCTGTCTGTTCCTGTCTTTCTGTAAACTTGTCTGAAAAACATATAGGCACACACAAATGGTGCATACATTTTTAAAGACACTGACAAATATAGCAATAAAGTCTTATTATTTCTCTGTCAAAATGAGATTTTACTCTTTTGAATATTATATCAGCCTCTTACTACAAATTACATTATCTTTACATTTTCAGTAGATATTACTGTGATATTAGTAGAGATCCCTCAGGACATACTAAAATGTGAGAATAGTATCTAAAAAATATACACAGCCATGACCTCAATCTTGATGTGTTTGCTGCTTATCTAAAAGTATGTGGGCAAAACATAAATAGATTACTGATGAACTGCTAAATCAAACAGATTAATAAAGTAAAGCTTTTGAACACCATTGGAATATTTTGAAGAGTCATATCTCAAACAGATCTGAAAAATCTATTTTTATGTTCTTTTAAGACTGATTCAAACTGCACACAAATTCCTAGAAAAGCTGAAATTTAGGTTAATGCAAATGTGTATTGCAATGTGTTTCACTTCACATTTTACTGTTTGTTTCTCTCATGGTTTTCGGGTGTTGTATTTGAATAGGCTATTTCATCTCTCTCTGGGGATCCACCAGTGCAGATGCACATCTCACATTCAGCAGCTGCAAACTGTCGAGCACTCAAGGATTTTTTTTTTTAATAATAGCCAAACAATAATTAACTGAAGAATCCATGTGCAGTTTCTAACAAGCATGATGGACTGCAAAGAATTCAAAACAAATTGTCATGTTGTAAAATGCACATTTTATAAACATTGTTTATTCTGTGATCTGATAAAATTGTAACAACATCCTCTTAATATATGGCATGCTCATTAATACACTTAAGATTCACTTTAACATTTTGTGGTCCAACCAAAATTATGCCCCTTGAAACTGAGAATTCAGAGTGTTTCAATAATACTTTACAATTATTTTAATGTCTAAGAAATGTTGCTTTGCTAATATATGCAAATAAGCTGGGCGAGTGCTTCATTTGACTAAGCAGCCTACCCTCGAAGGAATTTCAGAAATTCAAAATTAGATCTATTCGAGAGCGTCTATGTATTCAGGTCTCTCTTTCTTCCTCTTTTTTCTCACACCTGCTGAAGTGAAACTGTGTTTGTGTTGATGACTAACAATTCTTAAGAAGGTTGAAATGTTCAAATTTAAAACCGAAACCAGCAACGACTTATTTTATTACACATTATTAATATTAATATTTTATTTATATTTATTAATGCTATACATGGTTTATTTTACACTTATAGCCTGATGCTTGATTCAAAAATGTGAAGAAAGCTAATTTAATTTGAAAAAGATGTAGGGGTAGAGTGGGGGGAAACATGGCTGATAATATGTTTTTGTTGTTGTTTAGTTTTTAAATTATTATAATTTTTTTAATCTCCTGATTGCATATGGAGCTAAAAAGCATGCAAGGTCTTAAACGTAGCCTACTTGTTCCTCTTCAGGAACTCGAGCTGCGTCCAAAAGACGCTAAGGGAACGCCTTCAGCGTGACCGGCTCTGAATCCAAATGCAATCTGTCCTACAGGTGGGTGGAATGTCACGGGCGAGGTGAATGCCAGCTGGTATAAAAGCACGTGCGGTGAAACCGGCGTCAGCTTTCTGTCATTCAGCTAGCGCTCTGTGTATCTGTGAGTCCTATTTAATGTTGTCTGTCTGTTTCAAGTGTTTAGTCATGTTTGGAACTAAACAGGGAAAGAGCGAAGCACAATACAAGCAGTGTGTTCCTCCCTGCAAGCGTTTTTTTTGTGCAGGTGATACACACAGCTTGTGTGTGCTTTGCTTGGGAGCAAGGCATGCGGAGGCGGCTCTCGAGGGGGCTGATTGCCCGCTCTGCGTGAGCCTCCCTCTGCGTGTGCTTCGCTCCAGAAAGGCCCTCTTCTCCGGGGAGGGTTCTTTCATTGGCGTTCCTCGCGGCGCTGGCCCCGCTTCCGCTGAGGCGGAGCGAAGGCGGCGCTCGTGGGGTTCGCAGCGAGATCTGGCGGAGGGATCGGAGACGAGCGAGTCTCTATCTACATCTTCACCTCTCAGATCTCATGATCGCTCTTCGAGATCGGAAGCCCGCCCTGCGGTTACTTCCCCTCGGGCAGCTTGCCTCGGCGCAGAGTACGCTGAGTACTTTGCACCCCCTCTTTCACCCCAATATGAGGAGCTGGTGGAGGTGATCACTCGTGCTGTGGCTAAGTTGAACCTTGACTGGTCGGCCGAGAGTCCTGTCGAACCGCAGAGAGGCAAGTTAGACGAGCGTTTTCTGCGGTTTCAGACAGCACCTCCACATCGGAGCCTGCCTTTTTTCCCCGACCTCCACACTGAGGTGTCGAGGTCGTGGGGAAAACCTTTCTCGGCCCGCCTCTTCATCCCTGTGTCTGATTACTACGGTAATGTGGCGGGGACGAGTGAGCGCGGTTACAGAGCGATGCCGCGTGTGGAACAGACGCTTGCGAGCTATCTGTCTCCTAACGCGGCGTCATCTCTAAAGGCTCCGACCCTGCCCACCAAGCCGCTGCGCACATCGTCAGCGCTGGTGGGCAAGGGGTACGCGGCAGCAGGTCAGGCTGGTTCATGCCTGCACACTATGGCGGTGTTGCGGGCGTACCAGGCTGATCTGCTTAAAGAGTTAGATGAGGGCGAGGGATTTAATGCGGACGACATTTCTGAGCTCCGCAGAACCGCTGATTTGTCTCTCCGCGCTACCAAGGAGACCACCCGTGCCATTGGGTGGTCTATGGCAGCCCTGGCAGCAGCGAAGAGGCATCTGGTTGACCCTGTCAGATATCAAGGACCGTGACAGGGTCTTCCTTTTGGACGCCCCGCTGTCGCCTTCTGGCCTCTTTGGTGATGCTGTTGACACCATTGTCGACAGGCACCAGGAGGCGGGAAGGCAGGCGGCGGCGTTCCAGCGGTTTCTCCCTCGACGCTCTCTAACTCAAGGGGCTGCTGGGCGAGAGCAGCCCCTGCCGCGTGCTGGTTCCTCATATAGGGAAGCTCAAAAAGAGAGCGTTGCCACCCGTGCGCCTCCGCGTAGGCAGAGTCGGGGTGGTAAGAAGGGTGCACGGTCAAAGACCTCCCAGCCTAAGCCGGATCTGCGGACCGTTCTTCAGGCTGGAAAGTCTTCGACCAAGAAGCCCTGACTTTTGTGGACCAGGGCTTATGAGGGTAGCCCCCGCTGGGGTGGAACAGCAGTCACCACAGTGCACGGTGCCTGTTTCGCCCCAGTGCCCTCAGGAGATCGATCTGCCAACCCTGCCACTTATGGTGTCCCAGGGCGCAGTAGTCTCCAGCGAGCACACATCTCAGTCTCTTCCGCTCGGAAATGTAGCGGAGCTGAGATGCTCGCCACCCCTTCGGGGGTCTCTGCAGCAGCTAGTTTGGCTTTCTCCTGCCGGTGTGCCATTCCAGGATACCAAACTAGCCACTCTAATTACACCAGAGGCCAGTCTCGAGAGACTGGTTCCTTTAGTAGACTATCTGGCAGCGTGGAAACTACTGCCAAATGTGTCTCGATGGGTCCTGCGTACTGTAGAGAGAGGCTACAGAATCCAGTTCGGTTCTCATCTGCCTCAATTCAACGGGGTGAATTCCACTTTGGTGAGCCCCGAGCAGGCTCTGGTAATGGAACAGGAGGTAAATACTCTCTTAAGGAAGGAGGCCATCAAGGTGGTGTCCCTTCTCGAAAGAGAGTCCGGGTTCTACAGCCGGTACTTCATAGTTCCAAAGAAGGATGGAGGGTTGCGTCCCATTTTAGATCTGCGGCAGTTGAACCGCTCAGTCAGCAGACTGAAGTTCAAGATGCTTACTCTCAAGCAGGTCGCATCTCAAATCAGGTCCGAGGACTGGTTTGTCGCGATCGATCTAAAAGACGCATACTTCCACGTCTCCATCCTTCCCACTCACAGGAAGTTCCTGAGGTTTGCTTTCAGGGGCAAAGCTTACCAATATCGGGTACTTCCCTTCGGCCTAGCACTCTCACCTCGCACTTTTACGAAGTGTGTGGATGCCGTGTTAGCTCCGCTGCGGCTACAGGGCGTCCGCATACTCAATTATATCGACGATTGGTTGATTCTCGCTCAATCAGAGCAAAGAGCGGCTCAACATCGAGATGTGGTTCTCGCTTATATGAAAGTGTTGGGGTTAAGACTGAACCCCAAGAAAAGTGTGCTTTCTCCATTACAGAGAACCACTTATCTAGGGGTGGTGTGGGATTCGACCATGATACAGGCACGTATGTCCCCTGCTCGGATCGAGTCGATCCTCACGACAGTCAGAAGGGTGAAAGAAGGCCAGTCACTCACTGGCAAGCAGTTTCAGAGGCTGCTGGGTCTGATGGCAGCTGCGTCCAACGTGATACCTATTGGCCTGCTGTACATGAGACCCCCTACAGTGGTGGCTCAAGACCAAGGGGTTCTCCCCGAGGGGAAACCCGCTTCGCATGATCAAGGTCACGCGGCATTGCCTACGTGCCTTAGACATGTGGAGACAACCTTGGTTCTTGTCTCAGGGCCCGGTGCTGGGAGCTCCGTGTCGCCGCGTAATGCTAGCGACGGACGCATCCCTCACCGGTTGGGGAACGGTCATGAGTGGCCATTGGGGCTGGATGCCATGGTACAGACATGGCCGAGGCTTCGTCTGTACGCCTTTCCCCGGTTGCTCTGCTCCCCGGAGTTCTGGAGAGAGTGCGCCGGGACGGAGTTCGGCTGCTATTAGTAGCCCCGTTCTGGCCAGGCTGAGTATGGTTCTCGGATCTGATTTCCCTCCTCGACGGCTCTCCTTGGGTGATTCCAGTCAGGAGGGATCTCCTCTCACAGGCAGGATGCACACTGGTGCATCCCCACCCGGAGTTATGGAGGCTGTGGGTGTGGCCCCTGAGGGGGCACAGCTCATAGCGTCCGGTCTCTCAACCGAGGTTGTTGGGCCATCCTCCAGTCCAGAGCTCCCTCAACGAGGAAACTGTACGCCCTGAAGTGGAAACTTTTCACTTCGTGGTGCAGAGGTCGCCAGCTCGACCCATTTACCTGCCCGGTTGGTACAGTGCTGGAGTTCCTGCAGGCTCGACTCTCCGCAGGGTTAACCCACTCCACCTTGAAGGTTTATGTGGTGGCAATTTCGGCCTACCACGCCTCTGTTGGTAGACAGTCAGTGGGCAGACACCCCTTAGTGACACATTTCCTCCGTGGTGCACTGAGGCTAAGGCCTCCAGTACGGTCCCGGATCCCTCCTTGGGACCTGGCTGTGGTGTTAGATGCTCTCTGTAGGCCTCCGTTCAAGCCTATTGAGGAGATCACAGATCGCCACCTAACCCTGAAGACCGTGTTTCTTCTGGCGATTTCGTCTCTGAAGAGAGTTGGGGATTTGCAGGCCCTGTCAGTGCCCCCTACGCACTTGGACTTTGCACCTGGTATGGCCAAAGCCTTTTTATACCCTCGAGCAGGGTACGTCCCCAAGGTTCCTTCGGTTACACCACAGCCTGTAGTACTGCAGGCCTTTAGTCCTCCTCCCTTTCGGGAGCCTGACCAGCAAAAGCTTAATTGTATGTGTCCGGTGCGAGCACTGGACGCATACGTCCACAGAGCTGCCATGTGGAGAAAGGCGGACCAACTGCTAGTTTGCTTTGGTCCCCCTAAAAGAGGTCGTCCTGCTTCTAAGCAGACCCTCAGTCGGTGGATTGTCGATGCCATTCATGTTGCGTATAAGTCCTCTGAATTCCCCTCGCCGATGGGAGTCAGGGCTCATTCCACTAGGAGTGTGGCGGCCTCCAAGGCCTTTCTCGCAGGTGTCCCAATTCAGGACATCTGCAATGCTGCGGGATGGTCTACGCCCCTGACTTTTGTCAGGTTCTATGGCCTGGACATGCGAGCCACCCCAGGCTCTTCCATCCTCTCGCCTTAGTTGTGCTCCGCTTGGATACACACGGGGCAGGGATTGGTAAGTCTGGTGCCGTGGGTATCTCGTACCCTTAGCGTCTTTTGGACGCAGCTCGAGTTCCTGAAGAGGAACGTCTTAGGTTACGTATGTAACCCCAGTTCCTCGAAGGAACGAGACGCTGCGTCACGAGGCCACACTTCCGGCATCCCTGCCAGCGCTTGCTTCATTCTAGAAGCTGACGCCGGTTTCACCGCATGTGCTTTTATACCAGCTGGTCATTACGTCACCTCGCCCGTGACATTCCGCCCACCTGTAGGACAAATTGCATTTGAATTCAGAGCCGGTCACGCTGAAGGCGTTCCCTTAGCGTCTTTTGGATGCAGCGTCTCGTTCCTTCGAGGAACGTCTCGGTTACATGTGTAACCCCAGTTCCCTGAAGGAGGGAACGGAGACGTAACGTCAGTGTGACTGACTAATGGGATCTCGCCCGAGAGCCCAATCATCTTCGAGTGTTAACAAAACAAGCCAATGACAGTTGGCGTGCGTGTTTCGCCACGCGCACCCCGCCCCGCAGCGCGGGTATAAAAGGAGAGCGCGTGCAAACGCACATCAGTTTTTCGCTGAGGAGCCGAGACTGTGTGCCCCGGCCGTACAGCGGTGGTACAGCAACTATGGCGACGGGACGTTACGTCTCCGTTCCCTCCTTCAGGGAACGAGGGTTACACATGTAACCGAGACGTTCCCTATCAGTCAGTCACGTTCGACGTAACGTCAGTGTGACTGACTAATGGGATCCCTTTGGAAAACGCCACTATTGCTGACCCCCTCCAGTGCCCTGCGGAAGCCGGCAAGTCCCCCCACACCAGTTGGGACGGAAGATAGGACAGGGCTTAGGCAGAGATGACCGACACTGCTGTTCCGTACAGTGGATATGGATAACACTGGGAAAGCGTACTCCAAGTAGGGGAACGCTACGGAAGCCACATCCTGCGTAAAGGAGGTACCATGTGGGAAAGACATATGGACTGGCCAGGGGCAGTACTACATATGGAAGTCTCTGAGGTAGACTCAGCCAGCCTGGGGGGAGATAACTACACAGCAGAGACGGCAGAAGGTCTCTGCCAGGGAAAGACACGTGCTCACCGTGCGGGGAGCCGTACCGTGGAAGAATACACATGTGGGACCACCCAAAGGGGAATCGCTACACACGGGCACCTAGCCCAGCACAAGGGCTGACCTTGGGCAAACACACGAGTGCTGGACCTGGCGTCTGGCGCTCCGCCACGCCTGACTGCCGAGGGTGCGGGAGGAACTCCAACAGGGTTCGCCGTGGGGAACTGAACTGAGAAGCAACAAAAGCGCACGTATCCGGTCCGTAGAGGGGAATGGCGCAGCAAGCGTGATTGACACCGAGCAGTGTTCCGGTGTTACTGGCCACCTGAGCCAAGTACACGGGAGGACACGGGCTCTACACGGAGATTGTAAAATCTCGCAAACGTGTTAGGTGCCGCCCAGCCGGCAGCTCTACAAATGTCTGCTATCGAGGCGCCTCGCGCCAATGCCCAAGAGGAAGCAACACCTCTTGTAGAGTGTGCTCTCACACCAAGGGGGCACGGTAAGCGCCGGGCCTGATAGGCCAAGACTATAGCCTCCACTATCCAGTGGGCAAGTCTCTGTTTGGAGACAGCCTTTCCCTTCTGCTGTCCTCCGAAGCAGACAAAGAGCTGGTCTGAGGTCCTGAAGCTCTGCGTGCGGTCCACGTAAACGCGCAAAGCGCGGACGGGACAGAGCAGAGCAATGGCTGGGTCTGCCTCCTCCCGGGGCAGCGCTTGCAAGTTCACCACCTGATCCCTAAAGGGCGTGGTGGGAACTTTGGGCACATATCCAGGCCGGGGTCTCAGGACAACGTGAGAGTGAGCCGGCCCGAATTCTAGGCACGAATCGTCGACCGAAAATGCCTGCAGGTCCCCCACCCTCTTGACCGAGGCCAATGCAGTGAGGAGCACTGTCTTTAACGACAGAAACTTAAGCTCTACTGACTGCAGAGGCTCAAAGGGCTCCTCCTTCAAGGCCGTCAGGACCGAGGGGAGATCCCAAGAGGGTACCAGATGAGGGCGCGGAGGATTTAACCTTCTCGCCCCTCTGAGGAACCTGATGACCAAGTCGTGCTTCCCCACAGACTTACCGTCTACTGCATCGTGATGTGCGGCTATAGCGGCGACATACACTTTGAGGGTGGAGGGAGACAGCCTTCGCTCCAACCCATCTTGCAGGAAAGAGAGCACGACCGCGATCGGGCATCTCCGGGGGTCTTCCCGGCGGGAAGAACACCAGTCGACGAACAGGTTCCACTTCAGCCTGTAAGCGTGTCTTGTAGACGGGGCTCTAGCTGAAGTGATGGTGTTTACTACCGATGGAGGTAGCCCATCTAGAACCTCCGCGTCCCGTCCAAGGACCATACGTGGAGATTCCACAAGTCTGGACGCGGGTGCCAGAGGGTGCCCCCTCTCTGAGAAAGGAGATCCCTCCTCAGAGGAATTTGCCAAGGAGGGGCTGTCGCGAGGAGCATCAGTTCTGGGAACCAAGTCCGATTGGGCCAGTACGGCGCCACCAAGAGGACCTGCTCCTCGTCCTCCCTGACCTTGCACAGGATCTGTGCGAGAAGGCTCACTGGGGGAAACGCATATTTGCGTAGGCCCCGAGGCCAGCTGTGTGCCAGTGCGTCCGTGCCGAGGGTCCCCTCGGACAGGGAGTAAAACAGCTGGCAGTGGAACGTGTCCGGGGAGGCAAACAGGTCTACCTGAGCGTCCCCGAAGCATCTCCAAATCAGCTGGACTACCTCGGGGTGGAGTCGCCATTCTCCCGGAAGGGCGGGCTGACGTGAGAGCTCGTCGGCTGCACGATTGAGCTCGCCAGGGATATGAACGGCGCGAAGCGACCTCAGATGCTTCTGACTCCAAAGGAGGAGATGGCGGGCGAGTTGCGACAGGCGACGGGAGCGTAGACCACCTTGGTGGTTGATGTACGCAACGGTCGCAGTGTTGTCCGTACGGACCAGTACATGCTTGTCGTGTAGCAGCCCTTTGAAGCGGCGCAGAGCAAGCCATACTGCTAGCAACTCGAGGCAATTGATATGCCACTGCATCCGGGACCCTGTCCAGAGCCCTGCAGCTGCATGCCCGTTGCACATGGCTCCCCAGCCCATGGCAGAGGCATCTGTTGATACAACAACATGCCTGGATACTTGCCCTAGGGGAACTCCTGCCCGAAGAAAAGCAAGATCCGACCACGGGCCGAAGGTCTGGCGGCAAGATGGGGTAACTGAGACCCGGTACGTGCCGCGTCGCCATGCCCATCTCGGGACCCGGTCGTGAAGCCAATGCTGAAGCGGTCTCATATGAAGCAATCCGAGCGGCGTGACAGCGGCTGCGGATGCCATATGCCCCAGGAGCCTCTGAAAGTGTTTCAGTGGAACCGCCCTCTTGCGCTGGAAAGACTCCAGGCAGTTCAGCATCGACTGAGCATGCTCCACTGAGAGACGTGCTGTGAGGTTGACCGAGTCCAACTCCATACCGAGAAAAGAGATCCTCTGCACAGGGGAGAGTTTGCTCTTTTCCCAGTTGACCCGAAGCCCCAACCGGCTGAGGTGGCTGAGCACCGTGTCCCTGTGTTCGCACAACAGTGCTCGAGACTGGGCCAATATGAGCCAGTCGTCGAGGTAGTTGAGAACGCGAATGCCCGCTTCCCTTAATGGAACAAGGGCTGCCTCCACGACCTTGGTGAAGACACGAGGCGACAGGGATAGCCCGAAGGGGAGGACTTTGTACTGATATGCTCGCCCTTCGAACGCAAAGCGAAGAAACGGTCTGTGTCGAGGGAGGATCGAGACATGAAAGTACGCGTCCTTCAGGTCGATCGCTGCGAACCAATCGAACGGACGGATGCATTGAAAAATGCGTCTCTGCGTCAGCATCCTGAACGGGAGCTTGTGAAGGGCCCGGTTCAGGACGCGCAGGTCCAAGATTGGTCGTAACCCACCGCCTTTCTTGGGTACGATGAAGTACGGGCTGTAAAACCCCAACTTCATCTCGGCTGGAGGGACCGGCTCTATCGCGTCCTTCGCCAGCAGGACCGCGACTTCCGCACGCAAGAGAGGGGCATCCTTGCTCAACACAGAGGTGAACCGAACGCCCCTGAACTTGGGAGGACGCCGGGCGAACTGAATCGCGTAGCCAAGTCTGATGGTTCTCATGAGCCAGCGAGACGGCCTGGGGAGCGCTAGCCAGGCCCCTAGAGACCGTACAAGCGGGACCAGGGAAGCCACAGACGTACCCGCGGTGGGGCAGCGAAGTGGAGCACAGGGGCCCGACTCGGAAGGCAGTGCGTTCCGAAGTGGGGCCTGAGTGCGCAGTGCGACACTTACCTGGCTCCAAGGCTGAGCAGGGGGTGCGGGAGAAGGCATCGCGTCCTCGGACCGGACCCTGCTGCTCAAAGGCGAAAGGAGAGGGGGACGGGAGTGTGGAGACTGGGTCTCGTGCACTGCCATCCTCGCCCTCTTGGGACCCGGAGAAAAAGGAAACTGCTCTTTTTTTGAGGTTTTGGGTACCACTGGCTGGAGAGCCAGTGGCGGAACAGAATAAAAAGGAAACAAAAGATTCTCCACCCGGCCCTCCTCCGGGGGAAGGAGTGGTGCGGTCACCATCTCCTGAAGAGCAGGATCCAGAGACTCCGGGTCGCCCGTCTCAGGACCGCCGCTTGGCCTGGCGCTTCGCAGGTTTGGCAGGGGCAGAGACGGGCTGTGCCGCTTTCCTGCGGCCAGCTCCACGCTGTGGCCGTTGTGAAGGCTGCTGCTGAGGCCGAGCTGGAGCGGAGGTGGAGGCCGCAGGAGGGCGCGTTCGGCGACGAGCAGATGGAGGGGCTGCAGCCGGCGGTGGGGTGGAGACAGCAGCGGACCGCCGGGGCAGGATATGTCGAAACGCCTCCGTCTGCTGCTGTGCGGCGGAGAACTGTTGGGCAAAGCCCTCCACCGCTTCGCCGAATAGGCCGGCCTGGGAGATCGGGGCGTCTAAGAAACGGTGTTTGTCAGACTCCCTCATATCCGCCAAGGTCAGCCATAGGTGGCGCTCCTGGACCACCAACGTGGACATCGTCTGACCCAGGGCCCGCGCCATGACTTTCGTCGCCCGTAGGGCGAGGTCCGTCGCTGTGCGCAGTTCCTGCAATCCAGCTGGGTCAGCACCACCCTCGTGCAACTGCTTTAACGCCTTGGCCTGGTGGACTTGCAGGAGGGCCATGGCGTGCAGGGCGGAAGCGGCCTGTCCAGCAGCACTGTAAGCCTTGGCCGTCAGAGCGGACGAGAACTTACAGGCCCTGGACGGAAGGCGTGGATTACCCCTCCAGGCGGCAGCGCCCTGCGGGCAGAGCTGCATCGCAATGGCGCGCTCAACTGGGGGGATCTCCACATACCCTTGGGCCGCCCCACCGTCGAGGGTGGTGAGGACGGAGGAGGCACTAGGCCTGTTTCGGGCAGAAAAAGGTGCCTTCCAAGACCTAGTCACCTCCTCATGCACTTCCGGGAAGAATGGAACCGGAGGCGGTTGCCGGCGATCGGCCTGCGCCCCCAGGAACCAATCGTCCAGCCTCGAGCGTTCGGGAGAAGGAGGAGGCCTCCAGTGCAGCCCGATGCTCTCAGCGGCCCGGGAAAGCATAGCAGTCAGTTCTGGATCTGACTCGGGCAACGCCACTCTTCCTGATGGAGGCAGCGCAGCCGAATCATCATCTCCAGAACCTAGCCCATCCCCCGATGCAGTGATCGACATCCTGTCATCTGCTGGAGCTCCGAACGAGATGCTGGGCCCCGCCCTGTCCGAGGACTCCACAAGCTCGTCCGGAAACCCCAGACGGTGCGATGCGCTAGAGGAGTGAGAGGCCCGCGGAGACGCACTCGACGGGGAAGCTCTCACTGTGATCCTCAAGTCACCCTGACCATGAGCCGAAGTAGCCCTCCGACCGGAGGAACTAGAACGGGGCATGACAAGGGGGATACCCCCCCGCTTGACGAGGAGGTATCTGGAGCGCAGCATCGCGATGGTCATGTTCCCACACAGAGAACATGAGTCATCCACGAGGGCTGCTTCAGCGTGCTGAAAGCCCAAGCACGAGACACAGCGATCGTGACCATCAGATGAGGCCAGGAAACGACCACATCCAGAAACACACGAGCGGGAAGCCATCTTTAAAAAGACGCCCGTCGCTCGTGGAGCTCTTTTAGAATTTGCTCTTTTTTGAAAAGAAATGCTCTTTTAGAAAAGTGCTGAAGCGCACAGGGAAGGTCGCGGCGTGACCGCAGTTGGAGAGCTGCAGCACGCCGTCAGAGAAGCAGCAGCACTGGATCGCAACCTCCGCTGACGCGCCGTAACACCAACACTGTAGGCTGTCTGTAGACACTCTCAGAGACTCGCACTGAAAGGCTTGGCTCCGAAGCGAAAAGCTGATGTGCGTTTGCACGCGCTCTCCTTTTATACCCGCGCTGCGGGGCGGGGTGCGCGTGGCGAAACACGCACGCCAACTGTCATTGGCTTGTTTTGTTAACACTCGAAGATGATTGGGCTCTCGGGCGAGATACCATTAGTCAGTCACACTGACGTTACGTCGAACGTGACTGACTGATAGGGAACTGGGGTTACATACGTAACCTAAGACGTTTTTGCATCTTGCTGACCCTTGCGCCCTCCAGTGGTGAAAACTATTTACATTGATGTCTTTTACAGTCATGAGTCCTCAAGTGAAGCCTAAGATGTTGTAGTTAACCTATATGACCCATCTGAGTTTTGCCAAATGCATTTGTGTGTAGGTTTGATTGTTTTACCCTTGTCCCGGACCCTATTTACTATCTAAACAAAATTATACACGTCAGATAAGTCCCTGAAATGGAAGAAACCTTCCCATTACGGTCATACATGTCCATTTATGCAAACTTGGATCACATGATACGAATTGAGGAGATCACAGATCGCCACCTAACCCTGAAGACCGTGTTTCTTCTGGCGATTTCGTCTCTGAAGAGAGTTGGGGATTTGCAGGCCCTGTCAGTGCCCCCTACGCACTTGGACTTTGCGCCTGGTATGGCCAAAGCCTTTTTATACCCTCGAGCAGGGTACGTCCCCAAGGTTCCTTCGGTTACACCACAGCCTGTAGTACTGCAGGCCTTTAGTCCTCCTCCCTTTCGGGAGCCTGACCAGCAAAAGCTTAATTGTATGTGTCCGGTGCGAGCACTGGACGCATACGTCCACAGAGCTGCCATGTGGAGAAAGGCGGACCAACTGCTAGTTTGCTTTGGTCCCCCTAAAAGAGGTCGTCCTGCTTCTAAGCAGACCCTCAGTCGGTGGATTGTCGATGCCATTCATGTTGCGTATAAGTCCTCTGAATTCCCCTCGCCGATGGGAGTCAGGGCTCATTCCACTAGGAGTGTGGCGGCCTCCAAGGCCTTTCTCGCAGGTGTCCCAATTCAGGACATCTGCAATGCTGCGGGATGGTCTACGCCCCTGACTTTTGTCAGGTTCTATGGCCTGGACATGCGAGCCACCCCAGGCTCTTCCATCCTCTCGCCTTAGTTGTGCTCCGCTTGGATACACACGGGGCAGGGATTGGTAAGTCTGGTGCCGTGGGTATCTCGTACCCTTAGCGTCTTTTGGACGCAGCTCGAGTTCCTGAAGAGGAACGTCTTAGGTTACGTATGTAACCCCAGTTCCTCGAAGGAACGAGACGCTGCGTCATGAGGCCACACTTCTGGCATCCCTGCCAGCGCTTGCTTCATTCTAGAAGCTGACGCCGGTTTCACCGCACGTGCTTTTATACCAGCTGGTCATTACGTCACCTCGCCCGTGACATTCCGCCCACCTGTAGGACAGATTGCATTTGGATTCAGAGCCGGTCACGCTGAAGGCGTTCCCTTAGCGTCTTTTGGATGCAGCGTCTCGTTCCTTCGAGGAACTGGGGTTACATACGTAACCTAAGACGTTTTTGCATCTTGCTGACCCTTGCGCCCTCCAGTGGTGAAAACTATTTACATTGATGTCTTTTACAGTCATGAGTCCTCAAGTGAAGCCTAAGATGTTGTAATTAACCTATATGACCCATCTGAGTTTTGCCAAATGCATTTGTGTGTAGGTTTGATTGTTTTACCCTTGTCCCGGACCCTATTTACTATCTAAACAAAATTATACACGTCAGATAAGTCCCTGAAATGGAAGAAACCTTCCCATTACGGTCATACATGTCCATTTATGCAAACTTGGATCACATGATACGAACCAAGAAATCGTAACAATACAGTCTTGACAGAGAAACTATGAGAAACAGAAACCATTAGTTCACCACTCAACTTGGCCTTTCGTTCGTTTGTCATGCGGCAGTCACGTGACAGCCGCACACTCTCAGATAAAAGAAAACATGTACCATTAAAAATAATTACATTGAGGTATTAGGCTATTATGTACCTTTAATTTACTAATGTGCACCTTAGGTAAATAGCTAAGTAAAGGTGTATTATTTCCAAACGGCCCAGTGACGGCTTTTGCACCTATTTTTTCTGAGAGTGCATAAATTCTTATCATAAACAAAACAAACAAACAAACTAAATGTTCATATTCAAAGCCAGTTCTAAACTGTTAACAGTGCATACAATTTTTATCTCTTTTTTTTTCTTTCAGAAATGAATATAAAAGTTTTGAGATCTACTGACTCACTCAACTAATGAATTGATTTAGGATAAATTGAAGGCTATCAAGTTCTTGTATGATATGGCCTTCTGTGTAGTATTGTGTTGTTACTGATTAATAGAAAACATACTCAGAGTCGGGTCTCCTGAAACAAGATTCCTTCAAAATGAACGGCTCTTCACTAGGAATGGTGGAAAGTCCTGTGAGCATTAGGGTAGAGTGGGGGAAAACACCAGCATACTGTTTTCCCCAAAATAACCACAAGATAATGTCAAGATCATTTTTAATTGTAACTATGGACTACTTTGACAAGAGTGATGTAGAAGTTTTATCATGAAGCTTACACTGGTGATGTACTGGAGAGAAAACAGATTTATAAAAATTATATAATTTTCAGCAGTAAGAAAATAAGTGTTTTAAAACTTGTTGTTTTGTAGAACATCACAGTTATATATGATATGAGAACAGTAGGGCCTGTAGATAGAGAGTACGTGTTATTTAATAAAAATATAATTATATTTTCAGAATTACATCATTTTTTTCTCAAGCATAGTGTGGGGTAAAACGTCCCCATGAGGCAGTGAGCAATTACTGTAGTTATTATGTTCTGAACAACTAATCCTTTGTTTTTCCATCAAATGTATTCTAGTTGGTTGAATAAAAATATTTGGACTTTTTTTAAAAATGACCTCAAGTTAGCATCAGGTGGTAGTTAGCTAGCCAGTTAGCATCAGCTAACTTCTTTTTTTTATTATATTATAAAAAATTATAATTTTGTAATTCATAATTATTGATTATATATATATATATATAGATATATAGAATCTACTATAGTTGACTGTGCTTATATTAACATTTCAATTTGAAAGAACATTGAAAAATCCCCATCTATCAGTCTATAAAATATGAAACATAAGGTGTTATGTATTTGCCATTGTTCAGATCACTGTGCAATACAGCGGCCACGGTGATAAAAGCTATGACAAAAAACTCAGTCCAGGTGTTGTGCCCAATTCTGACCCCCGCCAGATTATTACCCCCCTAGTATTGGTAGGTTTAGGGTTAGGTGTGAGGGAGGGGTTATGATTAGGCAATCAAATAGCGATTTAAAGGAGAGGGGGTAATAATTTGGCAGGGGTCGAAAATGGGCACAACAGGCGTTTAAAACTGGTAAACGTTTTAATCTGTAATGATCCACTGCTTAACATTGGCTACATTTGTAGTTTAAATAAATGTATGACATTACACAGCTAAACTATGTATTTAAATGCTTTGAAAGAACCTGCAGCAGAAAGGAAAATGTGCTTCTGTGTGTAAAGCCTGTTGCATGCGATGTATTTGATGAAGCATGTATCATTGTGCATGGAGTGGCCACAGTGAAACATTTCACTTCATAAACCCCAATAAAACATGGATATTTTTGTTGTTGTTGGATTTTTGCTCAGTTGAATTATGGTTGAATTATTATAATTTGTTTGTGTACACAGTATGTATTCACATAGTTTAATCAGATGAATTTTAAATATTGCATGCTCTGTTTTCACTGACATTAGGAGAGTCGAACCATTTTCCCTGAATCACTCTTTCATACTGGAATATACATGGGTACGTCTTCCAACATGATTGTCTGAGAAATAAAACGCTACACACTATCAGTTAGGGTTAAGAGAATTGTTGTCAAACATACAACATGCCAGAAACATATTAATCACTGCAAAAATAATTAAATCCTAAAATCTTAAGTATTTGCTTTAAATCCAGATGGCGACTTTTCTTTGGCCAGGCAGTGTATTTGAACAATTTCATGCAATGTGATCATATCATGTAAAAATGTTATTACCATGCTGAATTTCGCTTAGACTTTATGCAGTATGAATCTCAAACATGAATGTATGTAAGTGTAGTGTTTTAGTATTTTCTATAGAGCCGTTTTTCAGTCAGTTAAAAGTACTAAAACTTACTTCTTAAAGCAGTCCTCAACCTCTGACAAAAAAAAGTCAGATAAATGTGTGTGCTCTGATAACAGGGTCTTTGTTTTTGTTATGGACTGTCTGTCTGTGTATACGACGGCTGGGGCACAGTATTTCAACCCATTACAAAAAGCCCAGAAGCATCTGTAAATTAATGATCACAATAGTGAATCTATAAGGTGCAACATAAATAGATTTGCTTTATCATAATTTTTCACCTTAATAATTCATACAGTGTAATTAGTAGATTAAATTCTGTATTTACTACATTACCATATAGACTACAATAAAGTATGACACAACATGCCATCAAACTGTATCCATTTTGCAGTTTTTATATCTCACACACACACGCACACACACACAGAGAGAGTAAAATAAGGGCTTTATAAATAGATATTAAATGACAATAATGTGCTACAATGTAAAGTGAAATAGTGAAACATTATACTTCATATACCTCTATAAAACATGGACATTTTTGTTGTTGTTGATTTAATCAACTGAATTCTGGCCACTGGTTCCGCATAATTTGTTTGGGTGCACAATGTCCTTTCTCATTATAGTTTAAATAATATTATTTTGTGTTAATCAGATGCAATTTTAATTAATTAAAGAGTACATGTTTAATGTGTATGTTAGAGTATGTTTAATTATATATCCCAACATAATTCAGCCATGTTAACTTTTATTTTTGATTATGATTTATTTTTGATACATGTTTAGATTGTGTTATTTTTCTACTCCAGCACATCCTAAAGCTTTCAGTGGGGTTAAGATCAGGACTCTGTGGTGACCAATTCATGTATGAAAATGATTTCTCATGCACACTGAATCACTCTTTCACAGTTTGAGCCTGATGAATCTTGACATTGTCATCCTGGAATATACATGGGTACGTCTTCCAACATGGTTGTCTGAGAAATAAAAAGATACACACTGTGGTTAAGAGAATTGTTGTCAAACATACAACATGCCATAAACATATTAATCACTGCAAAAATAATTCAGTCCTAAAGTCCAGTATTTGCTTTAAATCCAAACCATGAGTTTACTTTGGCCAGGCAGTGTATTTGAACATTTTCTTGCAACATGATCAGATCATATAAAATTTTGATGACCATGCTGGATTTCGCTCAGACTTTGCACAATATAATTATGTTCTCATTTTGTTTGTTTGTTTTAATTTGAAATTATACCCACATTTTTTAAACCACTATTACTAAATGGCACTGAGAAGTCAGTATGAAAATGTAGTGATCCTAAAGTCACTGATCTAAAATCAGATAAACGTGTGTGCTCTGATAACAGGGTCTTTGTTTTTGTTATGGACTGTCTCTCTGTGTATTACGGGAGTAGCTGGGGCACAGTATTTCAACCCATTACAAAAAGCTCAGAAGCATCTGTAAATTAAGGATTGCAATAGTGAATCTATAATGTGCAACATAAATTGATTTTCTCTGACATAATTTTTCACCTTAAGACTTTATACAGTGAAATAATCAAAAAGAGCAAATTAAAATATGTATTTATTACCATATAGACTACAATAAAGTATGACACAAATTGCCCTCATCTGTAGCCATTTTGCAGTTTTTATATCTTACACACACTCACACACACACACACAGAGAGAGAGAGAGAGAGAGAGAGAGAGAATAAAATAAGGGCTTTATAATATATATTAAATGACAATAATGTACAACAACGTTAAGGGGGAAACCTGATATGAAGATTCACTTTCTTGTACACTGTGACAATTCTGTGTAATTTTCTGTATGTTGTGAATATTATTACGTTTACTGTGTGTATTTTAATGCATCTTGTCCTAATACTCTGTCCTATTTCCTGTCAAACAACAGTTTCACTTAAAACCTAACCATTGAACTTTATTCTCAATCACACTATTAAAAACATCACACTCAGACAGGCAAACTTTAGCAGTTTCAAAACGTTGATTTTGTTTTGTTTCACACAACTTATCCATGTTGGCTTTTGCTTGAATATGCTTGTGTCATCTTCGCTTGTTTCCGCGATGTTTGTCCCCCCCCCCCCTCTCTGTATATAGGCTAAATGTATATTATACTGTATATAAATTGCGGGCATCAGGGAGCCCTATTATGCCTGGCATTGAAACTGCTTTTGAATGCACGATCGCTTTTTAGTTTCACTTTCACTTTAGAGATTCGCAATGGCAGGTATTTTGGTTTAGTGTAATGTGGCATATATACATTTTATTATACATTATACATTATATATTATACATTATATTAGAATGTAACAGGCAACCTGTTAATGCATTACACTATCTTTCACTCTTTCACAGTTTGAGCCTGATGAATCTTGACATTGTCATCCTGGAATATACATGGGTACGTCTTCCAACATGATTGTCTGAGAAATAAAAAGCTACACACTGTATCAGTTAGGGTTAAGAGAATTGTTGCTAAACATACAACATGCCAGAAACATATTAATCACTGCAAAAAAAATAATTAAATCCTAAAATCTTAAGTATTTGCTTGTTTAAATTCAAACGGCAGCTTTTCTTTGGCCAGGCAGTGTTTTTGAACAAGTGTATTGTTTTATTTTCAAAAGAGCAGCTTTTTTTTCAGTCAATTAAATGTAAAATGTAGTGGGCTAACAACGCTGACTTAAAGCAGTCCTCAAACAGTTAGTACTATATTAATTATGGTATTTATTTATTCATTCATTAATTTGAAATTATACCTACATTTTTAAACCTGCTTTTTCATTGAGAAGTCAGATAAACACGTGTGCTCTGATAACAGGCTCTTTGTTTTTGTTATGGACTGTCTCTCTGTGTATTACGGGGGCACAGTATTTCAACCCATTACAAAAAGCTCAGAAGCATCAGTAAATTAATGATCAGTGAATCTATCATGTGCAATCAAATTGATTTTTCTCTATCATCATTTTCACTATCTATAAAACTTCATTCAGTAAAATAATCAAAAAGAGACTGTATTTATTACATGTCCACATACAACATGACACAAACTGTCATCATATGTAACCATTTTGCAGGTTTTTTATATCTTACAAAAGTAAAATAAGGGCATTGTAATAAATATTAAATGACAATAATGCACAACAATGTTAAGGGGGGAAACCTGACTATGATATGAAGATTCACTTTTTTTGTACACTGTGACAATTCTGTGTAATTTGCTGCATGTTGTGAATATTATTGCATTTAGTGTGTGTATTTTAATGCATCTCTCCCTAATAATGCCATCATTATTTTATGTCAAACAACAGTTTCACTTAAACCTTAACCATATCGAACTATTCACAATGACACTCTTAGAAACATCACACGCAGACACACAAAGTTTAGTTGCAGTAAATGAGGAGATTGTTCTATTTATTATCTGATATCATGTTGCTTTATCTTTATTCTCAAATGCTCAAATGAAACTGAAATGGCTGTTTATGTAATACAACTTTTAACAGATCGGACAGATGCTTCCAACCAAAAATGCAGGTGTTTCCTGGTGATACTGTCAGAATCAAACCTCTGAGCTCTTGATTGAACTGTTAAAATAACCGTATGCTTTTCATCTCTAGGTGCTCTCTGACATTTGGTGTTTAATAATAGCCTTGCTATTTTATATATTTTGCATCAAACATTTAATATTTACTTAGTTTAAAACATACTGTACTCTGCAAGCAAATTTGGACTCAAACTTGTACAACCCCAAATCAGAAAAAGTTGGGACAGTATGGAAAACGCAAATAAAAAAAAGGAAAGTAGTGATTTCTAAATTTACTTTGACTTGTATTTCATTGCAGACAATAAGAACACAAAATATTTCATGTTTTGTCTGGTCAACTTCATGTCATTTGTAAATATACATCCTTTCCTGTCATTCAGACCTGCAACACATTCCAAAAAAAGTTGGGACAGGAGCAATTTAGGGCTAGTAATGAGGTAAATTGGTTAAATAATGATGTGATTTGAAACAGTTGATGTCAACAGGTGATTGTAATTATGATTTGGTACAAAAGCAGCATCCAAGAAAGATCTAGTCCTTTAGGAGCAAAGATGGGCCGAGGATCGCCAGTTTGCCAACAAATACGTGAGAAAATCATTGAAATGTTTAAAAACAATGTTCCTCAAAAAAGATAGGAAGAGATTTGGATATTTCACCTTCAACAGTGCATAACATAATTAAAAGATTCAAGGAATCTGGAGGAATTTCAGTGCGTAAAGGACAAGGGCGCAAGCCTAAGCTGAACAAGCGTGATCTCCGATCCCTCAGGCGGCACTGCATCAAGAATCGTCATTCATCTATAAGCGATATCACCACATGGGCTCAGGACTACTTTGGCAAACCTTTGTCAAGTACCACAATACGTAGTTACATCCACAAATGCCAGTTAAAACTGTACTGTGCCAAAAGGAAGCCCTATGTTAACAGTGTCCAGAAGCGCCGTCGACTTCTCTGGGCTCGGAGGCATCTGGGATGGACCATCACACAGTGGAAACGTGTACTGTGGTCAGATGAATCAGTATTTCAGGTATTTTTTTGGGAGGAATGGACACCGTGTGCTCCGGACCAAAGAAGAAAAGGATCATCCAGACTGTTACCAGCAACAAGTCCAAAAGCCAGGGTCTGTCATGGTATGGGGTTGTGTCAGTGCCCTTGGCAAAGGTAACTTGCACTTCTGTGATGGCACCATTAATGCTGAAAAGTACATAGAGATTTTGGAGCACAATATGCTGCCTTCAAGAAGACATCTTTTCCAGGGACGTCCATGCATATTTCAACAAGACAATGCAAAACCACATTCTGCACACATTACAAAGTCCTGGCTGCGGAGGAAGAGGGTTCGGGTACTTGACTGGCCTGCCTGCAGTCCCGACCTGTCTCCAATAGAGAATGTGTGGCGCATTTTGAAGCGCAAAACCCCGTACTGTTGCCCACCTTAAGACTTGTTTGCAGGAAGAATGGGACAAAATTACACCTGAAACACTTCATCACTTGGTGTCTTCAGTCCCTAAACGTCTTTTAAGTGTTGTGAAAAGGAATGGCAACATTACAAAGTGGTAAATGCTTTACTGTCCCAACTTTTTTTGGAATGTGTTGCAGGTCTGAATGACAGGAAAGGATGTATATTTACAAATGACATGAAGTTGACCAGACAAAACATGAAATATTTTGTGTTCATATTGTCTGCAATGAAATACAAGTCAAAGTAAATTAAAGTAAATTTAGAAATCACTACTTTCTTTTTTTATTTGCGTTTTCCATACTGTCCCAACTTTTTCTGATTTGGGGTTGTACTTTAATCGTGCAACATAAGCACTCAAAACCAGTTTATAATGTGTTTCATAAAATTATGACTTGATTCAGTTGTGTTCATGTGTTCATATTAATGTAAAATTACCAGTAGACTCAATTTAAATATATAGTAGAGAGAGAGAGAGAGAGAGAGAGAGAGAGAGAGAGAGAGAGAGAGAGTCCCATGTCAAATGAACTCAAACTAATCTTTTTCGGAATTATATAGCAATAGGACACATGCAAGAACATAGAATATATATGACCAGTATCATATAAGTAGCCATCAGGGGCCTGTTTAGAATTTTGAGGGCACTAAGCAAGAAGCTCTGCTTAGTGGAAATCCCATCAGTGGAAGTCGCGTGGGGCCCCCACGGTTTGCATGTTGCCTAAACACCCTACTGGTACACTGTAAAAAAAAAAAAAGAAAAAAAAAAAAAGTGTCATTTCACATTTTTTTCAAAATGCTTACACATTGTTTTTGAAACTATGGCTCCATTTCTCAAAACTCTACACACAAAACCACAAAACACACACACAATATACAAAACGTCACACGCATCTTCCAAAAGAAAACACTTCTTTGAAAACTGTTTTAACTCTTCTTCTAAAAATGGTATTTTTGCATAGTAACTACACACAAACATAGTGTAATTAGCCACATACACGTCAAACTACACACAGATGTGAAAAATGTAAAACATTACTGTCATGTGTCTTTTGCTTGTTCAGAGTGCAGTGGAGCACAGGAATTTGTCACAGCACTCACACATACTGTACATGCACATATACACTGTACAGTATGTACGACTGTTTTACACAGATAGATAGATAGATAGATAGATAGATAGATAGATAGATAGATAGATAGATAGATAGATAGATTATACTGTATATGCATACAACACAGATGCATATTCAGTGTGTGTGTGTGTGAGTGTGTGTAGTTTAACAGCTCTAAATTTTCTCCTATAATGCCTGATGAGGTTAGAGAACACCTGACAAGAGATCAGAGACCATTCCTTCATCCAGAATCTCTCCAGATCCTTCAGATTCACAGCTCCATGACGGCTTCTTCTCTTCAGTTCATCTCACTCATCTTCTACAGGGTTCAGGTCAGAGGACTGGAATGGCCATAGCAGAAGCTTGGTTTTGTGCCCAATGACCCATTTTTGTGTTGTTTTTGAGGTTTGTGTTTGGATTATTATACGGTTGGAAGATCCAAACATGGCCCATTATAAGATTTCTAACAGAGTCAGTCACTTATTGATTATTTATCTGTTGGTATTTGATAGAATCCATGATGCCATGTGTCTAAACAAGATGTCCAGGACCTCCAGCAGAAATATAGACCCACAACATCAAAAATACAGCAGTATATTTCATTGTACACATGGGGTACCTGTGTGCACCAAACCCATCTTGAGTGTTTGCTGCTAAAAAGCTCTTTTTTTTTGTTACATCTGACCATAGAAGCCGGTACCATTTGAAGTTCCAGTCGTGTCTGACAACTGAATATGCTGGAGTTTGTTTTTGAATGAGTGAGGAGAATTTTTCTTGAAACCCTCCCAAACAACATGTGGTGATGTAGGGACTGTTTGACAATTTTTTTTTAAGGTTTTCTGACCCCGAGACTCAACCCTTCTCTACAATTCTCCAGCTGTGGTCCTTGAAGAGTCTTTGGCCACTCAAACTCTCCTCCTCACCGTGCATTAGGACGATATAGACACACGTCCTCTTCCAGGCAGTTTCGTAACATTTTCTGTTGATTGGAAATTCTTAATTATTGCCCTGATGGTGAAAATGGGAATTTTCACTGCTCTAGCTCTTTTCTTAAAGCCACTTCACTAATTTGTGAAGCTCAATTATATTTTGCTTCACATCAGAAATATATTCTTTGGTTTTTCTCTTTGTGATGAATGATTAAGGGAATTTGGGCTTTGTTTTCCCTCCTATTTATATTTCTGTGATACAGGAAGCCATGGCTGAATAATTTCATGTTCATAATCACCCTGGAGTGCTCAAAATTGTAAATATACTTCAGAGATATGTTACTCATAAGAATTTCTAGGGGTACCAATAATTGTGTCCAATGTGTATTTGAGAAAAACATTTATTTCATAATGAGATTTTCCCCCATTTTCAATTGTTTTAGTTCAATGAAAGGTTAGATTTTTGTGATTTTTTTTAAATAAAAGATCAAAAGGATTAATAATGCAGGTTTATTTTCAGAGCCTTTTTTGATCATATTTACCAAGGGTGCCAATAATTCTGACCATGTCTGTAAAGTGTTTTTTTACAATATAGATACAATGTAAACAGAAATGGAAGGGGGTGAAAACATTTCTTTTTTTTAAAAAAAAACGATTTGATTAATAAGTGAACAAATTATGTGTACGTGTTTTCACACATAATTGCTGTGTGTAGGTCATCAGTAAATGAGTCTGGCATTACAGTTTTTTTCAATTGCTAACAAGCGTTGTTCAATACTGAAGCCACATTTTCAAAACTGTTCATACAGTCTGCATTACCAACATGAATCTTGGCCAAACAGTTGATCTCACCTCCAAAACTCACTCAGACCAACAAAACAGTTCATATATGTCTCTAAATAAGCTTAATTGTTTCACCATAACACTGGGAACAATTCTCATTCAGAAAACATACATTTAATTCATAACACACTGATCTAAAAAAAAATACTAACAACAGGGAGCATTACATAAACTATGAACTTTTATCTTTGAAGTTTGAATGATTTGTGAATTGAATGTGTGTGTTTGTCATCCCTGTGATGGACTGGCCATCTGTCCAGGGGGTTTTCCTGCATGACACAGGAAAGGCTCCAGGCTCATGACCATACATAGGACAAGCACCAGGGAAAATGTATGAAATAAATGGATGGATAGATGGATGTTTACTACTGCAGGGTTATAGTCCTCCCACTCTGCCAGTCTTTTTCCCCCACCAATGTGTCTTCCTTGATCCGTGTTTCCAAACAAAATCATTCCAAAGCCATCCAATTACCAAAAGATAAGAAGAAAGAACTAAAGAAAGAAAGAAAGAAAGAAAGAAAGAAAGAAAGAAAGAAAGAAAGAAAGAAAGAAAGAAAGAAAGGAAGGAAGGAGGATGAAGAAGAAGAAGAAAAGATTAAAAATAGGACATCTGGCTTGCTTTTCAGCTGAAATTGCATTTAGTTGTGTTTGGAATAATTATTATTCAATTTCATAAATATTCTGCTAAGATTTTATATTTCAATATAATTCCTATAGAAATTGATAGAGTTTGCCATTGTTCTGATTTGAATGTGCTTTTATCAGTTTTGAAAGCAGTTTGTTAGCATTTGAAAAATGTGCTGAAAATGTATAGTGTTTTGCCAGTTGTGGAGTATGTATGACAAAAGTGTTTGTGAATTTTGAAAAATGTGGTCATTGCATGCATTTTGTCTGAAAGCAATGAAAAATGATTCACAGTTTGGTCCGCATAGACTTCTGTATCGCTGAATGTGTGAACAGTTTTGAAAATGTGGCTTCAGTATTGAGCAATGCTTGTTTAAAAAAACTGTAAGATGGCAGTGTTTCCCAAATTAAACAAAAGAGATGTTAGTTTTCGAATTATGTGTGTAATGTAGAGAACTCTGTTTAGAGTTTTGCAAAAAGTTTGTTTTACAATTTCAAACAGAGTTTAAAGCATGTAATGTGCTTATAGTTTTGCAGACTTGGTCTAAAGATTAGGTATATGAGTGGATGGTTCCTCTAAGTGGGCCTCAAGTATCACTTTTAGTGTCTAAGCCAGGGATCTCCATCCCTGCTCCTGGAGAGCTACCGTCCTGCAGACTTCAGTTCCAACCCTGCTGCAACACACCTGTCTGTAGTTATCAAGTAGCCCTGAACACCTTGATTAGCTGGTTCAGGTGTGTTTGATTGGGGTTGGAGCTGAAATCTGCAGGATGGTAGCTCTCCAGGAGCAGGGTTGGAGACCACTGGTCTAAGCAATTAAAAAAAAAAAAAAAAAAAATACACTGTAACTGTAAAATATTGTAAACACTGTTAATTGTACAGTTTTTAGACGTAAAATCAATATGTCATTTAAAAACTGTCCAAAACTGCAAACTGATATTCCAAGAATTCCCTGCACGACACTCGGATTTTGAGAGTATTTTGTTTAAATAATCATATTCCTTAATAGTTTTTGTTATCAGTTGTGTACAATTGGGTTTCATGGTACATCATCTGTTGTTTAATGAATGTTTATTGCATTATTTTAGTGTCATGTGTCATAGCAACCACAACTGGTTGCTATGACACATGATTAATTATGTAAATAAATAGGAGTGTCTTAAAAACTACTTCCTTCTGCCACTGTTTCAAATCTCAGGTTGACAGTTTATCAGATGAGCCCAAGCCTCTATTACTAAATAGAAAATGTCACTTCAGAACTAACAAAGGAATGTTGAGATGCTTCACTGAAGTGAATAGCTTACTGTATTATGTAGAGTATTATGAGAGAGAGAAGGACTGAGCTAGTGTCACCTGCATCCGATACTGCATTCATTCTTCAGCCCAGTCTCATATTCACAATAAAACATCAGTTTGAATGTCCACTGAAGAAAGAGATATCTTTGTTGTACGATCTTTTCAGCAGTTAAGAGGGTTTACCATGATAACGGTGGTTAATGCATTTGCTTTTTTTGCATTCTACAAGGTGTTGCTGAAAGTAAAAATAATGTCCTTGTTTACAATTTCAGTCTCTTTTAAATAAAAAAAAGATTTTATATTTGGAGGACCAGAATTAACAGTTGATTGTTTGTATGTTGTATGTATGTAGGCATGTGTGTGTATGAATTAATAAATGAATGAATGCATGACAATAAATGATGCAAAACTTAAGAGTAGCCCTATATCAAAGTTGTTGTTTTTTTGTTTTGTTTTTTGATTATTAGTAGGGGCAGATGCAGGAAAGGTTTGGTTAAGGTTATTCTAGCCTAAAACTGGTTTCACATTTTAATATCAGTGTCTCCACGTTTTGGATAGTATAACATTAGTGCTATCTTTAGTGCAAATCATCTTTCTGACCTACACTGGACGGCAGCAATAAAGGCAGGCTGAAGAGATGTATTCACTGAATCCATTTAAAAGAAAGGTGAAATAACAAATGTTGGCTTTGAGGTTTGATCACATGAACATTGCTTATTCTTGTGGGTTTTTGGTTAGTAACTCAAAGGAACCAGTCACTGTGTCTACTTCGACTACTGGGGGAAAGGAACCAAAGTCACCGTTTCCTCAGGTAAGATATTGTTGATACACTCTGTTATTCCATTTTTATTCAATTTTGAAGATCAGGTCTTGCCACAAATAACATGCAGCCGTATTTAAAAATGGTGTCTTTGCTAATAGTGGAAACGGGGCATCAGTAATCGTAAACAATATCGAGTAAAACTCTCAGATTAAAGAAAGTGCGCCCTAAAATGTCTCAAAACTAGCTGATAACGTGCCAATGGACCGTGTAAAATGTACTGTTAGGGTAATGGTATGCTGGTATCGTAAATCTTCTCGTTGTGACGGTGCCTTTGACTACTGGGGAAAGGGAACAACGGTGACTGTAACATCAGGTAAGAAGTCAGATTTTCGTTTAGTTAGAGCCAAACTCAAAAAAAAAAAAAAAAAAACATTAAATCATGGACAATGTTGCTTTTAATTATGAAATAAACAGGATTGTAGCTGGGTTTGCTGATATTTTAAAAGTTTTTGTGCACTGAAGAAATTAAAAGTATCACTGTGACTACGATGCCTTTGACTACTGGGGGAAAGGCACGTCAGTCACAGTGACATCTGGTAAGAAGTAAACTTTTAATCTTTCATAAACGCTGACATGTGTTTTAAATGTAATAGGAAAACTAAATGTACAGACCACTTGTCCGTTTTGCAGGAATTAAACTTAGACTGAATTAAAATGATAAATAGTCGAATTTGTGACTTAGGATAATAAATAAAAGTGACTTGTCATACATAGCTATTTTTGTACAATATCTTGGGTAAAACTGTCAGTGTGACTATGGTTTTGACTACTGGGGGAAAGGAACCATGGTCACCGTCTCGTCAGGTAAGAAAAACCTACTAAAACAAAATCTGATCTAATTGTGACAGGTAGGCTAATTTGTCAAAAGGTTATATATATAAGCAACATTTATTTGGCTACTACGATTAGGAAAATTAAAGTCTGGACATGTCTTTAGAGTTTTGCTAGAAACTGAATAATTAATACATAATCTAATGTGTACACGCTTTCAGATAAAACATCGAATCGGCTACAGGTCATTTAACAGATCCTGAGCATTTTTGCACCAAAGTCACCTAACAAATAGTAGCCTAAGATTTTATTATCAATTGCTAGGACGTAAAATAAGACAAAATGTCACATGTATGTGTTTTTATGTACAGTTTTCTTATTATATCTTAAGAGTTTTCTATTGATTGTTGTCAAATGAATGGTTATTCCATTAGAAAATGTATAGGCTACATAATTTTATAATGTTTCGTTGTATAGCCTATGTCTAGCTGCTAAAAACGAACAAAAATCAATAACAGTAGTTATTGTTAAGCAACCACTTTAACTATTCATTCTGCTCGAAAGTGTTGTTAATCTGTGCAAATATTAGAAGCTGAAAACAGCTAAATATGACTAAATAACTGACTGCAACGTGTCTCGTGCGTTTAAACTTTTTACACTGCTGACCACTAGGCTTACTTTTTATATTTTAAAATAATAAACTGAATTCCGCTATTACTAAGAAAATACAATTTCTAAAATAGCCTACAAATTCAGTTCTAAATAAATAAATAGGCAAGTAGTCTAAAACACCGTCGTAGGTCTTATATCAATACCCGACCGCTAATTAATAAATAATTACAAATTGATTTAGGCCAATTATCCCTTTTCAAATTATTCCAAAGTTCAATGTTACAATAATGATATATATATATTATGTATGTATAGCTACATTAATTCTCGAAAGGTTGTGATTGTTTTCGTTTGTTCCTTGGATCACACTTTATTTTAAGGTCCAATTCTCGCTATTAACAAACTACGACTTTTGCCTTAATTATAGCCTAATTTTATTTAAAGTTAGTAAGGTTATTGTTAAGTTTAGGTATTAGATCGGGTTAAGGAATGTAGAATATCGTCATGCAGAATATGTGCTTTATATAAGAAGCCTAATAAACAGCCAATATGTTAATAATAGATAATAAACAACTTAATTACTGACAATTGTCCTAAAGTGCTATATTTGTTTGTTTTAACTTACAAATGTCATAGGTTATGTGATTCATTTGAAATTAACTGAA
Source organism: Aspiorhynchus laticeps (assembly GCA_023376895.1). Lineage (NCBI taxonomy): Eukaryota > Metazoa > Chordata > Actinopteri > Cypriniformes > Cyprinidae > Aspiorhynchus > Aspiorhynchus laticeps. The sequence goes on along the minus strand of CM041794.1, from coordinate 24,260,874 downwards.
AAGTAATCCTGCAGTCAAAATTTTCAGTAATAAATTAATTTAGATATATAACACTTTATTTATACAGCATCCAAGAAAAAAATATTTCACCTAATTCACAAGATTTTGTGTTTTATTATGTGGCTCATCGAAATACTTGATTATATTTGGTCAATAGAGCATTCAGCACCTAAAACTATATTATACCAGTTATCCGGGGCAACACTAACGTTTTTGCTCATCTGGGAAACCGGTTTTAAAAAAAATCTGTGCTCTCCGGCCTCTACAATTTCAATCAATATTTAATATCGATGTAGTAGGTACATACATATTTGTTAAGTAGGCTAGGCATAGGTTGTGTGCGGCACAACATTAATTTGATTTGAAAAGTTTACAGCCACAGGATGATCGTCTTCGATGGGCTATAGACGATTGGTTCAGCTATGTCTTTCTTCTTGCGTAAAAGTTAATAGCATCGTTTTGTTTTATTTTACGTGTTTAGATTACTTTATAATCTATTTAATTCATTAAATTTTATTTAATAGTTTTATTTTTGTTATATTTTATTCATTAATTCATCCTTTCAGTCATTAATTTGAGATGTAGCCTAGCTGTCTTATAAGTCTAATAGTGTTCATATGTACATTGCATTAATGTAGCCTATTATCTGAGAACGATGCATTGTCTCTACAGCTGAATCATCTGCGCCAAAGTCAATCTTCGGCATGTCTCAGTGTACTTCTGATCCTGATGGGTTCCTCACCATCGGCTGCATGGCAAGAGGTTTCTCACCTGCGGACTCGCTTACTTTCAACTGGAAGGATCCTGCTAAGAAAGAGTTGAGTGATGTTGTGCAGTATCCGGCGTTTGGACAGGATGGAATCTATACCAAAATCAGCCATCTGCGTGTCAAAAAAAGCGATTTGGATCCTAAAAACCCTTACAAATGTAAAGCTTCAAATTCTAATGGCTCACTAGAGGTTGAAGTTCCTAAAGTTCCTGGAGTTCCAGGTAAGTCACATCTCTAAAATGTCTGACATTTTACATTGGTCATTTTTCTTAATGTGCCTCTCTGTTGTATCTTGATGTTGGGTCAAGATTATGATGTTTCTTAGTGGAGGCTTAGGTTTGAACAGACATTTTAGCATATGCTTATAGTTTTGTCAAATCATTGTTTTAACACCAATGAACCTGCTTTTTTATTTTTGTGCATGTCAAGCACTTGTCTGAAATCTGATGTCAGTGAATGTCTACCAGCTAAGAACAGCATTTATATAAATTGAGTCTAAAAACATTAGAACAGAAAAGCACATGATAGGACACATGATGTCTTCCATCAATGACTAATAAAAGTGGATTTAGGCTTTCATAAAAAAAAACTGACCCCATGCCATGGAATACAATGGCATGTTGGATTCCTTCCTTCTATATAAAATAATAATATTATTAATAATAATAACAATAATAATAAAAATATACAACATTTAACACTGATGTTCAAACTCAACTATAATCCTGTGCTTACTTAAAAAAAGCATGTTGCACTGTTTTATTTTGCTTTTCATGTCCTCTCTGCTTTCTCCATATTGTCATGCAGCCCCACCATCAGACCCATCTGCACTGACACTGAAGCCACCAGTTCAGAGAGAAATACTTGTAAATTATAAGTTTGTCTTGGAAGCTTTTGTTTCTGGAGATATAAAAGATACAGTGTCATGTACAGTGAATAACACTGATGTGAGACCAAAAGTCGAGTTTTCTATTGACATTTCAAAGTCTATAAAAAAATCCGTGACACAAATAACATAAGCCGCTTTTCCACCGAAATTACCTGGAACAATTTGTATCGGGAACTTTTTTTCCCCCAGACCCGTTGCTGTCTGCAAACAGCAGCGTAGGCCTACTTGATAACGTCAGTCAGCTCGCCTTTACTGCAATTTTCCTCACTGTATTTACAACAAGACGAAATATGATTTCAAACATCACTTCCGATTTTCGTTTTCATTTAAACATTAATAGCAGCAGAAATGTAGTTCAGGGAACGTAGCCTACATACATTACAATGAAATGAAATGAAATATTATATCAAACATTGCCTCTTTTCATTTTTATTTTAACATATTAATAAAATAAAGACCAAAGATTACCTGTTAGATTTACCCAAAACGAATGATATGTTTAACCGCTACAGAGACATTAGAGCCATGCAGCGGCAAATGTCAGAAGGACTAGCCGAGTTTAGGATGCTCTCGGCGGATACATGAGCACTGAGCGCCCGGTGATCGCGTGGAGCTCACGTCTCCTAAATCTGTGAAACACATTTTCAATTTTTTTTATTTTTTATAAATAAACCGCATATTTGAGTTTTAAACAACAACATTATCGCCTGAAATACTTTTAAAAATACATTTCATGACACAATAATATTTTGAAAATAATGCGATTATATGGTGGTTGAAATAATGCTGCGTGAACTCAACCAATCAGCATGTTCAGCGCCCAAGTCCCGCCCCCGAAAGATCCGGACCTTTGAAAAAGTACTACCTCGCGAGCAGGTACTTTCTGAGGGGAAAATTTTTACCCAGAACTTTATTTAGATCCTGGTTCCTGAGGTGGAAACACACCGAGTACAGGCCCATATAGTTCCTGGTGAAAGTTCCTGCTTGGTGGAAACGGGGCTATAAATCATGCAGGAGATCAGTTTTAATAAAGGAGATAAGTCAGTGTAAAACTTTACTTTGTGGCTCTGTGTGCAGTTATAAATGCTGAAAGGTTGTAAACTATTTTATTGCCTGCAAGACCATTTGAAATGCTTTCGCAGTCAAAAAGACTAGACTGCCTTGATGCACTATTGTTATTCATTATTATGTGATTTTCTGTTTGTTTAATACACCTTTATCCCTTCTTTCAATTCAGATGGAAAGAACCCCAGTGTTTTCATTTACAAACCTGATAAAATTGACACAGATCCTGTCTCTCATGTGTGTGAGGTCACCAGCCCTAAACTCGGCAATGTCAAAATCATGTGGAAAGTGGATAATGAGTCTTACATAGAGGGCACAACCAGTGCTCCCATCGTTAACGGGGACTCCATGTCTGTTTTCAGCATCCTAAAAATAACAAAAAAAAAGTATGAAGATCTCAAAACTTCCATCACCTGCGCAGTCAAACATGCCAACATGGCTGATACAAAATCTCCATTACAAGCGTCAACAGGCAAAAGTAAACAGCCAGAATTTTCATGTGATTAATGTTCAAGCACTTTATCAGTTGTTCTATGTTTCATTGCTTTTGTCCTGTTGCTCGCTTATGTTGATTATGTATCTTTTTTATTGTTTTTTGTGCATATTTCTGCCTGTATGTCTGTATCACTTTACTGCATGGGTCAAACATCAAAGTCAAATTACACTCATGACTATATGTTTAATTTGATATTTACTTACATGTTTCATGTAAGTAAATATGTTCACATGAAAACATTGTCAGAACATTATCATAGAGCTTGTTTATGTCTTGTTCTGTGCTTACTGTACTGCTATTAGTCTATCCATTCCTCTAATATAACATGACATTTTTGTGTTGTTTTACAAGCAATAAATATTTGTGTTTGCATGATTTAGTCCAGCTTTCTTGTGGTTTTCCTAATCAGAAACTTTGTGTGCTTCACTTTCTGCTCCTGTTTTTTTCAGTATTTAGAGAAATTAGATTTTTTTTGTCTGTCTCTAGTAGACACTTATTCAATTCTAAAGGTAACATCGACGTCACAAGAGACGTTATTGACCTTGTCAATCAATAAAACATACAGATGGTATATAAGATATGTTTTATGTGCACTTGTATTATTAGTATGTCAGTGTTCGATACAAAGTTGAAAATACTGTTACTTGATAAGCGTACCATAAATGTAATAATATGCCTATGTATATTTTTTATAAAGTGTATGTTCTAATGCACTATCAGTGTCTACCAGACAGGGCTATAATATAGTGTATGTTTGTCTCTTCAGTGTATACTTTAAGCGTCTATGTATGCAGTACATAAAGCCATTATGTGCTCAGGAGTTTATATAACACTAACTAAATAATACTGGACTTTAAATCCAGGATGTATGATTTACATTCTCATATATGTGTCACAGCATGTATATGAGAATGTAAGTCATATACATGCTGTGACATATATGAGAATGTAAATCATACATCCTCATATATGTGTCACAGCATGTGCTTTCCATGTCTCCTGTACACGTGTTTTCTTTTTTAGGGGAGCCACCTGAGCCAGAGACAGGCTTTGCTCTGGACTGTAATGAAGATGTTCTTGAGGAGGATGAGTTCAGAAGTCTCTGGTCCACTGCCACCTCATTCATCTTCCTCTTCCTCTTTTCTCTGACCTACAGCGCTGTGCTCAGCTTCTTCAAGGTAATACAAATGTCACTTCATAATTTACAGATCATTTTAAACAAGCACTTTTGGAACTCTTTTACTTGACTGTATTATGCATATTGTTGCAGTTATAAACATGCTTAAGTTTAGATTGTTTTATGTCTTTAATGTGTTTTTAACTATAGATACATTTCTTCCCAGGTGAAGCAGTGATGATTTGTTAAAAGAACTTGTGAAGACTCCAAGGTTTCTTATTTGTTTTGTGTCTGTAATTAAATGTTAGTCTAATCTATTTTCAAATCAAAAAGGAAAATAACCATATCACCTTTCTCTCCTTTGCTCTGTCTGTTCCTGTCTTTCTGTAAGTTTGTCTGAAAAACATATAGGCTCATTGAGATGTTGAAACTAAATAATTTGCCTCTGTGCACACATTCTTGAAGACACTGACAAATATGTAAAAAAAATGTGTTCACACTCATCAATAAAGACTTATGTCTGTCAAATCATCTAGATTTTACTCTTACTACAAGTGACATTATCTTGCATTTTCAGTAGATGTTACTATGATATTAGTAGAGCTCTGTCAGAACATAAAACACTGTGAGAATATGAGCTATAAACAGGGGAACGCAGGTGCTGAGGGGGTGCTAGATCAATGACAGGGGGAGCTGGGCAATTAATAGTAAATATGACCAAAACAGGTTGTTATTATTAATATATGAATAATAAAATCACTATATAGGCGCATTTCAAATGTTTCTGAGTAGTGGCGTAGCCAGAATTTTATTTTTGGGCGGGCCTGGGCAGAAGTGAGCGGGCACTAGAGGACGGAGTCCAGTGGCGTTGCGCAAATCCGCGGCCCCCAACAGCGAACTCAAGGTTGGGGGGCTGGTTACGTCGCAATAGCCTATTGTAAATGTTTGTTTTAAACCAGGAAGGCGAGCCAATGGATATCACACAAGCAGTGTTGGTGAGTAACTAGTTACATGTAACGGCGTTACGTAATTTAATTACAAAATAAATGTAACTGTAATTAGTTACAGTTACTAAGAAAAAATGTGTAATTAAATTACAGTTACTTATGAAAATGTTAACGATTACAAAGGGGGTTACATCTGAATATTTATGCACATCCACATACCGATTTAATTGATTTCTTTCCCAAATTGCACTGACTTGACCACTTTTTTTCTAATAAATCACTAATCGGTTAGTCTGACTGATAATGCTCCGGATCGCGTGCGCTCCGCGTCTCCGCCAAACGGTCTCGAGCAGAGTAATCAATGCGAGAGATTTGACAATGGAGAGGACTGTGGAAGCGCACATGTGGAGCAGAGAAGCAAAACTACTGTTCAGGATTTCAAGTGCAGGTCAGATTCATCTGTAAATATGCTAGTTTTGTCTTTGTTTAGTTAAGCAGCAGCCCATTACTCATCAGTTATCACTCAAAATACTCATCATTATTAGCCTATATCTATTGTAAAGTTACAGTAGTAATTTAGCATACAAATAACCATATCGTTTTATAATAGGTTTAGGGGGAGCTAGGGCAGAAAACAACACAACCCTTACGAAAATTAATGATGATTTTACTATAAATCCAAAGACAATAATTACTATTGTTAAACCATGGTAACCACAAATTAACCATGTTTTTTGCTACACTAACATAGTTTAACCATGTAATTTGTAGTAAAAAAAAAATAAATACAAATGGTAATCCACTTGCCTAAAAAAAATAAAACATGGTTAATTTTTATAAGGGAAAAATATGACTCATGTTTAAAATTAGGATTTTTCTAGAAAGAGTCAGAGAGATGTATCCTGTGTATCACTCGTGGTGTTTTCAGTCTGCTGCCTCAATATATATGAGTACATGAACACATAAACAATCACTTGTCACTTCATGAGCATTTTACAATTTCTTTTGAGAAGACTATCATCATATATACAAACAGACACCGATGTTTAAAAAAGACACCAATGTTTTAGGAGTTTAGTACAAAGAATAGGACACATGCTTATTAGATAACCGTATTTGGGTTGATGTATATGCTTTTATTTTATTTTTAACTGTTATTTATCAGTGTTGAATACTAAGGTTAACCCTGCATGGTGTAAATGTTTAAAAATTATTAACAGTTGAAAACATTCATTAGAAATTTAGGAAAGTAATCAAAAAGTAATCAAAAGTAATCAGTTACATTACTTTTATAAAGTAATAGAAAAAGTTACATTACTATTACATTTTAAATAGGGTAACTTGTAATCTGTAACCTATTACATTTTCAGAGTAACCTTCCCAACACTGCACACAAGTAATGTGAAAACTGTGCGCAAGAGTTATGCGGTGAACTCAGTCGATTCACTAGAAATTGAAAGTAAAATCTGAGGCGCTTTCGGCATCTGACGCTGCATTAACGGCACATATTCTCTCAGAGACGACGAGAGACGCATCTACTTCAGATGCTGATAACGGTTTAGCTGTAGCTAAATGTTTTAATTTACTCCTTTAATATTTCTCTTGTGACCCGAAAATAGGCTAGAGGGAATAAATAAATAAAGAGAGAAGAAATTTCGTGTTAAACAGGTTGTTGTTGTTTTTCTTTTTTTAAAAAGTTGGTGCTTGAAATAAAGCTTTTTCATTGATGATGGCAGTGTTAATAATTTTAATTATAGGCCTATAGTCTAAGGGTGAATCCCATTTCTCTGTCTTACCCCTTCCCCTTCGTCTTACCCCTAGTCCTTGTCCCTCGAAACCGAGTGGTAAGCGCTAGGGGTGAAAACATACCCCTAGATGAGACACCACTTGGTTACGGTTACGTCATCGTACATCGTCTCTAGCTGGCTGCTACGTCACCAGAGGCGACAAGTGTTGATCACAAACTTCCAAGATGCGTCTGCAAGTGTGTGTATGTCGATCGCGTGGGTTTTATTAGTGATGTTTTTGCGATTGTTGCGCAATTCAGCAATGTAAAGCGTAGCAAACTAGCGATTTTTTAAAACGTTTCAATTAAGAACATGGTTGCAAATATATATGTACAGTACTGTGTAGAGCACTAAACAAGACTGTCGTAATTTTTAAATCAATTATTTAAGCCGAAAATGGGACTCTCTGGATGATCTGGCCGACATTGTTGCCGGTTGCGCGGTGTGTTCTGGGTACCCCTTGGTTTCAAGTAAGCTCGCGAAAATGCTTGGTTTTAAGGGGTATCTACCACTTCCCCTTAGCCCTACCCCTCGATCAAAACGAGAATTGGGACAGCCCTTACTCTCACGTGAACGCGCAAAACTAAGGGGAAGGGGTAAGACAGAGAAATGGGATTCACCCTAATTCATTGTATAATAAACCTGTTTTGAAAGACCTTTTTAAAAACATTTTCAATGAGGAGCAATAGCCTAATCTTTATTATCCTCGTAGTGCGTCAGTTATGATGCGTTATGAAATTATTGCGGGGCAAATACATTTTAATATTAATTTAATAATTAAAGTAACTTAATAATAATAGGCCTAATAAGAAGAAGAATGTAACAGGCCTGCATTAATTGAAAATGGCAAATTAGATATAACTAAAGTGTATAAAATTATTTTATAAAGAAATGTCATGTTAGTGATTTTTTATTTTTATTTGTTAATTCATTATTTAAATTAATAGGCCTACAAATTAGGAAACAGGTGCAGTTAATCGCCGGCGACAGTCACAAAATTGATATATATATACCCCTAGATGAGACACCACTTGGTTACGGTTACGTAACCAATATATATAAATATATATATATAGGCTAATCTTTGTGAGGACGATTGGCAACAGCTGGTCTTAAATTATTTAGACACCGCACACCAAACGACTTTAAAAACACCGACTGAGCTGCAGTGTGTAGTGTTCCTGGCTTCACAGAATGAACCGGTTCTCGCGTGGAACTGAAAGTCTCTACCGTTACTTGCGGACTGATGGACGGGCTCTCTCCCTCCTGAGTGCGAGTTTTTAAAAGTATTTTTTACAGAATTATGCATTGCTGCTGTTTTTTCTAACACACAGCTGCAAATTACAGGCCAACTGAACAGGTGAACACGCACAAATTTGCATGCAAGACAAGCCCAAAACATCCTGGATAACAATTGGTGAACACTGCTGTCAATCAAACTCATCAAGAATTATGCAAAAACACATTTTATTTATTTTAATTATTTGAGATGTTATAATAGTCCTGTAATTGTGCTAAAATAGATTAAACAATAATTATTTAAACAAATATTATATTTGTATAATAAACTGGGGGGCCTTTCATCAGAGTGGCGGGCCTGTGCCCGTCAGGCCTGTCCGCTGCCTACGCCCATTATGAGGAATGTGGGAGTATTATCGTGCTTAGCCTACTACATGGGGGCGCGCACGCAATTATTTTTATTTATTTATTTTTTCCTGCGGAAAGAGCTTATACTCCTGTCATTTTTGGATGTGCTTTCTGTTGTCTCATGCAGTCTCCGTGAATGGAGCGCGTCACAACAATGAACCAGCTCACAGACATAAGAAATAAATCTGCAGAAAGCTTGAAAACCAATTAAAATAAAACAAAAACAAATCTTCTCTGATTATGTAGTCTGTATAGGTGCATTTCTCTATTAAAGGCACGTCCACTGTGGAGATGTTGATTCTGAGAAAGCACTAGTTTATTAATAAATAAGTAAAATGTATTTTTCCCCGATGCATTCATAATCATTACTTTAGCCGTGCTTTGCGGCAAGCGTTATGCGTGCGTTTGAGCGCGGAATAATACGCCTAAATGCCTAAATAATAGGCATAAATAATAACCTAAATGGTTATTATACTATCAATTTAATATAAACGTGCGAATAGTTGACTAGAAAAATCTTTAGTCGGGGCAGGTCAATACTTGGCACATTTTTTAAATAAAATGCTGACATTACGTGCAACTGCAAATCATGTTATTGCATTGCAGTATGCATGTGTTTAATGAGTCAAATGTTTTTATTTTATTTCATTTTTTTATGGGGGTGCTTTGGTTTTTCTTGGGGGTGCTGGAGCACCTGCTAGCCCCTCCCTAGCGCCGCACATGGCTATAAATATAATACAGTCATGACCTCAGTCATGATGTGTTTGCTGCTTATCTAAAAGCATGAGGGCAAAAATCTGTAAATTTTAGACAAACTGCTAAATTTAACAGATTAATAAAGTAAAGCTTTCAAACTCCATTGGAATGTTTTGAGGAGTGTCATGTCTCAAGCAGATCAGAAAAATCTTGATTTTTAGAATTAATTTTTCTGTTTGTTTAGTTGTTCAGAAATTAAGACTCAAGAGTCAAACCGCACATAAATGACATATTCCTAGAAAATCTGGAGTTTAAGGTACTTCTGCAGTGTGTTTCACATCACATTTCACAGTGTTTCTCTCTGTTTTCGGTTGATGTATTTAAATATCTAATCTCTGGGGATCCACCAGTGCAGATGCACATCTCACATTCAACAGCTGCAACTAGTTGAGCACTCAAAGACATTTACAAAAAATAGTAGTCAAACGTTAAAGGGGTCCTATTATGCTCTTTTACAAAGTCTTGATTTTGTTTTGGGGGTGTACTAGAACATGCGCTCATGCTTGGTGGTTCGAAAATCGCATTATTTTTCACATAATTTACATTATTACAATACCTCCCTCCCCAGCCTGGCACAAACGGCTCGATTAGTTCCGGGTTTGATGAAGGCCCGCTTTCCGAAAAATGAAATGTGTTGTGATTGGTTAGCTGTCCCAGTGCGTTGTGATTGGCGAATAGCTTAGACGGTGTTTCAGTATTGCCTCGCCCCTTGCCACAACAGCATGTTCGCCATATCAATTCAGACCTGGGCAGGGCCGTGCAGAGACCTTTGGAGGGGCAGGTGCTCAAAGTATAAAAGGGGCACATGGAACACGCTTTTAATAGGGCTGTGCTGCTTGCTGATATGTGTATCGAAATGGATGCTTCTGTATTGATACAGCAGCTAATGCCATGACGCAGGTTTGAAAAAGAAACACAGAACATAAAAGACCATTTAAATTTTAAATGTTAAAGACATTTTTTGCACCTCTTAATTACTCTGGAATTATATATTATTATTATTATTATTGTGTTTACGGTGGTTTTGCTGTTGTAAACACTACTGTTGTTGTAGAAAAAAATATTAATTCATTATAAAATAGAATTTCATTCTAATCTTTCATTCTAATTCATTTTTTTGAATGATAATGATTATAAAAACAGGTTTGATAAGTATAATTCGGAGGACGAGAAAATCAGTACAAGCCTGTTTTACCAGTGTTGTGATGATTATTTTTAAGGCACTCTACGTTTTTTTAAATAAATACTGTAATAATAATTGTTCAAAGTATGAATAGTTTTTAGTCAGATAACATAAACAAGACAAGGCACCTCGACCCACTTTAAACTTTTCCCAATTAAACAGCAAGAACGAAAGAGAACAAGCACCTTTGTTTTTATTGCTGTGTGTAGAACTACGTTAGCTGCATTTTTTATATTTAATATTAATTTTAATAAAATGTAAATTCATCCCCGGCACTTTATTCAAGCTCGAGCAGGTGTTTTCACATAGAGGTTTCTAGATTTAAATCTAGATTTAAATTAAAGAGACATGATCCAGGCATGTTCACAAGTCTCTGAGGTCCAAGTCAAGTGTTAAGTCTCTGAGGTGGAGTCCAAGTCACGTCTCAAGTCTTTGTTCTATTTATTAGCAACAGTTCTTTCAGCTAGTTATTGAGGCTAAATCAGTTTTGAAATACTGATTTCACGATATGATTTTCTCAAGAAAAAAAACCTTTAACAAAATTTAAGACAAAGAAATGAAAAGGTGTCCATTTATTAATTGTCAGATAAAATGCACCACATTTCTTTGTAAAATTGAAATATGTCAAACAACAAAACTACATTTTAAAACAAACCCCAATTAATCAAATGAATTACACAAATTAAATAAATCTCATATAAACAAACTAAGGCTTTGTCTGTGCTCTTTTTCAATTTAGAATGAGAGGCAACCACTGTGTTTGAAACAACACAATCCAAACAAAGAGGCTGCACACATCCAGCATGAGCAGTTTTTCATCTAAATTGGATTGTATAATTTCGAAATTTGAAGCAAAAACAAAATGGTCTGACTTTAGTTTTGTGAAACTATTCTACATAAAACATTTGTACGAAACAAAGCAGGAGACAGGCTGAATTAATGCAGATTCACTCTCTGCCAGCGGGTGGAGCTTGAACATCAATTAAACATCGTTTTCTTGGTTTCCGCTGTAAACAAAGCAGCGCTGCGGTTATGAACACTACTTTAATATGCAGTACATGGAGGCAAGATGAAAAGAAAATACCATTTAAACTTTTTTTAAGACAGCCAGTTTCCCTCAGAGACACATTCATATAAACTCCTATACCAGATGACTAGGGTTGGGTACCGAAACCCGGTACCAATATGGCACCGGTACCTATGGAACCGGTATGTACTAGAACCGAATCAGAACGCAGATTTCGGTGCCACATTTCGGTGCCATGCACGAGCGATCGATTAAAATATTTGTCCTTTGTTTCTCCGAAACGCACGTAAGAAGCATCACAGGCTACAACTACAAATATTTCAGCAAGATGTATATTTTAGTCAGAGTTATTGCGCTCCTATTTCATTACGCGCCGTCTGTTTGGCGCGCATGCGCACGGCGGCGCTCATTCTAAATGAAGTCTGTGAAGTTTAGCAGAGAATCGCAAAGCAAAAGCTCACGCACTTCTGACAGCAAAATGGAAATATTTCCATGGCTTTCTAACATTTACAGATGGAGAATATACCTGTGAAATGTAAGTTATGCATTAGGGAAAACAGCATGTCTCAAACACATTAAACAGCGTCTCTGTCAGCGGCACACGCAGCCTTTCTGTCAGAGCATCTGATGATAGGGAGAGCGCGAGCCGCTTTAAACTGAAACTATAGGCTACTGTATCTTATGAGTTTTTTTATAGCCCTTCATATAAAGCTTGTCACATGTTTAAATTAGAACAAATTGTATTATGCACTTTCTCCGCAGTTCAGTCTGTGTCCTCCCTAGATATTTTATCAGATGCGCTCGTATCAAACTACTGTATATCAATATTAACTGTATTGCTTCATAATAACGTATCGATTATAAAGAATATATCGATATATCGTACAAACTCTATATACTGCCCAGCCCTAGCTTTAATTAAAATGCCTAAAGCTAAAATCCTCTTGTATTCGCGTTTTTAAACCTGTTTAAACCAACAAAATAGAACATTATAACCTTTTTAGTCCACAACACCAGTTAAATGCTTCCTTTTGTGATCTGATAGCTTCTTGTCACAGAATGAGGCAGAAAATATGTTCCATAGGCTACTAATGCATTGATTAGCAATGGATTTTAAATATACTTAATTATTATGAAAATACCAGAGATGGCTTGAATAACACAGACAAACTATATATTGTCGTAGTCGAGTGTTTAATGTAATTGTTTTATCATTCAAAACGTTTATATCTTCTGTTTACTCAGTTACAGGAATAGCAATGCATTTGTCCATATTGGGGATTTCCTGGAGCTTCATTAGTTCCATATACAGTATGTGTGTGTATGTATGTATGTATGTATGCATGTATGTATATATATATATATATATATATAACAAGTATCGGTTCAGGCACCGTTTAGGCACCGGCACCGTTTTAAAAGTATCGATTTGGCACCGGTATCGAAAAAAAGCAAACGATACCCAACCCTACAGATGACTTGCGTTTTTTACGAGTCTCACGAGTCACGAGTCCAAGTCAAGTCTCGAGTCAGCTGTTCACGCGTCCAAGTCAAGTCCCGAGTCTTTATTTATGCGACTTAAGTGCGACTCGAGTCCAAGTCTCTGACTCCAGTTTCCATCTCTGACATGACCTGACCTTTTATTCGTATCCAAAATGAGGAGATATGAATATCAGGAGAGCTGAAGACTCTCGTGCAGTGCATGTTTCATTCATACTCGAAGCCGGAGGGAGCTCTCGCGCAGTAGAAACGTTTTTACTGAGGAAACGTGAAGACAATAAACACACCATTGCGAAAGTATATGGTTTATGTGTTTTTCAAGTTATCTTCAGGTAATAAATAAATAAACTATATGAAAAATGCAGTACTGATTGACATATCATTTATAGAAACTTTAAAATAAATATTTCCTGAATTATTCTGTGATAAAAATGGGAAAAGGGAGTTCGTAGTAACTTTTATAAACCAGTCATAAAATTGTCATTAGGAAAACATTGAACAAAAATATTGCTTTTATATTCCATTTTATATTATTGCTAACCGTGCTTCCACAGGCTACACACAGCAATATAAACAACAGCTGTGCATGATCTCGTCACGCCGTTCTCGTAATATAATAATAATTCAATAATATAAGTTTACAAGCACACCACTCTGCTGAGAACTCCACTTACCGGCAGCCGCAGACGTTATTGAAGGCATAGTGATGTCCGGTTCGCGAACAAATCGTTCGATTTAACCGGATCTTCTTAGTGAACCGGTCGAACCAGTTCACCAAATCGAACTGAATCGTTTGAAACGGTTCGCGTCTCCAGTAAACACTAATCCACAAATTACTTAAATTATTCACTTTTTTTTATGTGCCTGACACTCCCTCTGTCTCGAAATAAACCAATATCCCAGAGTTATTAATTTACTCAAACAGTACACTGAGTGAACTGAGCAGAGCAGCATGTGTGCAGCGAGCCGGGTAACGAACAAACACGCCCTATGTTAGGGCGGTTCTCGTTCTCGAGTCAAGAACCGGTTGTGGCGGTTTTCGGATCACCAGTACACTGAACCGAGAACCGTTTCTGTCGGACACGTCCGATTTGAGAACCGATGAGCTGATGATACTGCGCATAGGTGATTCAACGAACAGTGATTGCTATGACTGACACAGCACATCTGAACCAAACTAGTTCTTTTGGACAACTGATTCATATGCTATATGGCGCGGGTAAACCGACGACTTGAATGAGGGCGAAACGTAATTTTATTTAATAACAAATAAATTGCAATGGATTATGTATAGTAAATGGATTATGGTTTATGTGCTGATGACAACTAATTTATTCACTTTATATCTTCAAGACTTAAATCCTTGTATGCACATCACTGTACCTGTATTTGGGTGCTTGCAAAACTTAATTGTAAACTTTAAAGATCATGATTATGATGTTTTAACTGACTGAAGTTATGATTACTGACTTTATATATTTGAATGTGTATTTTCATCCCAGCCCGGGACGATAGATTATCATTACGTCATCGCGAATGACGTCAGTACGTTAGGGCGTAAAAGAACCGATGATCCGTTTTTTTAACCGGTTCATTGAAACGAACTGTCCGAAAGAACCGGTTCGCGGAAAAGAACCGGATTTCCCATCACTATGAAGGTATCCTAAAGGTGTCTGAATGTGAGGGATCTTCCCGGATGAGATCGTCAGGTGAAAGGTCATCATGTGGATAATTTAATATGGCTAAACTATTATTAATTCACGCTCACGCTCGTCCAGGATCCCGAAAGAGTTCCTTCCTTTCTCGCAGAATTCGTACACCGTTTCTGACGTCCTCATAGGTGGTATCTAGATGGTGTAATCATGTTCCCATCCAAAAGGTGCACATATAGTCTGACTTTGTGACTGGGATGGTTAACTTTGGAGTGTGTTCCAAGTTGCCATTTCAAGGGGTAGGTCTTGTGTAGGGGAATGACCTAGCAGGTGGCCAGGTTTTACCCAGACCTATTGTGGTGAGCAAAGGCAATGGCGGTGACGCTAACGTTTTCACTTTAGTCTCTATCCACCTTTTCTGCATGTGCAGTGGCACACTAGCAGGTTTAAAAGTGGAGACCGTGTGGACCTTGCTGACTCACCCTGGCAAGCCCCCCTGAATCTCCCAGATGTGAGCAGACTAAGCCTGGAATTAGTGAGAGAACTGATGTGAGTAAAAAGCACTCAATCTTTACGTTGGTAAAGCTCAGTTAAGTGGTGTGCAAAAAAATGGACCCTTTCCTTGTTCAGTGTTCTGATGTAGTGTCAACTTTTGGGCAAGTGCCTGGGGGTCGAACGTCTTGCTTCTGTGATAATGGTGCACTAACACCGAAGCGGAAGCCCATTTGTAATTTATCTGATTGTGACAACCAACAAGTAGTACAGACTGCCATGTACCGTCCTCAAATATGGCAGCTTGCATGTGAAAATGTGCCAAGACCTTACTTGGATTGTATGGGTTGTTTCACGAGACATGAACCCCTCTGACTTCACTTGCCCTGTGCCCAAAAACTGTCATTCATGCACTGTCAAAAGAAATGTGATGCAATGTTTTGTACATGTGGGTTAACTTGCATTTGTTTTTCTTGCAGTTTTGTGAAATGCCAAGAAAAATCTTATTGGTGGGGGTGTTACGTCCATAGGGACGAATATTTATTATTATTTTTAATATTGTTGTTCTTGAATGTTTCACTGTTGTTTACAAAAGTGTGGGTGTGGTTGAATGCCCCGTGTTTGTTTTTGCTCTCGCTCTTTCTTCTCTTTCTCAGGGCAAATCACCACCACCTGTAGCTCGTTTGTGAGCGTGCCTGAGACCAAGAGGATATAGGGGCAGTGCAGAGTTTGCAAGGACACACTTCTCCCCTGCTCCAGACTGAACTATGTGCTTGTTTGTCATGCAGAGACAATAGTTGTATTAGCAGTGGCTAATTGAGTTTCAGCATGAAAAGTTGATGGATATTGTTCCAGATTGAGATTGAGCAAAAGGTATTGTGGTTCTTTTGTTCTGAGTGATCTTAAAACCTAGTCTGTGTGTTAAAATGGATGCTGTAGGGGGGGAGTGCCTATTTCTTGTTATACTGCTTTTTGCCTCTGTTTTTGTACAGCAAGGGAGGTGAGGGAAGTTGGCTGTATATTTCTTTTCTTTTATTTAAGGTTAGTTAGAGCTCCTTCTTAAATTAGTTAGTGAACTATTTTGTTTGTTATTTTAGGCCTTGCTCTCCCCTGAGTCTTTGCTCCCATTTACATTGTATTCTTTCCTGTTGTGTAAATAAAATAGTTTTTGTATATATACATCATCTGGTGTCATCTTCACTCTGGGACAGAGGATTGAAGTGTGTTCTCGCTATTCATTACCTCGTTACATTTTTTTTACTCTTTGTTACTTCCCCTTTTGACCCCTAGACATTTAGAATACAGTCAAGCAAAGCTGATTCAAACACTTGGGAGAGCTTCACAAGGAGTGGACTGAAGCTGGAGTCAGTGCATCAAGAGTCACCACGCTCAGACGTCTTCAGGAAAAGGGCTACCAAGCCCCTTCTGAACCAGAGACAACATCAGAAGCGTCTTAACTGGGCTGTGGAGAAAAAGAACTGGACTGTTATTCAGTGGTCCAAAGTCCTCTTTTCAGATGAAAGTAAATTTTGCATTTCATTTGGAAATCAAGGTCCCAGAGTCTGGAGGAAGAGTGGAGAGGCACAGAATCCATGTTGCTTGACGTCCAGTGTGAAGTTTCCACAGTCAGTGATGATTTGGGCTGCCGTGTCATCTGCTGGTGTTGGTCCACTTTGTTTTCTGAAGTCCACAGTCAACGCAGCCATCTACCAGGAAATTTTAGAGCACTTCATGCTTCCTGCTGCTGACAAGCTTTATGGAGATGCTGATTTCATTTTCCAGCAGGACTTGGCACCTGCCCACACTGCCAAAGGTACCAAAAGCTGGTTCAATGACCATGGTGTTACTGTGCTTGATTGGCCAGCAAACTCGCCTGACCTGAACCCCATAGAGAATCTATGGGGTATTGTCAAGAGGAAGATGAGAGACACCAGACCCAACAATGCAGATGAGCTGAAGGCCGCTATCAAAGAAACCTGGGCTTCCATACCACCTCAGCAGTGCCACAAACTGATCACCTCCATGCCACGCCGAATTGAGGCAGTAATTAAAGCAAAAGGAGCCCCTACCAAGTATTGAGTACATATACAGTAAATTAACATACTTTCCAGAAGGCCAAGGATTCGCTAAAAATGTTTTTTTTATTGGCCTTATGAAGTATTCTAATTTGTTGAGATAGTGAATTGGTGGGTTTTTGTTAAATGTGAGCCTAAATCATCACAATTAAAAGAACCAAAGACTTAAACTACTTCAGTCTGTGTGCATTGAATTTATTTAATACACGAGTTTCACAATTTGAGTTGAATTACTGAAATAAATGAACTTTTCCACGACATTCTAATTTATTGAGATGCACCTGTATACTGTTTCAGCTATTAAAACTGTTCAGTTTTGTAGGCTATGTAATGGCAAAGTGATAATATTTCGTTTCGTTTTTTTATAAAGTTAATTTAGATAAACGTTTGGAGCATTTTTCACAATTTGAGTTGAATTACTGAAATAAATGAACTTTTCCACAACATTCTAATTTATTGAGATGCACCTGTACATATGTCTCCTGTACATGTGTTTTCTTTTTCAGGTGAGCCACCTGAGCCAGAGAATGGCTTGTCTGAAAAACATATAGGCTTTCTGAGATGTTGAAACTATAATTTGCCTCTGTGCACACATTTTTGAAGACACTGACCAATATATACACATATCAATAAAGTCTTATTATATCTCTGTCAAAATTAGATTTTACTCCTTTGAATATTATATCAGCCTCTTACTACAAATTACATTATCTTTACATTTTCAGTAGATATTACTATTAGTAGAGATCCTTCAGGACATACTAAAATGTGAGAATATTATCTAAAAAAAAATATACACAGCCATGACCTCAATCTTGATGTGTTTGCTGCTTATCTAAAAGTATGAGGGCAAAAACATAAATAGATTTCTGATGAACTGCTAAATCAAACAGTATAAATAAAGTAAACAGTAAATTGAACAGTAAATTAATAAAGTAAAGCTTTTGAACACCATTGGAATATTTTGAAGAGAGTCATATCTCAAACAGATCTGAAAAATCTCAATTTTTACAATTATTTTTATGTTCTTTTAAGACTGATTCAAACTGCACACAAATTCCTAGAAAAGCTGAAATTTAGGGTAATGCAAATGTGCATTGCAATGTGTTTCACTTCACATTTTACTGTTTGTATCTCTCATGGTTTTTGAGTGTTGTATTTGAATAGGCTACTTCATCTCTCTCTGGGGATCCACCAGTGCAGATGCACATCTCACATTCAGCAGCTGCAAACTGCCGAGCACTCAAGGATTTTTTTTTTTAATAATAGCCAAACAATAATTAACTGAAGAATCCATGTGCAGTTTCTAACAAGCATGATGAACTGCAAAAAATTCAAAACAAATTGTCATGTTGTAAAATGCACATTTTATAAACATTGTTTATTCTGTGATCTGATACAATTGTAACAACATCCTCTTTATATGTAGCATGCTCATTAATACACTTAAGATTCACTTTAATTACATTTTGTGGTCTATCCAAAATTATGCCCCTTGAAACTGAGAATACGGAGTGTTGCAATAATACTTTACAATTATTTTAATGTCTAAGAAATGTTGCTTTGCTGATATATGCAAATAAGCTGGGCGAGTGCTTCATTTGACTAAGCAGCCTACCCTCGAAGGAATTTCAGAAATTCAAAATTAGATCTATTCGAGAGCGTCTATGTATTCAGGTCTCTCTTTCTTCCTCTTTTTTCTCACACCTGCTGAAGTGAAACTGTGTTTGTGTTGATGACTAACAATTCTTAAGAAGGTTGAAATGTTCAAATTTAAAACCGAAACCAGCATCGACTTATTTTATTACACATTATTAATATTAATATTTTATTTATATTTATAAATGCTATACATGGTTTATTTTACACTTATAGCCTGATGCTTGATTCAAAAATGTGAAGAAAGCTAATTTAATTTGAAAAAGATGTAGGGGTAGAGTGGGGGGAAACATGGCTAATAATATGTTTTTGTTGTTGTTTAGTTTTTAAATTATTATTATTTTTTTAATCTCCTGATTGCATATGGCGCTAAAAAGCATGCAAGGTCTTAAACGTAGCCTACTTGTTTTTGCATCTTGCTGACCCTTGCGCCCTCCAGTGGTGAAAACTATTTACATTGATGTATTTTACAGTCATGAGTCCTCAAGTGAAGCCGAAGATGTTGTAGTAGTTAACCTATATGACCCATCTGAGTTTTGCCAAATGCATTTGTGTGTAGGTTTGATTGTTTTACCCTTGTCCCGGACCCTATTTACTATCTAAACAAAATTATACACGTCAGATAAGTCCCTGAAATGGAAGAAACCTTCCCATTACGGTCATACATGTCCATTTAAATGCAAACTTGGATCACATATGAACCAAGAAATCGTAACAATACAGTCTTGACAGAGAAACTATGAGAAACAGAAACCATTAGTTCACCACTCGACTTGTGCTTTCGTTCGTTTGTCATGCTGCAGTCACGTGACAGCCGCACACTCTCAGATAAAAGAAAACATGTACCATTAAAAGACTAACATTGAGGTATTAGGCTATTATGTACCTTTAATTTACTAATGTGCACCTTATAGAGGTAAATAGCTAAGTAAAGGTGTATTATTTCCAACCGACCCAGTGACGGCTTTTGCACCTATTTTTTCTGAGAGTGCATAAATTCTTATCATAAACAAAACAAACAAACAAACTAAATGTTCATATTCAAAGCCAGTTCTAAACTGTTAACAGTGCATACAACTTTTATCTCTTTTTTTTTCTTTCAGAAATGAATATAAAAGTTTTGAGATCCACTGACTCACTCAACAAATGAATAGATTTAGGATAAATTGAAGGCTATCAAGTTCTTGTATGATATGGCCTTCTGTGTAGTATTGTGTTGTTACTGATTAATAGAAAACATACTCAGAGTCGGGTCTCCTGAAACAAGATTCCTTCAAAATGAGCGGCTCTTCACTAGGAATGGTGGAAAGTCCTGTGAGCATTAGGGTAGAGTGGGGGAAAACACCAGCATACTGTTTTCCCCAAAATAACCACAAGATAAAGTCAAGATCATTTTTAATTGTAACTATGGACTACGTTGACAAGAGTGATGTAGAAGTTTTATCATGAAGCTTACACTGGTGATGTACTGGAGAGAAGACAGATTTATAAAAATTATATAATTTTCAGCAGTAAGAAAATAAGTGTTTTAAAACTTGTTGTTTTGTAGAACATCACAGTTGTATATGATATGAGAACAGTAGGGCCTGTAGATAGAGAGTACGTGTTATTTAATAAAAATATAATAATATTTTCAGAATTACATAATTTTTTTCTCAAACATAGTGTGGGGTAAAACGTCCCCATGAGGCAATGAGCAATTACTGTAGTTATTATGTTCTGAACAACTAATCCTTTGTTTTTCCATCAAATGTATTCTAGTTGGTTGAATAAAAATATTTGGACTTTGTTTAAAAATTACCTCAAGTTAGCATCAGGTGGTAGTTAGCTAGCCAGTTAGCATCAGCTAACTTTTTTTTTTCAAATAGCCTATTATAATTTTGTAATTCATAATTATTGATTATATATATATATTTTTTTTTTAAGCTAAAACTGCCTGTATTCTGATTTTGCTGTAAACGTTTAAAGCAAATTGCTTTGTCAGACTGGGGGGTAAAACGCCCCATTGGCACAAATTACATTTTTGTTAAAAATCTATTAACATGAAAACTCTGGACATTTTGTATACTTGGTTTATAATTTATGTCATTGTCACTAAAACTATGATAACTTTTCTGAACACATTTAATTTTTGTTTCACTGAAAAAAAATGACACAATCCTTAAGGGTGGGGGGGGGGGTGACACAGGTTGATGTGACAGCAGCTTGAGTGAACTCTGCCACACTCTTATCAACTACGGTGCGCATAATGGGACATCCTTCATTGTGTTTATCAATTTGTGCCTTTCCTTTTACTGCAGTGTTGTCAGAAGTCACAGAACACTTGACATGTAAATTCACTTTATTTCATTGAAGCATTTGCTGTAATTCAAATTCTGATTCATGTTTAATCTTTGCTCAAATATATTTATTTATTTAGCCTATTTATTTATTTATTTATTTTTATTTATTTTTTTAATAGTAAATACTAAAATGACCAAACATGTTAAGCACTGAATAGAACTTAATAAGATGAATCAAATACAAATCTGCAGGCACAAGATGCTCTCTATAGTGAATGGCTAGATCAACATTCAAAGCTAAACAGTGTTAAATAAAATAACTAGATTAAATTATAATCAAACTATGAAATTAATAAATCAATCACTTATAAATGTTTGTACAGACAAAATGACAGCTGGCACTGGCAGAAGACAACACATTTCATTATAGATTGAAGTGATTTCAATGCTGAATAGTCCAGTACCGTGACGCGCCAGTAGGCGGAGCTAAAGGGCAGTGTAATCACCAGGTCATCCTGAAGCGTCTTGCTCGGTCTGCCCCAATAGCCTACCAATTAGAGGTCTGCACGGGCTTTAAACTGAAGCCCGAACCCGGCCCGTACCCGAGTAAACAAATACATGTAAAGAAACAGATTCATCAAGGCTTTGACAGTTCACAAGGCAAAAGAAAAAACACTTACCAGTTATGAAAGTTTATGAACATCAGGTGCAGCGGTCACATAAATTCTGCCGAGTTTTTGAATGGTTGTATAGGCTATGACAAGACGATAATTCTTCCACTGTGCAAATTATGGTCATTTTCGTCAGTTAAGGCTCGTTAGCATTCGGCCTGCTTTAAATCAGACACAGAGATGTAGTGCGGTAAGATCGCATTTATTTGAATTAATTAATCATTTATTTGAATTAGCGAGAGAGAGACAGAGAGAGAGAGAGAGAGAGGGATGAAAGTTACGTGTGTGAACCTGCGTCTGCGCGTCTCTCTCTACAGGCAATGAGGCTTACTTCAAAAACTGTGATTTTACCCCCTCATTGCAGAGAAATATAACGTTGCGAGTCAGTAGGCTATCGAAGCTATTTTACGAATAAAAGTGTCTGTGCTGTGTGTTCGCTGCGCGATCTATCTGTGTGCAATAATTTGTGTGTGCGTCTATGAAGGCAGCGAAGCCTGCATATTTTAGTTTAGCTACAAACCCGAGCCGGACCCGAGCCCGAAGCTATCCATTAAACATTAACCCGACCCGAAACCCGAAAGTATCTCGGGACCCGTCGGGCTCAGGTCGGGTAGCAGAGCTCTACTACCAATACACTTTTGATGCGATTTCGATATTTAAATTTCGGATTATGAAACCGTCTGAAATGCATTTCTCAGCAATTCATTTTTTTTATTTAATTTTTTTGAAAATTCAAGAAATTTTCAAGAGTTTCTTGAATATTAATGTCATTTAATGAAGTATGAAAAATTCGTGGAAAAGTTGGCTATAAATTGGTCTTCGTAAGTACAATCTTTAGCGTATATTTTTATTTTCATTGATCATTTTGATGCTCCATAAAGCTCCTTATATGCTTTTCTGCATGTTGGATTATTTGTTGTTTGAATCACCTTTACAATAATTTCTTGAAAAGTCAGAATTTTCCCTCTTAGTCTGCTTTATAAACACTAGAAGTAGATCATCAGTTATTGTCTGGCTTTACACTACTGTGATAACTACAACCACACTGATTTACTCCTGTACATAAACTCCATGAGACCCGAGACGAAATGAAAAATCTAGTTCACGAAATCAGAAGGAGCACGTTGAAAAATTAATTGAGCAAAGCAAATGAAAACGTTTTTTTTTTTTTTTTTTTTAATAACAGAACAATATATTTCTGACTCTGCAAACTGACTAGCTTTTTTAGCAGTATGACATTTAGGGGGAATTAGCCTATTATTAAATATAGGCCTAACGTGTTTTTCAGATCATGGATCGAAATGTTCAATAGAATTCAGTAATTCTATGATGTTTATTGCTGGTTAATATAGAATCTACTATAGTTGACTGTGCTTATATTAACATTTCAATTTGAAAGAACATTGAAAAATCTCCATCTATCAGTCTATAAAGTATGAAACATAAGGTGTTATGTATTTGCTATTGTTCAGATCACTGTGCAATACAGCGGCCACGGTGATAAAAGCTATGACAAAAAACTCAGTCCAGGTGCTGTGCCCAATTCTGACCCCCGCCAGATTATTACCCCCCTAGTATTGGTAGGTTTAGGGTTATTTGTGGGGGAGGGGTTAGGATTAGGCAATCAAATAGCGATTTAAAGGAGAGGGGGTAATAATTTGGCAGGGGTCGAAAATGGGCACAACAGGTGTTTAAAACTGGTAAACGTTTTAATCTGTAATAATCCACATAACATTGGTTACATTTGTAGTTTAAATAAATGTATGACATTACACAGCTAAACTATGTATTTTAATGCTTCGAAAGAACCTGCAGCAGAAAGGAAAATGTGCTGCTGTGTGTAAAGCCTGTTGCATGCAGAGTATTTGATGAAGCATGTATCATTGTGCATGGAGTGGCCACAGTGAAACATTTCACTTCATAAACCCCAATAAAACATGCATATTTTTGTTGTTGTTGTTGGATTTTTGCTCAGTTGAATTATGGTTGAATTATTATAATTTGTTTGTGTACACAGTATGTATTCACATAGTTTAATCAGATGAATTTTAAATATTGCATGCTCTGTTTAAGTATTCATTGACATTAGAAGAGTTGAACCACTTTCCCTGAATCACTCTTTCATCCTGGAATATACATGGGTACGTCTTCCAACATGATTGTCTGAGAAATAAAACGCTACACACTGTATCAGTTAGGGTTAAGATAATTGTTGTCAAACATACAACATGCCAGAAACATATTAATCACTGCGAAAATAATTAAATCCTAAAATCTTAAGTATTTGCTTTAAATCCAAATGGCGACTTTTCTTTGGCCAGGCAGTGTATTTGAACAATTTCAGGCAATGTGATCATATCATGTACAAATATTATTACCATGCTGAATTTCGATTAGACTTTATGCGGTATGAATCTCAAACATGAATGTATGTAAGTTGATTGTAAATGTAGTGTTTTAGTATTTTCAATGGAGCAGTTTTTCAGTCAGTTAAAAGTACTAAAACTTACTTCTTAAAGCAGTCCTCAACCTCTGACAAAAAAAGCCAGATAAATGTGTGTGCTCTGATAACAGGGTCTTTGTTTTTGTTATGGACTGTCTCTCTGTGTATACGGGGGGGGTGGGGCACAGTATTTCAACCCATTACAAAAAGCTCAGAAGCATCTGTAAATTAATGATCACAATAGTGAATCTAGGTGCAACATAAATAGATTTTCTTTATCATAATTTTTCACCTTAATACTTCATACAGTGAAATTAGTCGATTCAATTCTGTATTTACTACATTACCATATAGACTACAATAAAGTATGACACAAAATGCCATCAAACTGTATCCATTTTGCAGTTTTTATATCTCACACACACACACACACACAGAGTAAAATAAGGGCTTTATAAATAGATATAAAATGACAATAATGTGCAACAATGCAAAGTGAAATAGTGAAACATTATACTTCATAATCATAAACCTCTATAAAACACGGACATTTTTATTGTTGTTGATTTAATCAACTGAATTCTGGCCACTGGTTCTGCATAATTTGTTTGGGTGCACAGTGTCCTTTCTCATTATAGTTTAAATAATAGTATTTTGTGTTAATCAGATGCAATTTTAATTAGTTAAAGAGTACATGTTTAATGTGCATGTTAGAGTACGTTTAATTATATATCCCAACATAATTCAGCCATGTTAACTTTTATTTTTGATTATGATTTATTTTTGATACATGTTTAGATTGTGTTATTGTTCTACTCCAGCACATCCTAAAGCTTTCAATGGGGTTAAGATCAGGACTCTGTGGTGACCAATTCATGTATGAAAATTATTTCTCATGCACGCTGAATCACTCTTTCACAGTTTGAGCCTGATGAATCTTGACATTGTCATCCTGGAATATACATGGGTACGTCTTCCAACATGATTGTCTGAGAAATAAAAAGCTACACACTGTATCAGTTAGGGTTAAGAGAATTGTTGCTAAACATACAACACGCCATAAACATATTAATCTCTGCAAAAATAATTCAGTCCTAAAGTCCAGTATTTGCTTTAAATCCAAACGTTGAGTTTTCTTTGGCCAGGCAGTGTATTTGAACATTTTCTTGCAACATGATCAGATCATATAAAATTTTGATGACCATGCTGGATTTCGCTCAGACTTTGCACAATATAATTATGTTCTCATTTTGTTTGTTTGTTTTAATTTGAAATTATACCCACATTTTTTAAACCACTATTACTAAACTATTACTAAATAGTGGCACTGAGAAGTCAGTATGAAAATGTAGTGATCCTAAAGTCACTGATCTAAAAGTCAGATAAACGTGTGCTCTGATAACAGGGTCTTTGTTTTTGTTATGGACTGCCTCTCTGTGTATTACGGTAACTGGGGCACAGTATTTCAACCCATTACAAAAAGCTCAGAAGCATCTGTAAATTAAGGATCGCAATAGAATCTATAATGTGCAACATAAATAGATTTTCTCTGACATCATTTTTCACCTTAAGACTTTATACAGTGAAATAATCAAAAAGAGCAGATTAAAATATGTATTTATTACCATATAGACTACACTAAAGTATGACACAAATTGCGCTCATCTGTAGCCATTTTGCAGTTTTTATATCTTACACACACACACACACGCACACACACACACACACACACACACACACACAGAATAAAATAAGGGCTTTATAATAGATATTAAATGACAATAATGTACAACAATGTTAAGGGGGGAACCTGATATGAAGATTCACTTTTTTGTACACTGTGACAATTCTGTGTAATTTTCTGTATGTTGTGAATATTATTGCATCTACTGTGTGTATTTTAATGCATCTAGTCCTAATACTCTGTCCTATTTCCTGTCAAACAACAGTTTCACTTAAAACCTAACCATTGAACTTTATTCTCAATCACACTATTAAAAACATCACACTCAGACAGACAAACTTTAGCAGTTTCAAAACGTTGATTTTGTTTTGTTTCACACAACTTATCCATGTTGGCTTTTGCTTGAATATGCTTGTGTCATCTTCGTTTGTTTCCGCGATGTTTGTCCCCCCACCCCCACCCCCACCCCTCTGTATATAGGCTAAATGTATATTATACTGTATATAAATTGCGGGCATCAGGGAGCCGCTATTATGCCTGGCATTGAAACTGCTTTTGAATGGATCGCTTTTTAGTTTCACTTTCACTTTAGAGATTCGCTATGGCAGGTAGGTTGGTTTAGTGTAATGTGGCATATATACATTGTATTATACATTATACATTATTATACATTATATATTATACATTATATTAGAATGTAACAGGCAACCTGTTAATGCATTACACTATCTTTCACTCTTTCACAGTTTGAGCCTGATGAATCTTGACATTGTCATCCTGGAATATACATGGGTACGTCTTCCAACATGATTGTCTGAGAAATAAAAAGCTACACACTGTATCAGTTAGGGTTAAGAGAATTGTTGCTAAACATACAACATGCCAGAAACATATTGATCAATGCAAAAATAATTCAGTCCTAAAGTCCAGTATTTGCTATAAATCCAAACGTTGAGTTTTCTTTGGCCAGGCAGTGTATTTGAACATTTTCTTGCAACATGATCAGATCATATATAATTTTGATGGCCATGCTGGATTTCGCTTAGACTTTGCACAATATAATTATGTTCTCATTTTGTTTGTTTGTTTTAATTTGAAATTATACCCACATTTTTTAAACCTGCTTTTGTAGGCATATTACTAAATAGTGGCACTGAGAAGTCAGTATGAAAATGTAGTGATCCTAAAGTCACTGATCTAAAGTCAGATAAACGTGTGTGCTCTGATAACAGGGTCTTTGTTTTTGTTATGGACTGTCTCTCTGTGTATACGGGGGCTGGGGCACAGTATTTCAACCCATTACAAAAAGCTCAGAAGCATCTGTAAATTAAGGATTGCAATAGTGAATCTACAATGTGCAACATAAATAGATTTTCTCTGACATAATTTTTCACCTTTAGACTTTATACAGTGAAATAATCAAAAAGAGCAGATTAAAATATGTATTTATTACCATATAGACTACACTAAAGTATGACACAAATTGCGCTCATCTGTAGCCATTTTGCAGTTTTTATATCTTACACACACACACACACACACACACATGTTGGTTTTTGTGGTTTATGGGGACTCTCCATAGGCGTAATGGTTTTTATACTGAACAAACTGTGTGTGCTATTGCCCTACACCTACCCTACACCTAAACTTAGCCCTCACAGGAGACTGTGTGTATTTCTAGATTTTCAAAAAAACACCATTTAGTATGTTTTTTAAGCCTTTTGAATTACGGGGACATAGGCAGTGTCCTCATAAAACACCTTCATATTGTAATACCTCTGTCATACCCATGTTATTATACAAATTTGTGTCCTCATAAACCACATAAACCCGCACACACACACACACACACACACACACACACACACACACACACACACACACACAGAGAGAGAGAGATAATAAAATAAGGGCTTTATAATAGATATTAAATGACAATAATGTACAACAATGTTAAGGGGGGAAACCTGATATGAAGATTCACTTTTTTGTACACTGTGACAATTCTGTGTAATTTTCTGTATGTTGTGAATATTATTACATCTACTGTGTGTATTTTAATGCATCTTGTCCTAATACTCTGTCCTATTTCCTGTCAAACAACAGTTTCACTTAAAACCAAACCATTGAACTTTATTCTCAATCACAGTATTGAAAACATCACACTCAGACAGACAAACTTTAGCAGTTTCAAAACGTTGATTTTGTTTTGTTTCACACAACTTATCCATGTTGGCTTTTGCTTGAATATACTTGTGTCATCTTCGCTTGTTTCCGCTTGTCCCCCCCCACCCCCCACCCCTCACCCCCCACCCCTCACCCCTCACCCCTATAGGCTAAATGTATATTATACTGTATATAAATTGCGGGCATCAGGGAGCCGCTATTATGCCTGGCATTGAAACTGCTTTTGAATGGATCGCTTTTTAGTTTCACTTTCACTTTAGAGATTCGCGATGGCAGGTAGGTTGGTTTAGTGTAATGTGGCATATATACATTGTATTATACATTATACATTATTATACATTATATATTATACATTATATTATAATGTAACAGGCAACCTGTTAATGCATTACACTATCTTTCACTCTTTCACAGTTTGAGCCTGATGAATCTTGACATTGTCATCCTGGAATATACATGGGTACGTCTTCCAACATGATTGTCTGAGAAATAAAAAGCTACACACTGTATCAGTTAGGGTTAAGAGAATTGTTGTCAAACATACAACATGCCAGAAACATATTAATCACTGCAAAAATAATTCAGTCCTAAAGTCCAGTATTTGCTTTAAATCCAAATGATGAGTTTTCTTTGGCCAGGCAGTGTATTTGAACATTTTCTTGCAACATGATCAGATCATATAAAATTTTGATGACCATGCTGAATTTTGCTTAGACTTTGCAAAATATAATTATGTTCTCATCTCAAACATGAATGTATGTAAGTTGATTGCAAATGTATTGTTTTAGTATTTTTCAATAGAGCGGCTTTTTCAGTCAGTTAAAAGTATTAAAACTGACTTCTTAAAGCAGTCCTCAACAAACGTTTATAGTGCAGAATATCAGTTATGGTTTAGAATATTTTCTGTATGTACCTATGTATGTACAGTATGTATTTTTTGTACTTGTTTGTTTGTTTGTTTTAATTTGAAATTATACCCACATTTTTTTAAACCTGCTTTTTTAGGCATATTACTAAATAGTGGCACTGAGAAGTCAGTATGAAAATGTAGTGATCCTAAAGTCACTGATCTACAAATCAGATAAACTTGTGCTCTGATAACAGGGTCTTTGTTTTTGTTATGGACTGTCTCTCTGTGTATGCCGGGAGTAGCTGGGGCACAGTATTTCAACCCATTACAAAAAGCTCAGAAGCATCTGTAAATTAAGGATCGCAATAGTGAATCTATATTGTGCAGCCTAAACAGATTTTCTCTGTCATAATTTTTCACCTTAATACTGCATACAGTGAAATAATCAAAAAGAGCAGATTAAAATATGTATTTATTACCATATAGACTACAATAAAGTATGACACAAATTGCCCTCATCTGTAGCCATTTTGCAGTTTTTATATCTTACACACACACACACACACACACACACACACACACACACACAGACACAGACACAGACACAGACACACACACACACACACACACACACACACACACACACACACAGAGAGAGAGAGAGAGAATAAAATAAGGGCTTTATAATAGATATTAAATGACAATAATGTACAACAATGTTAAGGGGGGAACCTGATATGAAGATTCACTTTTTTGTACACTGTGACAATTCTGTGTAATTGTCTGCATGTTGTGAATATGATTACATCTACTGTGTGTATTTTAATGCATCTTTTCCTAATACTCTGTCCTATTTCCTGTCAAACAACAGTTTCACTTAATACCAAACTTTATTCTCAATTACACTATTAGAAACATCACGCACAGACACAAACTTTAGTAGTTTCAAAAAATGTATAACATTACACAGCTAAAAATATTATTTATAAGATCCTGCAGCAGAAAGAAACTGTGCTGCTGTGTGTAAAGCACAAGGAGTATTTGATGAAGCATGTATCACTGTGCATGGGGTGGGCACAATGAAACATTTCATTTCATAAACCCCCGTAAAACACAGACATTTTTGTTGTTGATGATTTAATCAACTGAATTATGGCCACTGGTTCCACATAATTTGTTTGGGTGCACAGTTTCTTTTCTCATTCATATAGTTTAAATATAAGTATTTTGTGTTAATCAGATGTGATTTTAATAAGTAAAAGAGTACGTTTAAGTTATCCAAACATATTTTTGATACATGTTTAGATTGTGTTATTTTTCTACTCCAGCACATCCCAAAGCTTTCAATGGGGTTAAGATCAGGACTCTGTGGTGACCAATTCATGTATGAAAATTATTTCTCATGCACGCTGAATCACTCTTTCACAGTTTGAGCCTGATGAATCTTGACATTGTCATCCTGGAATATACATGGGTACGTCTTCCAACATGATTGTCTGAGAAACAAAAAGCTACACACTGTATAAGTTAGGGTTAAGAGAATTGTTGCTAAACATACAACACGCCATAAACATATTAATCACTGCAAAAAAATAATTAAATCCTAAAACCTTAAGTATTTGCTTGTTTAAATTCAAACGGCGGCTATTCTTTGGCCAGGCAGTGTATTTGAACAAGTAAGTGTATTGTTTTATTTTTAAAAGAGCAGTTTTTTTTCAGTCAATTAAATGTAAAATGTAGTGGGCTAACAACACTGACTTAAAGCAGTCCTCAAACAGTTAGTACTATATTAATTATGGTATTTATTTATTTATTCATTCATTTGAAATTATACCTACATTTTTAAACCTGCTTTTTCATTGAGAAGTCAGATAAACACGTGTGCTCTGATAACAGGCTCTTTGTTTTTGTTATGGACTGTCTCTCTGTGTATTACGGGGGCACAGTATTTCAACCCATTACAAAAAGCTCAGAAGCATCAGTAAATTAATGATCAGTGAATCTATCATGTGCAATCAGATGGATTTTTCTCTATAATCATTTTCACTATCATCAAAACTTCATTCAGTAAAATAATCAAAAAGAGACTGTATTTATTACATGCCCACATACAACATGACACAAACTGTCATCATATGTAACAATTTTGCAGGTTTTTTATATCTTACAAAAGTAAAATAAGGGCATTGTAATAAATATTAAATGACAATAATGCACAGCAATGTTAAGGGGGGAACCTGATATGAAGATTCACTTTTTTTGTACACTGTGACAATTCTGTGTAATTTGCTGCATGTTGTGAATATTATTGCATTTAGTGTGTGTATTTTAATGCATCTTTCCCTAATAATGCCATCATTATTTTATGTCAAACAACAGTTTCACTTAAACCTTAACCATATCGAACTATTCACAATGACACTCTTAGAAACATCACACGCAGACACACAAAGTTTAGTTGCAGTAAATGAGGAGTTTGTTCTATTTATTATCTGATATCATGTTGCTTTATCTTTATTCTCAAATGCTCAAATGAAACTGAAATGGCTGTTTATGTAATACGACTTTTAACAGATCGGACAGATGCTTCCAACCAAAAATGCAGGTGTTTCCTGGTGATACTGTCAGAATCAAACCTCTGAGCTCTTGATTGAACTGTTAAAATATCCTTATGCTTTTCATCTCTAGATGCTCTCTGACATTTGGTGTTTAATAATAGCCTTGCTATTTTATATATTTTGCATCAAACATTTAATATTTACTTAGTTTGAAACATACTCTGCAAGCAAATTTGGACTCAAACTTGTACTTTAATCGTGCAACATAAGCACTCAAAACCAGTTTATAATTTGTTTCATAAAATTATGACTTGATTCAGTTGTGTTCATGTGTTCATATTAATGTAAAATTACCAGTAGACTCAATTTAAATATATAGTAGAGAGAGAGAGAGAGAGAGAGTCCCATGTCAAATGAACTCACACTAATCTTTTTCAGAATTAGATAGCAATAGGACACATGCAAGAACATAGCATATATATGACCAGTATCATATAAGTAGCCATCAGGGGTCTGTTTAGAATTGTGAGGGCACTAAGCAAGAAGCTCTGCTTAGTGGAAATCGTCACACACATCTTCCAAAAGAAAACACTTCTTTGAAAACTGTTTTAACTCTTCTTCTAAAAAATGTATTTTTGCATAGTAACTACACACAAACATAAAGTAATTAGCCACATACACGTCAAACTACACACAGATGTGAAAAATGTAAAACATTACTGTTGTGTGTCTTTTGCTTGTTCAGAGTGCAGTGGAGCACAGGAATTTGTCACAGCACTCACACATACTGAACATGCACATATACACTGTACAGTATGTACGACTGGTTTTACACAGATAGATAGATAGATAGATGTGTGTGTGTGTGTGTGTGTGCGGGTTTATGTGGTTTATGAGGACACAAATTTGTATAATAACATGGGTATGACAGAGGTATTACAATTTGAAGGTGTTTTATGAGGACACTGCCTATGTCCCCGTAATTCAAAAGGCTTAAAAAACATACTAAATGGTGTTTTTTTGAAAATCTAAAGATGCACACAGTCTCCTGTGAGGGCTAAGTTTAGGTGTAGGGTTGGTGTAGGGCAATAGCACACACAGTTTGTTCAGTATAAAAACCATTACGCCTATGGAGAGTCCCCATAAACCACAAAAACCAACATGTGTGTGTGTGTGTGTGTGTGTGTGTGTGTGTGTGTGTGTGTGTAGTTTAACAGCTCTAAATTTTCTCCTATAATGCCTGATGAGGTTAGAAAACACCTGACAAGAGATCAGAGACTATTCCTTCATCCAGAATCTCTCCAGATCCTTCAGATTCACACCTCCATGTTGGTGCTTCTTCTCTTCAGTTCATCTCACTTATTTTCTACAGGGTTCAGGTCAGAGGACTGGAATGGCCATAGCAGAAGCTTGGTTTTGTGCACAATGACCCATTTTTGTGTTGTTTTTGAGGTTTGTGTTTGGATTATTGTACGGTTGGAAGATCCAAACATGGCCCATTATAAGATTTCTAACAGAGTCAGTCACTTACTGATTTTTTATCTGTTGGTATTTGATAGAATCCATGATGCCAAGTGTCTAAACAAGACGTCCAGGACCTCCAGCAGAAATATAGGCCCACAACATCAAAAATACAGCAGTATATTTCATTGTACACATGGGGTACCTGTGTGCACCAAACCCATCTTGAGTGTTTGCTGCTAAAAAGCTCATTTCTTTTGTTACATCTGACCATAGAAGCCAGTTCCATTTGAAGTTCCAGTCGTGTCTGATAACTGAATATGCTGGAGTTTGTTTTTGGATGAGCTAGGAGAATTTTTCTTGAAACCCTCCCAAACAACATGTGGTGATGTAGGTGCTGTTTGACAATTTTTTTCTAATGTTTTCTGACCCCGAGACTCAACCTTTCTCTACAATTCTCCAGCTGTGGTCCTTGAAGAGTCTTTGGCCACTCAAATTCTCCTCCTCACCGTGCGTTAGGACGATATAGAGACACGTCCTCTTCCAGGCAGTTTCGTAACATTTTCTGTTGATTGGAAATTCTTAATTATTGCCCTGATGGTGGAAAGAGGCATTGTCGCTGCTCTAGCTCTTTTCTTAAAGCCACTTCACCAATTTGTGAAGCTCAATTATCTTTTGCTGCACATCAGAAATATATTCTTTGGTTTTTCTCATTGTGATGGATGATTAAGGGAATTTGGGCTTTGTTTTCCCTCCTATTTATATTTCTGTGAAACAGGAAGCCATGGCTGAATAATTTCATGTTCATAATCACCCTGGAGTGCTCAAAATTGTAAATATACTCCAGAGATATGTTACTCATAAGAAATTCTAGGGGTACCAATAATTGTGTCCAACGTGTATTTGAGAAAAACATTTATTTCATAATGAGATTTTCCCTCATTTTCAATTGTTTTAGTTCAATGGAAGGTTAGATTTTTGTGATTTGTTTAAATAAAAGATCAAAAGGATTAATAATGCAGGTTTATTTTCAGAGCTTTTTTTGATCATATTTATCAAGGGTGCCAATAATTCTGACCATGTTTGTAAAGTGCTTTTTTACAATATAGATACAATGTAAACAGAAATGGAAGGGGATGAAAACATTTCTTAAAATTATGTGTAAGTGTTTTCACACAATCGCTGTGTGTAGGTCATCAGTAAATGAGTCTGGCATTACAGTTTTTTTTCAATTGCTAACAAGCGTTGTTCAATACTGAAGCCACATTTTCAAAACTGTTCATACAGTCTGCATTACCAACATGAATCTTGGCCAAACAGTTGATCTCACCTCCAAAACTCACTCAGACCAACAAAACAGTTCATATATGTCTCTAAATAAGCTTAATTGTTTCACCATAACGCTGGGAACAATTCTCATTCAGAAAACATACATTTCATTCATAACACACTGATCTAAAAAAAAATACTAACAACAGGGAGCATTACATAAACTATGAACTTTTATCTTTGAAGTTTGAATGATTTGTGAATTGAATGTGTGTGTTTGTCATCCCTGTGATGGACTGGCCATCTGTCCAGGGGGTTTTCCTGCATGACACAGGAAAGGCTCCAGGCTCATGACCATACACAGGACAAGCACCAGGGAAAATGTATGGAATAGATGGATGGATAGATGGATGTTTACTACTGTGAGGGTTATAGTCCTCCCACTCTGCCAGTCTTTTCCCCCACCAATGTGTCTTCCTTGATCCATGTTTCCAAACAAAATCATTAAAAAGCCATCCAATTATGTAACAAAAGATAAGAAGAAAGGAAGAAAGGAAGAAAGAAAGAAAGAAAGAAAGAAAGAAAGAAAGAAAGAAAGAAAGAAAGAAAGAAAGAAAGAAAGAAAGGAAGAAGAAGAAGAAGAAGAAGAAGAAAAGATTAAAAATAGGACATCTGGCTTGCTTTTCAGCTGAAATTGCATTTAGTTGTGTTTGGAATAATTATTATTCAATTTCATAAATATTCTGCTAAGATTTTATATTTCAATATAATTCCAACAGAAATTGATAGAGTTTGCCATTGTTCTGATTTGAATGTGCTTTTATCAGTTTTGAAAGCAGTTTGTTAGCATTTGAAAAATGTGCTGAAAATGTATAGTGTTTTGCCAGTTGTGGAGTATGTATGACAAAAGTGTTTTGTGAATTTTGAAAAATGTGGTCATTGCATGCATTTTGTCTGAAAGCAATGAAAAAAATGATTCACAGTTTGGTCCGCATAGACTTCTGTATTGCTGAATGTGTGAACAGTTTTGAAAATGTGGCTTCAGTATTGAGCAATGCTTGTTTAAAAAAACTGTAAAATGGCAGTGTTTCCCAAATTAAACAAAAGAGATGTTAGTTTTCGAATTATGTGTGTAATGTAGAGAACTGTGTTTAGAGTTTTGCAAAAAGTTTGTTTTACAATTTCAAACAGAGTTTAAAACATGTAATGTGCTTATAGTTTTGCAGACTTGGTCTAAAGATTAGGTATATGAGTGAATGGTTCCTCTAAGTGGGCCTCAAGTATCACTTTTAGTGTCTAAGCAATTAAAAAAATGAAAAACAAACCCCACTGTAACTGTAAAATATTGTAAACACTGTTAATTGTACAGTTTTTAGACGTAAAATCAATATATCATTTAAAAACTGTCAAAAACTGCAAACTGATATTCCAAGAATTCCTTGCGTGACACTCGGATTTTGAAAGTATTTTTTTTAAATAATCATATTCCTTAATAGTTTTTGTTATCATTTGGGTTTTATGGTACATCTTCTGTTGTTTAATGAATGTTTATTGCATTATTTTAGTGTCATGTGTCATAGCAACCATAGCTGCCAAAATTATTTTCTGAAAAAATTATGGAGGTTTTTTGTTGTTGTTGTTGTTGTTGTTTTACAGTGTAGCTGTGCAAAATAGCTCAATATCAGCACATATGTGATTCTGATATGAACCCATGGCTACTCGTTTGATATTGCGGTTTTACAAAAGTTTGACAGCACACGTATGTAAATAAATAGGAGTGTTTTAAAAACTACTTTCTGCCACTAATTCAAATATCAGGTTGACAGTTTATCAGATGAGCCCAAGCCTCTATTACTAAAGAAAAACGTCACTTCAGAACTAACAAAGGAATGTTGAGATGCTTCACTGAAGTGAATAGCTTACTGTATTATGTAGAGTATTATGAGAGAGAGAAGGACTGAGCGAGTGCCACCTGCATCTGATACTGCATTCATTCTTCAGCCCAGTCTCATATTCACAATAAAACATCAGTTTGAATGTCCACTGAAGAAAGAGATATCTTTGTTGTACGATCTTTCAGCTGTTAAGAGGATTTCCCATGATAACAGTGGTTAATGCATTTGTTGTTTGCATCCTACAAGGTGTTGCTGAAAGTAAAAATAATGTTTTTACTTTTAAATAAAAATATATTTTTATATTTCGAGGACCAGAATTAACAGTTGATTGTTTGTCTGTATGTAGGCCTGTGTGTGTATAAATTAATGAATGAATGACAATAAATGATGCAAAACATAAGAGTATCTCAAAGTTATTTTGTTTTTGTTTTTTAGTTTTGATTATTGTTTAATGTTTACTTTTAATGTTCGTTAAAAGAGTTTAAATAGGCAATATGTATACATAAAATGAACAAGCCTGTAAATGATAAATAAAGGAAAATAAAGTTTTCATGCAAACCAATGGTTGTGTGGAATATTTTACAAAAGTTTAGAGGATTTAAGTTAATCTGTAAACATTATTTCACGTATACAGTAAAAAAAGAAGAAGCTAGTATTATAATAAAAATGAATCAACCCATTAGTTGGGTTAAAACAAATTGGATTAAATAAACAACCCAATTTGCTGGGTAAAATTAACCCCATATGTGTTCTGTTCTATATTTACCCAGCCCTTGGGTTAAAAACTACCCAAATTGGGTAGTTTTTAACCCAGTGTTTTTTAGAGTGTAGTAGGGGCAGATGCAGGAAGGGTTTGGTTAAGGTTATTCTAGCTTAAATGGTTTCACATTTTAATATCAGTGTCTTCACGTTTTGGATAGTA
Source organism: Aspiorhynchus laticeps (assembly GCA_023376895.1). Classification (NCBI taxonomy): domain Eukaryota; kingdom Metazoa; phylum Chordata; class Actinopteri; order Cypriniformes; family Cyprinidae; genus Aspiorhynchus; species Aspiorhynchus laticeps. The sequence goes on along the minus strand of CM041794.1, from coordinate 24,223,591 downwards.
TAACATTAGTGCTAACTTTAGTGCAAATCATCTTTCTGACATACACTGGAGGGCAATAAAGGCAGGCTGAAGAGATGAATTCACTGAATCCATTTAAAAGAAAGGTGAAATAACAAATGTTGTCTTTGAGGTTTGATCACATGAACATTGCTTATTCTTGTGGGTTTTTGGTTAGTAACTCAAAGGCACCAGTCACTGTGTCTACTTCGACTACTGGGGGAAAGGAACCAAAGTCACCGTTTCCTCAGGTAAGATATTGTTGATACTCTCTGTTATTCCATTTTTATACAATTTTGAATATCAGGTAAGTGTTCTTGCCACAAATAACATGCAGCCTTATTTACAATTTTTGTCTTTGCTAATAGTGGAAACGGGGCGTCGGTAATCGTAAACAATATCGAGTAAAACTCTCAGATTAAAGAAAGTGCGCACTAAAATGTCTCAAAACTAGCTGATAACGTAGGCCTATGGCAAGACCGTGTAAAATGTACTGTTAGGGTAATGGTATGCTCGTATCGTAAATCTTCTCGTTGTGACGGTGCCTTTGACTACTGGGGAAAGGGAACAACGGTGACTGTAACATCAGGTAAGAAGTCAGATTTTCGTAGAGAACTACAAAAAAATGCATGTTTAGTAACAGACTTTTTATTTCACTAGTTTAAAAAAAAAAGAAATCATGGACAATGTTGCATTTAATTAAGAATAAATAGGGTTGTAGCTGGGTTTGCTGATATTTTCAAAAGTTTTTGTGCACTGAAGAAATTAAAAGTATCACTGTGACTACGATGCCTTTGACTACTGGGGGAAAGGCACGTCAGTCACAGTGACATCTGGTAAGAAGTAAACTTTAAATCTTTCATAAACGCTGACATGTGTTTTAAATGTAATAGGAAAACTAAATGTACAGACGACCGCTTGTCCGTTTTGCAGGAATTAAACTTAGACTGAATTAAAATGATAAATAGTCGAATTTGTGGCTTAGGATAATAAATAAAAGTGACTTGTCATACGAGCGTATGCTATTTTTGTACAATATCTTGGGTAAAACTGTCAGTGTGACAATGCCTTTGACTACTGGGGGAAAGGCACGTCAGTCACAGTGACATCTGGTAAGAAGTAAACTTTAAATCTTTCATAAACGTTGACGTGTTTTAAATGTAATAGGAAAACTAAATGTACAGACCGCTTTTCCGTTTTACAAGAATGAAACTTAGACTGAATTAAAAGGATAAATAGTCGAATTTGTGGTTTAGGATAGTCTAATAAATAGAAGTGGCTTGTCATACGTAGCTATTTTTGTACAATATCTTGGGTAAAACTGTCAGTGTGACTATGGTTTTGACTACTGGGGGAAAGGAACCATGGTCACCGTCTCGTCAGGTAAGAAAAACCTACTAAAACAAAATCTGATCTAAGTACGAACAATTGTGACAGGTAGGCTAATTTGTCAAAAAGTTTATTTATAGCTTACATATATAAGCAACATTTAAATGGCTATTTACTCTACGATTAGGACAATTAAAGTCGCGACATGTCTTTAGAGTTTTGCTGTGCAAAGATTCACATTAATTATGAATAATTAAATTTTACATAAGTTGATGTATACACGCATTCAGATAAAACAACGAATCGGCTACAGGTCATTCAACAGATCCTGAGCATTTTGAGTCGCATTTTTATTCTGCACTGTAACATTAAATAATATCGTGTACTGAAGCGGCACCAAAGTCACCGTCACAAACAGTAAGATTTTATTATTAATTGCAAGGACAGTTGTATCGTAAAATATGACAAAATGTCACATGTATGTGTTTTTATGTACAGTTTTCTTATTATATCTTAAGAGTTTTCTATTGATTGTTGTCAATGAATGGTTATTCCATTAGAAAATGTATAGGCTACATAATTTTATAATATTTCGTTGTATAGCCTATATGCCAAGCTGCTAAAAACGAACAAAAATCAATAACTGTAGTTATTGTTAAGCAAACCACTTTAACTATTCATTCTGCTCGCAAGTGTTGTTAATCTGTGCAAATATTAGAAGCTGAAAACAGCTAAATATGACTAAATAACTGACTGCAACGTGTCTCGTGCGTCGTTTAAACTTTAACACTGCTGACCACTAGGCTTACTTTTTATATTTTAAAATAATAAACTGAATTCCGCTATTACTAAGAAAATGCAATTTCTAAAATAGCCTACAAATTCAGTTCTAAATAAATAAATAGGCAAGTAGTCTAAAACACCGTCGTAGGTCTTATGTCGATACCCGACCGTTATTTAATAAATAATTACAAATTGATTTAGGCCAATTATCCTATTTCAAATTATTCCAAAGTTCAATGTTACAATAATGATATTTATATTATGTATGTCTACTTTAATTCTCGAAAGGTTGGGACTGTTTTCGTTTGTTCGTTTGGATCACACTTTATTTTAAGTTTCAATTCTCGCTATTAACAAACCATTAACTACGACTTTTGCCTTAATTATACTCATAATTTTATTTAAAGTTAGTAAGGTAGTTGTTAAGTTTAGGTATTGGATCGGGTTAAGGAATGTAGAATATCGCCATGCAGAATATGTGCTTTATAAGAAAATAAACAGCCAATATGTTAATAATAGACATGATAATAAACAACTAATAGCCTAGTGAGAATTGGTTCCTATAGCCTACTAAAGTGTTATATTTGTTTGTTTTTAACTTACACATTTCATAGGTTATGTGAGCGATTCATTTGAAACTAACTGAAAAGTAATCCATGCAGTCAACATTTCCAGTAATAAATCAGTTTAGATATATAGGCTAACACTTTATTTATTACAGCATCCAAGAAAAAAAAATTCACCTAATTCGCAAGATTTTGTGTTTTATTATGCGGCTCGTCGAAATACTTGATTCTATTTGGTCAAAATGTAATTGTCTCTACAGCTGAATCATCTGCGCCGAAGTCAATCTTCGCCATGTCTCAGTGTACTTCTGATGCTGATGGGTTCCTCACCATCGGCTGCATGGCAAGAGGTTTCTCACCTGCGGACTCACTTACCTTCAAATGGACGGATTATGCTACGAAGGTGTTGAGTGATGTCGTGCAGTATCCAGCATTCGGGGGGAATGGAGAATATACCAAAATCAGCCATCTGCGCGTGAGAAAAAGCGATTGGGATCCTAAAAAACCATACAAATGCGAAGCTTCAAATTCTAAAGGCACAAAAGTTGTTCCTCTAGCTCCACCATGTAAGTTACATTTTTAAAATGTCTAACATTTTACATTAGCTACTTCATGTGTCTCTCTATAGTAACTTGCTGTTGGATTAAGATTATGTTGTTGTTTCTTTGTGGAGGCTCATGTTTGATTGGAAATTTTAGCACACTCTTTGGTTTATTTAACCAGTGAACCTTCTGTTATAACTGTGGATGTCAAGCAGTTTTCTCTATCAAAGTCTGATGTCAGTCAATGTTTACACCAGCGGAGAACAGCAAGGCTCTAAAAATGCTAGAACAGAAAAGCACATTATAGGCTACACGATTACTTTAATCAATGAAATACCCCTAGGCTTTCAGAAGTATTTCAGGGAGTATATGAGATTTTTCCCCGCTGTATAAACCAAAATGAAAGAAGAAGATGAAGAAAATTTAAATATAAATAGGCTATACAACATTTAACATTGACGTTCAAACTGAACTACAATAGCATCTTATTGGCTTGCTTTAAAAGGTATGTTGCACTATTTTCTTTTGCTTTTCATGTCCCCTCTGCTTTCTCCTGTATGTTGCCAGCCCACCGCCAGATGTGCGTGCAACTCTGTACTTAACAGTACCTACAAAAATGGAGTTAGACAATGGAACAGCAACTTCATGTGTTTAGCCCAACGCTTTTTCACCTAAAACATACACGTTTAAGTGGTCTCTGGATGGTAAGGAGGTGACAAAAGTGATAGACAAATGTGACAAAAGTGAGAAGAAAGGCTCAGTAACCGAATATAGCGCCACAAGCATTTTGCAAATCAGTGCCGACGACTGGAAGCTAAACAGCAAAATTAAGTGTGAGTTCGACCACAAGGCGGGAAATGAAGAAAAAGAGGCCGTCTTCACAGGTATTTTTTTTCTCTTGAGAACTGTGAATGTTTTGAAAATATAAAATTTATTTGATTTTTTTTTTCTATTTCTTTATTCATATTATGTTGACATCTTCCCAAATCTGTCTGATTTTTGTACCCAGTTACTGATCAAGAATGCAGCGATGTTGCTGTTGATATAGTGCCTCCCTCCTTGAAGCCATGCTAAAAAATAGAACAGGAGTGCTGAAGTGCAAAGCTTCGGCAGAAAATCCAGGATTCACCAAAATAACAATAACAGCGAATGGTAATGTCATCACTGAGACAGAAGTAAAGGGCAACGAAAGATTTGTGGAACTTGACGCCCAATAGGCTTTGAAGAATGGAGCAACGGCACTGAATTTGCATGCACCGTTGAACACAAGGAGCTAGCAGGGCCAAAGATGACTACATTCGTCAGAGAAAATGGTATGGGTTTTTCTTTTTGTAAAACATAATGCAGTTCATGCTTTCACAAGGTCTCTTGATTTATACCATCTTTCATTACAATTGACGTTAATATAGAGTTTGACAAAAAAATAATAAGGAAATGACTCATGACTCATTCTGGTCTTAACTGTGATCTTGTATTACTTAGGTAAAAAACCCAAGAAACCCACAGTTTTCGTATTAGCACCCCCAGAGCACAAACCGGATGAACCGATGACCCTGACATGTTATGTGAAGGACTTCTACCCCAAAGAGGTGTTTGTGTCTTGGCTTGCTGATGATGAACCTGTGACTTTTAAATACAGCACTAGCCTGCCAATTCAGAAAGATCAATTCTTCTCAGTCTACAGTCAGCTAACAGTTAATGATTCCAAGTGGAAGAATGGTACATTGTTCAGTTGTGTCGTGTATCACGAAAGCATTGATGAGAAAATGCGCGTACTGACAAGATCTATTAATGATAATACTGAGAAGGCAGGTGTAATTAATCTAAGTATGAATACACCTGTATGTTGCAAGGCCTAGAGCATTGTGTATGTGGTGTCTTCATGTTATGCCTGTTAAGTGTTCATCTTGTTTTCTCTTTTTTCTTTTGGTTTTTGGGTTGCATGTCCGTTTTTGTAATTGTGTTGGTCTTTAATGTTTGTGGCTCTTGCTTCTTTGAGATACTTTCTTGCATATTACATTTAGGAAAATACTAATAAAAAAAGATACAAAGCATAATTCCTGTGCATTTAATTTCTGTTATAATACCAGTTTATAATATTTCTCTGTCACACAGCATATGTGAGCATCAAAGATCGCAAACATCAATAATATAACATAACATAAATTGAAATAAAAAATGCATATATATATTTATTGAATGACACAACATGTATTCAAATTAAATCATGAAACTTCAGCTAAAATATAAAAAATGGAAGAATAATAACCAAAGCAAATTTTTAAACTAATTAAGAAATCCCATAAAAAATAAAAATAAAAAATATTTTAAAATATATCAAATCTAAATATATAACTTTGCAGTTAAAAAAGACAAAATGACATTAAAGCTGTACCGTTAGCTGGCACATAAAATGCTTAATAATGGACGGAAATGTTTGTCAGCGTGTGTGTGTGTGTGCATATTGTATGTCTTTTGTACTGTTTGATATTCTAATCACCTAAACACATTATGCTCTCCATAACAGTTCAGTTATTAGAGATTGATCATTTATAGCCACATCAGTTCGTCTACAGCATGCCAAGACACATTCAGCTGACTTATTTGAGGTTGTCAGGGTCACCTTTCTTTGCAAATATTTCTATTGTGTTTTAACTATGTAGTTAATGTGGCTACATAATTAACAAGATGAAACATGGCAGATGAAAACCTCAAATTTCAAAAACAGTATAATTCAATCAAGGTTCTTTCTCTGCCACAATATTCTAATTGGTTTCCTTTTACTGGATATTCCTGCCCTCAGTCCACTTGTCTAATATTATATGAGGATGGGCAGATGAAGTGATTAAAACATTATAATTATAAGAGAACATGTTTGTGCTGGACAGTGGCATTATTGTCCTGTAAGTCATTCAAATGTGTTTTTTGTCTGTTCCCACAGAACGGATTGTGTGGATAGAGAATCCTCTTTCCGAAGTCATTGATACAGATGATAGTGGCATTGCAAACACCGCTGTAACCTTTGTTTTCCTGTTCCTCATCACCTTGTTCTACAGCATAGGGGCTACTTTTGTTAAGGTATACAATTTATTTATTTTTTTTAGGTGATTTTTAGTTTAGGATAAACATGAGACTATATTTTATAGGAGCATTTTAAATTTTGTGCCAATTATTTAGTCATTTGGGGAGAGATGATGCAAAAAAAAAGGTGTCCTTGCTTTTTAACATATATTTAACTTTGACGTACATTTAACATATGCATGTTAAACAGAATTAGTTTTTCTGGCTCTAATTGGTGTCAATTTATGCTTTCAGGAAATAATAGATTCCTTTAAGGACATGCAAGATCTCTCAGAAAAACTGCGCTTCTCTTTTTTCATTATTGTAAATATGTGATTGTGATGTTTGTTTGTTTTTAAATTTTACTTTAATAAAAGAAAGAATCCATTTGATTGCTCTTGTATTTTTTTCTCTCTCAAGTTTACAGAATTTCATCTCACGGAGAAACTCTGATTTGCATGATCAACTCTAATGCTGCTCTAAACATGTTTATTTAATCTACAAGGAGTAACATTTATTAACACAGAGAAGTATTTAAAAGCCCTTTTGAAATATGTCCCTGTTTTCTGAATGTAAAACTTACACATAATTTTCTCTAAATCTGCAAGACTTTGTTCTTTGTGAGATGTGGATATTTGTGAGTGTAAATATTTCATGCTGCAAAGTATATTAAAACATAAATTGCATAACAAGCAAGTCGTTTTATGTAAATGGCAAGGTGTTTCTTCCTGTGCAGATGTGCTCAACCATGTCTCAGAGATGCAAATGGTTTTCAGTTCTGCTTTTGGTGGCTATTTCAGCTTGACTGTTACTTAACGTTTCCATCTGCTATTTGCTACGTTCACTGAAGCATGATTCTGATTTCCTCTTCTGTCCGTCTTTGTTTTCAGTATCGGCAACATTTAAAAACTCCCATGATATAAATAACCACCACACTGAAACATCAACAGCATTAATTTGCATGTCTATTTGAATTTATTGAATAAGCATTTTCATAAATTCTGAAGCTTTTTTTTAACCACACTGCCTAAGTTAATTGATTTTCATCTCTATTTTAATAGCAATACGTGTCTATAAGCCTACTATTGCTCTGCTGAGTAGAGTGGACGGTGGCAGGATTGTGTTGGAGTGCCAGTTGAATGATTATTTCCCAGACAAACTTACTGTACAATGGCTTGAGGGGGATAAATCTGTCAAGGTCAAACTGATAAAAAGTTTCAGAACACTGATAAAGGCGAGAAAAACTACACGTACATAAGTCAGCTAATTATCAGTGCCCCATACGAAGACAAAAAGTACACTTGTGAAGCCACCCCCAACTCTGAAGTGTTCAAGAAAGAATACATTTATAAAACGTGCATGGGTAAGTTGAGCATAATTAAGAAAAAAATGAACAACTTTCAAAACCTAATGTCTGGCTCATTGAAATGTTTGAAAGTATATTTATTGTATGAGCATCAGTACATGTGATTATTGGCAGAATGTAAAAGCTAACTTTATTTATTTCACCTGTACAGCAAAGTGTTTGTCCAAACCTTCAGTCCAATTAAGAAATCTCATCTCAGAGACATTATTCGGGAGAATCAGGTCACAATTTCCTGCATTGTTGAAGCACCAGACAACACTAAAGTGTCATGGTCAACAGACAGTGTAAGTAAAAGTTCCACCAAAGAAGTCAAAGACCAGTCCAATAACATTGTGAGCAGCTTGACTTTGTCCAGAAATGATTGGATGACTCTTAAGTCTGTTGTTTGTTCCGCTAAACATCCATGTTTCCCAGAAGAGAAGGCTGAAATTCCAGCTGGTAAGGGATTTCTTTTCAACTGATCTGAATTTGTCAATGCACTTTATGACAATTTAGCTTCTAAAACCCGGATATTGTGTGATAAAGAGTATTTTTGCTCCTCAGATGTTATAAAGACAGATCCTTTAGTGGTGATCAGGAGGCCTTTTGTGAAATCAATGCAGACAGCCAGTCCTGTGCTGGAGTGTGTTGTAAATGGTCTCCTCTGGTGAGGTCTGCATCACCTTCCAGGCTAATAATGTTGATAGGTCAGGATTGAGTTGTGTGGGATTGGGCCCCGTCCAAAACATTATGGTCCTTGACCACACATTTTACAATACCTAGAGAGCACCAGAGGGATGGAAAAACCCTTACCTGTAAAGTCATTGGCCCTTCAGATCCTGGACATCCCAACCTACTGGAAACATTTTTGGTGAGGAATGAACATTTCATCAATACCTCATTAATTTTACACGGGACATTATTTGATGTATTGACACTTTTTTCCTCAGGCGATCCTACCATGGAGCTTGCTGTTGTTCCCAGTGTGGGTCGATCTAGTTCAGACTTACAGAAGCTGCTGTGTTCTGCGACAGGATTCAACCAAAAATCAAGTGGCTTTCAGAATCTAGGGAGAAACCTGGCAGAGCTTTAGACCCCACAATGATGGAAGATGGACTTGTGAAAGCGTACAGTGAGATAGTGGTGCCACAGCAGAGGTGGAATCAAGGTTTAGCTTACACCTGTCAGACCGATAACGAACACAGTGGGAAAACTGCTGAGAAAAGCACCAGTATTTGCACAGGTAAACATGCCAGATGTGACAGGAACCCAGATGTTCTGCAGTCAGAGATCAAGTAATATTTTTAAATGAATTCCAGATGATTTTTTAGACATGAGATCTGGTTTGTGTCATGATGACACAGTAATTTTTGTGTTGTTCTACAGCAAAGATGTTTTATTTGTTCTCAATATTCTTTTTAAAATTTCTACTAACATTTATTCTTGACAGTATAAGAATCATCACAGGATTTTCAGCTGAATGTAATGTTAACTTTATTCCTTTTACCCTGTACAGCACAATCTGTGTCCAAACCTTCAGTCCAAATAAAGAAATCTCATCTCAGAGACATTATTCGGGAGAATCAGGTCACAATTTCCTGTGTTGTTGAAGCACCAGACAACACTAAAGTGTCATGGTCAACAGACAGTGTAAGTAAAAGTTCCACCAAAGAAGTCAAAGACCAGTCCAATAACATTGTGAGCAGCTTGACTTTGTCCAGAAATGATTGGATGACTCTTAAGTCTGTTGTTTGTTCCGC
>CM041794.1:24098099-24214109 GCA_023376895.1 Aspiorhynchus laticeps | reverse complement strand
TTAAACCCACAACTCAGATTTTTCAAGATTTGAGTCTTTTTTAAATAACATGTAACAGACAGTGCTGTTTATGTCAGTCCCTTATGAATATACTAAATGAAGATTTTGTTTCTGTTTAGTCTCGATTGCAGCCGTCACTGTGTTCCTCTATGCATGGCTGGTGCCTCTAGGAGTTTGGGGCTTCCTGAAGTGGCGTCAAAGTGTTGAGAGACACATCAGCGGTTACACGTTTTTAGAGACTGTGTGTGTCTATGGTTATTCTCTGTTCATTTATATCCCTACCTCGGTAAGTTTGAGATAATGTTTAAGACACGGTCAGACTGGTTGACGTTGGATCTGATAAGGTAACTCCATCTCTGTTTTCAGATATTATGGACCATTCCCGTCAACTGGCTCGAGTGGCTATTGATGGTCATTGCCATGGTGATCTCAGGCTCAGTGTTGGTAATAACGTTCTGGCCAGCTGTTCGCGATGACACAAGACTAACAGCATTCGCTACCATGGCAGTAATCGTGTCACTTCATGCCCTTCTGGCTGTTGGCTTTAAGGTGAGAGAAACTCTTCAAAGGAATATTTCAAATCAAATACACCTTAAACACTATCAGCTATGCTGTTAATAACCACAGAATATAATTGACTCATCTTTGATAAAACTCTTTAAATTAGCCTTTTAAGGTGAAACTATTCTTAGGAGCAACTGTTTATGTTACCATAATCTTTCTGTGAATACAAGGCACAAGTAGCTTTTGGTTACTTTTATAGCTGGTTATGGCATGTTGAGAGATTGGATATTACTTAACATATTTAATTGGAACCAGTTTGATATCACAGCAAATACACTTTTCAACATATTTCATTTTTACAAACCAGAGGATGAGTCCATATTAAATTATGTGGTAATTGACAACAACAGATAGTGCTTAAAGTGATTTATGATGTTACATGCACTACCGTTGAAACGTTTGGGGTCAGTGTGTGTATATATGCATGCATGTATGTATATTTATATATACACACATAACACACCTAAATATAATACATATAATATAAATACTTTTACTTACTATGTTTAATTCGCAAGAATGCATTCAGTTGATCTAATGTAACCGTAAAGACATCTACAATGTTACAACAGATTTCTATTTGAAATAAAAAAAAAAATAACTTTGTATTAAAGTTTCCACAAAAGTATTAAGCACAACTGTTTTCAACATGTATAATAATAAGAAATGTCTCTAAGAAATGCAGCAAATCATATTAGAATGATTTCTGAAGGATCACGTGACACTGAAGACTGGAGTAATGATGCTGAAAATACAGCTTTGCTTCAGGAATAAATTACATTTTAAAATATTTAATACTAGAAAACAGGTATTTTAAATTGTAGTAATATTTCACAATATTACTGTTTTTACTGTAATTTTTATAAATATTACTAACCCCAAACATTTGAACGATAGTGTATTCTGTACAAAGGACTGAAATAAATAACATAAGCATTACCTCCCCTTCCAACTGCTCATTTTTTTTTCTGGTAAAATGACACCATCCATTACAACAAACACTCAGCTTTAGTATTTAATACATTTCTATCTCTCTTTTTTAGCTCTACTTCTTCAAAACGCCAACACACACAGGATCATCGTACTCTGGACCACAGACTAGCCCAGCCACAAATCACACAACACTTGCTGTGGGAAAGCCTCAATGACCAACTGAATGGGAAAGTAGGAGTCTTTATATTCAAAGGACATGAAAAATGTGTAGTAATTATGATAACTGAGCAATGGAGGAGTTCAGATTGGTGTGCTGATGCTTGATGCACACAAGCATTCCCAGCAAACACATCGAAAGCGTTTCCAGTTTGTAACTAACCCAGCAGATAAAATAACCTCCCTCAGATCAGAAGTAAAATCACAATGACTTACTGATGACTTTAGTTTGTAACATTTTTCTTTAATACATAGTGACGTGCCTGATAATATTTTCTTCAAGTGTTATGGTCACTTGTTTTTTTGTTTCTTTCAATCAAAATAGAGTAATTTATAAGAGTGATCTATGATCTTGTATTACAGTGAACTGATTTGAGGTTATAACCCCTGACTGCTTTCTTTCCTTGTAGGCTACTTTCTCTCATTATTCTGTAAGTTGAGAGAAAGTACCTGTATTAAGTATTTAATGTTGCTTTCCTGGACAGTTTTCTGCTTGACACTGTGGATTAAAATCATTCTTGTCAGGGTCAAACGTCTTTTTGAGCTTGTTTGGTATGAATGTGGACAGATGCATCACCACTCCTACTTAGACCACAAATTTCTAAAAAGGTATGCTTTGCACTTATTTAATATACAAGTCAATCTTTTAGGGATAGTTCAACCAAAAATGAAAGTTGTCATTTACTCATCCTCATGTCATTCCAGACCTGTGTAACTTTGTTTTGTGGAACATAAAATGTTATTTTGAAAAGTGTTGGTAGCAAAACTATATTGGTGCCCACTGACTTCCACTGTATGGACAAACACTTTCTCAAAATATATTTTATGTTTCACAGAAGAAACTAATATGTTTTTGAAATATATTTTATGTTTGGTTGAACTATCTTTCAAGAATCATTTAAAAAGATACTCCCCCCAAAATTCTCACTATTAACCCTCATGTTACACCTATATGACTTTGACTTTTATTCCACCAATCCAGTTCAATCAGCGCTTTTTCATAAAAAATAAATAAAAATGAACAGTGCCCAGTGGCTGACAATCAGAAAGGACATAACAGGACCTCAGAATGAGTCCCTATGACTAAAAGTAGTATTCTGAAACAATACAATAACTTTGTATTAGGAAAAAGACAAAAGTAATTGTTGAAATTGTGCACTGGCCACTTTAATTATATGGAAAATAGCAGCTTAGGCAGCAAAATTTCTCCTTTTTGTTTCATGAAAGATAAGTCATATGGGTGTCAAACAACATGAAATATTACAGAATTTTCAATAACACTTTACAATAATGTTCTTTACAATAATGTTAATATTTTTGCAGCTTTTATCTTGGTTAAATGTTCATTTCTACAATTTATCATTAATTTCAAGTTATATAAACTAACATTAATATATTTTAAACAATAATAATCAAAAGTATATTCATAAACTGACATTAACCATAATAAATGCTGTAAAAATAAATTCAATGATACCAAAATGCATAAAAGCAAATGGAACGCCAATGTAAAGTGTTACTCTATTTTCTTTGCCTTCTGTTTAAAGGAATAGTTCACCCAAAAGTTGTCATTATTTACTCACCCTCATGTCGTACCAAACCTGTATGAGTTTAAGTTGAACACAAAAGAAGATATTTTGAAGAATTCTGAAGAACCAAGCAGTTGTTGATATCCATAGTAGGGAAAGAAATAGTATGGAAGTCAATGGGGACCATCAACTGTTTGATTACCAGCATTCTTCAATATATCCTCTTTTATGTTCAACTTAAACTCATACAGGTTAGGTACGACATGAGGGTGAGTAAATTATGGGAAAATTTGAATTTTTGGGTAAACTATCCCTTTAAGACATCCGCTTTGCCATCTATAACCCATCCAGGGGTGCATTTCCCAAAAGCAAAAACGCTCCCCAGATCATATGACTTATCAAACTACCCCCCCCCCCCCAATGTCATCCATAAAACAAAACAAATGCTACTATAAGCAGCCACACTTATGGACTTCTCCATCAACATTTAATTTGCTCCTTTTTTTTGTCTGTTTTTTTTTTGTGAAAAAATCAAAAACAAAACAAAAAGTTAATCCTACAAACTAGCAGACATGGTTGTTTTCATCTCATGATCTCATGACAGTTGCTAAATCAAACTGAATTAACTGAAAGAAAAAAAAAAAGTGACTGGAAGCGGTGCATACGACTTCAAAGTCTTGGATGGGGCTATCATCATATCATACATCCCCGGTGTGGGAGAGAGAGGAGAGAAAGAGGGGGAGGAAAAGAGGAGGAAAATTATAGCTAGTCAGGCATCACTTGATCTCCTCCTTTCCTCAACAGGTCTCACAACACACAGAAGTTGACAAGATAAGGGTTCGGGGGATGTAAACTAGGATACTGCAATTCCTGTTGCAGCGGTCAGTGTGTGTCCACAGACCTCACTGTTTATGTCGTTCATCCATCTGTCTTCTCCCTCTCCCCCTCCCCCAAGTGCTGACTGTCCTTCCCAGCACTCCGCCGTCCTCCTTGTCTGATAATGGAGGGTTTTGGTGCTGGTATTCTTATTCCTAAAACCTTTGTGTCCTTATAATTGACAAACAATGAATCTTCCAATTTACAAGTCAGATTTGCGTTGATATGGAGTCGGAGGTCAACAGAAGCAGTCTCAATAATCCATGCTCAGAATTCACCTCAGGGAACACCAAGCGACATAAATCTGGGACTGCACTACATTAAAACGCACAGTCAGAAATGGAATGAAAGTAAGACGATCTCTATCAACACTATGGTTGTCTACAGGCAGGATCCAGCGGTACTGCGCTAGTAGTCGTAATGAACTTTGTGAGCATCTACAGCACGTGTCCATTTCTTCTGGCGAGTGATGAGAGGTTGCGAACATCTAGCCGAGTCGAGATGGCCGTCAGAAGCCCATGCTGAGAGAATCGAGATGCGATAGCCAGTCGATTTCACTGGAAATGTAAAAAAGCCGAAGGTGAAGTGCAGGTACAACGGAGCTGGAGCTGTTAGGAACAGTGGCAAGATCCTGCAATAGATCTCGTATTCATATCAATTGTCAATGAGGGCATTTATGTGGCTAAAAAAAGTGGGAGTTCATGAAGTAAGGGGGAACATGTGCACATTTGTAAAGCATTTATATATATATATAAAAGAAAAAAAAAAAAGTGTCCCGTCGTCAGCGTTCTTCCGAACAAGTCCTTTTCGTTGAGTCTTGAGTCTCTGGTTTGTGCTTTTTCAGCAAGCTTACAGACAAGTGCTGCCTCCTAGTGGCTGGTTGTGGAGCAGGCGTTGTGTGTGGTTGGGGTGGGGGGGAGAGCAACAATGATACACCTCAGATGTGTTGAACCGGCTGAATGCCTGCACACGTTAAACGTTATAGGTCCGTGGGACGGATATGTAAGAATAAAACACCAGTGAGAGAAACAGTTTAGAATATATATACATACGTATACATGTATATCTTTATAGAGAGAGAGCGAGAGAGACTATAAAGTGATGGTCAGAGACTGGTGCATTGGTTTTGGTATTCTGAATTTGGCTGCGGTCAGTTTGCAGGGGTTGGGGGGGGGGGGGGGGGGGGGTGTAACTGGACATGCAGAGTCCGTCCCTTGGCCTTAGCTCCCGTAGTGCATGGTGTTGCTGGGGATGGCCATAGGAGATGCCATGGAGATAGCCGGGCCGCCCATGGTGAACTGGTTGGTGACGGGGTAATAGGGACTGCTGCTGCTGGGACCCTGCTGGGCAGTTGTGGCCCCTGAGAGGAGAGAAAAGCAACATTACATCCTTTGTGTTTATGAGTGTGTGGCTAAATAACTAAAAGTGACCTGTGATGGCAAAATTAGTCGGAATGAGCAAATTTTCAAAGAAATGTTATTTTAATTTCCACATTCTCCATTAAAATACCTTCAAAATGAAATATATCTTTGTTGGAATTGGACAAAAAAAATTACTGAGTTACAGCCATTTGAAGGCGATAGTCTGACATAGAGAAAAATCGAGTTAAAAGCAAAATCACCTAGCAACTTGCACTATTTTCCTCCAATTATTTTCTTAATAATTACTATATTACTAATCACAATATAACTATTTTTCATTAAAAATAAGAACAAATAGTAGTTTAATCAAGAGCAGCGAGTGATTCTGTCTTTTCTTTTAATGTCTGATTAACATTGAGACAGATCTAGGCTACTGTAATGCATGGATCTAATAAAATGTTACACATCAGATTTCCCCAACCATTAGGCTAACTAAACGTTCATGTAAGACATAAGCGATTTTGTTTGAGTGAATCTTGCCAAGACATGTTTTGCAATAATGTACTTTATAGGGAGATCACGTGCTCTGGGGAGGCACGTCTTATGCATGCGCTTTGCAAATGTCAGTCAGCGCGATTGTTTTGTTTTCATCAGCATGGGTTTAAAAATTATATTTCACTGTTTCATGTCATTAAGAATTCAATATGAATATTCACAAAGCTGGAATGCTGTGCTTTGCAACAATAGACATACAACTTGTGGTGAGAAGCAGCACAACGTACAAACATTTTGTACCAACGTACAAAAATATAATTTTAGATGTTTAATTACTATTTGGACAATTGGGATCGCTAGAAGAGGGCTTAATGAACTCATTTTTGTGAAAACCTCAAATTTGGCCAAAACTGTCATTTTTTTTCACTACTTTTGCCTGTTGCTCAAAATTAGACTGTGCGCATTCAGAGTCATTTTGCCAGCATTGGTCACAAATGGAGACTGGAATAATGAAAACTTTTTTTTTTATGTAACACGCATCTCAAAAATACAACACTCATGGTTTGAGAACAAGTACAATGAGACTATTCACATGGTAGCGGCTAAAGATATCAATCTGCAGGCACTCGGCACACACTACCAGTACTGTAAAGGTCTATTCATATCACAGCAAGCTTGTTCAGGGCAGCACGATATTAAACAATGGACACCTTCACACTTAAAAACATTCTTTTACTGATATATTATCAGTTTACTGGGTCTACTCAGTACGGACAGAGGAAAAAAAATGGGAAATTCTGTCATCATTTTCACCAGATATTCCAAAACCCACATAGCTCTCTCATCTTCAGAACACAAATGAAGATATTTTTTAATATTCTCTCATCATCACAGAAACTCAGTCCGACTTGATTGACACACGAGACCCAAATAGGTTTGTTCTTGCACATCAAGCAAGCACATTTGAGCTTCTGTTTAACATGCGCTGATTAGTATTTATACATGAATAAAAGCTTTTACTAAAAGTTAATTTAGGTCTATGTAATTTTGGTAACACTTTAGTATAGGGACCAATTCTCACTATTAAAAAGTTGCTTATTAGCATGCCTATTATTAACACATTGGCTGTTTATTAGTACTTATAAAGCAAATATTCTGCATGACCATATTCTACAACCCTAATCTTACACAATATCTAAACTTAACTACCCTTCTAACTATTAATAAGAAGCAAATTAGGAGCTTTTTGATGCAAAATCATAGTTAATAGTGTGTTAATAGCAAGAATTGGACCTTAAAATTGTGACTAATTTTTTATGCATGAAAGTTTTGGGAAGTGTGGAAATTCAATGTCTAGACAAAAATGACGAGAATATGAAAAATATCTTCATTTGTGTTCTGAAGATAAACAAAAGTCGTATTTTCCCATTTGATACAAGATGAGGGTGAGCAAATTACAGAATTTTTGGGAGAACTATCATTTTATCTGTTTATGAGTCCAGGTTTTTCTTGTTTTAGACCCAGAGACACTCACCCTGGACGATTCCGGTGCTCATTATAGAACCCATTCTGGAGTGAGTGTGATTCACAATCCCCGTGTTCACTGGAGGGGAAAAAAAGACATCGCTTTTCAATTTACACAAGAACAAAATGTGATATGCATGAAACACATGAATATTTGACATGAAAATAAAGGAGAAAGTAATATAGCTGTGATATAGATAATATTAAACTGTAGTACTGTTGTATAGAAAACCTCTCAATAATTATTAATTGTACTATAAAAGGTATTAGAAGAGATATTAAAAATAAGCATGGTTAATGCTTATTAAAGGGGTCCTATTATACACTATTTTTTACACCAAGTAGTCTTAGTTTTGACTATTGGACTGGGGACTGGTGTTTTCATAACATTAAAAGGTGGGGTATTTTTTAAAAAATGCTTTAGAAAATGAGTTGGGGCAGAGTACCAAAACAAACTTCAGCCAATCAGCAGTAAGGGGCGTGTCTACTCAAGATGCGGGGGAGAGAGCGCTCAGTGCACAGGATGGACATTAGCCGAGAGACGACAGAATGATAGAGATGGCGGATAAAAAAAAATAAATAAAAAAAAAAATAAAAAAAAAAAAGGAAAACGTCTGCGGAACAAAAGGCGGCTTATACCATAGATTTTGTCTATGGCTTACATGTCTATGGCTTACACCGTGTCTACACGTGTCCGGTGTAGACATGGTGTTACGATAGGGCAAGAACCCGTGTAAATATCGGATCAGCTTTCCAGTGCTGGAGAGAACTCAAGGAGCTTTTTGCCGAGGTTGCTTTGTTTCTTCTCGATCAATGAGTAACATTGGTTTTGCTTTGTTTCACAGAACTAATCGTTGCCTGGGATACGTAATGCGTACGTATGTGTGGGGCGGAGCTATCAAAATAGGGGCGAGACCCTTTTGGGGTAGGGGCGTGTTTGTTTTGGTGATTTCAAATATCAACATTGGCTACCAGAAATAGCTTACCCCAACTTTAAGCTCTCATCTCAAAAGATCAAGATAAAGATTTGATCCTTCATGATGAGGCCTTTTAATATAATAAACTTTTTTTTATTTTTATTAACCTCAGCCTTTGGTTCTTAAAGGAATAGTTCACTCAAAAATAAAAAAAATCTGTCAGTTAATACACCCATGTTATTCAAAATCTGTATGATTTCCATTCATCAGAACACAAATTTATAGGGCTGGGACGATAAATCGATGCAGATTCTGAGATTTTCCGAATGCATCTCGACTCCTCTGGAATTGATTCTAAGCTTAGATTTTATCAGCAGATGGCGCTGCATGCTTTAGAAACAGCCGTACTCTGCTTGTTTCCAAATCCTTACACACACTTGAACCTAAAATAATCATTCACAAAATTCGAAGAAAAGGTTGAAGCGAATTACAAGGGTGTTCACAGTGGGTTGTGTTTACATTAATCTTGCGTCATAAAAGCATTCTGAGCCGAGGTGAGATTACAGACTCGGCCGAACACACAAGCGCTCTTCAGCATTCTTCATCAGCATTTGAGTATGTGGATAAAAACTAGAGTAGAGCGCCATCTGCTGTTAAAATCTAAGCTCAGAATCGATTCCAGAGGAATCGCGATGCATTCGGAAAATCTCAGAATCGATTCATGGATCGATTCTGCATCGATTTATCGTCCTAGCCCTACAAATTAAGATATTAATATTCTCACATCATTTCTGTCCATCCATTGAAGCATCAAGGTTTTGGTGGTGTGGAAGTATAGGAACACTGATCATCACATACATAAAGCTAAAAAAATGGTAAACACTGAAGCTCAAATAAACATGCTTGCCTGACATGTGTAAGCCAATGAGGTTAAAGCTTTTGTATTACTTAATGTCTTTTCACACCTTTTTGAAGTGTGAACATTTTTGTTTCAATTGATGGACAAAAAAGATAAAATAATTTGAAAAGTCTTGTGAAATTTGGAAAGACATGAGTGCGCGGAACCGATGAAACAATTTTCATTTTTGGGTGTAAAATCTGTTTAAAAACACCACAGAACTAATTTCACTCCTCATATGTGTATTTGTGAGCGTGTGTGTAAATATCCATACGTGCATGCGTGTCTGTACCAATGGGGATGAGATTGTTGTGGGACACTGTAGTCCCACTTCCGCCAATGACAGTGCTGAGATCATAGGCTGCAGGCATCCCTGACAAACACAGACAGAGCCAAACATTAGTGGCAGCACTCCAGTTATGCATCACACTTCAGCTAATGGATATGCATCGAAAAAGTGGTCAGAAATGGTTTTATCAGAGGCTTCCTGATGATGTACATGACACACCCATGCCTTGGTTCATGCTGTAGGTTCCCCCTGTGTTCCACATGTTCTCTGAGGGCGAGGAATAGTGTGAACCTGGAGGAGGGCTGGGTGTTGAGCCCGTGTACCTGCAGAACGCAGCACAGCGTCAGCAATGCATGTCGCAGACATCCTCTTACTGCTTTCCAAAGCAATGCGTCCAACTCACCGGAAGAAGGGGTTCTTGAGGTCAAGAAGATTACTGGACTTGGAGCCTGTCTGGTCCACTTGAGCAACAATACTAATGTCATAGCTTTGTCTGTGACAGGAAGTGGAAACAAATGAGACCACGAGAAGTAAAAAGCAAAACAGCCTGCGGGTTAAAACACAAAACACTGTGTCCTCACCTCTTGTTGGCGATTAAATGTGCAGTGCCTGACATCGTGTCCCCTGCCTTGGCAAAGAGAGGCGACTGCAGCAGACAGCGCACCTGGTACCAGTGAGTGAGGGGTTCTGTGGGGGCCGTGGAGAGCCACACCGTCATCCTGTTCAGAGAGACACAGCACAAGAGCACATCTCATAAAAATGTTCAGATTAACAAAACATTTGAATAGCTCCCTCATATCCAAGTATTCAAATAGTTTTAAAATCATGACCATATTCCCATACGTTGAAAAACTTATCATCAAGAGGAAATTAATATAAATCGTCACACAACTACTTAAGTTCATCCAAATGTATTTGGTGGAATGATTAAAATCTGAACTGATGTATGCTTACAGTCCACATACCATTTCTTTAATAAGAGTCATCATTCAAGTATCACTTAAAAGTATTTGTAAAATCTAACAAAAAAATATGTATTAAAAAACAAATAATGGTAACTTCATTTCAGGGTCTACAAAAGTCTTTGTAAAAATCAGACAATATGAATAAATAAAGGTAACTTAGTTCATTTCAGTGGTCCACAAAAATTCGGATTACACATGCACACTAAACAAACTTAAAAAAATGAACTGATCCCCTCAAAACAAATTGACAGTCATCTTTAATTTACATTGACAAAATTATAAATTTACAAAAAAAAAAAAAAATACAATATTCAAATAAATAAATAAATTAAAAAACAGATTGAAATGGACCAAAATCAGACCTAAGCACACTAGTGTGAATGCAAAGAGAACCTGATTTATATCACTTGTTTAAGTTTGTCAATTTAATGTAGTCTGAATTTAGTAATAATAATAATAATAAATTATATTGTTTTTACATTTTTATTTTAAATAATAGCATTAATAATAATACAATATTAAATTGGTTCAACAACAAAAAAACAACAACAACAACAAAAACAGAGTAAGATAGATCTGATCACACCACTGACACAGTGAAAGCACAGAAAACCAGGTTCTTTCACTTAGTTCATATTTTAGTCTATTTAAAATGGTCTGAATTTGGTTCTGAGAGAAAGGACTCAAGTGTGAAAACACTGAAGAGAATATGTTGGAACTTACGCTGATCCAATGAATGCGACATCAAACCAAAAAGCCAGCCCATGTACAAGCCCTGAATGCATCATGTGGAATTTGAAGGGGATTTCTATCCTGGAAAGAGCAAGAAAAGTATATATAAAAATGTGACAGTCTGACAGACTTCTTTTTGTACTTTTCCCATATACCAAAAGGCTGTGTTTAAATGCAATAAAATGAAGCATTTGGTGGAAACGTACTTGTAAAGATCCTCTTCTTTAGCGTCTAAAAAGTTCACTGTATATTTCACTGATTTGGCCATCAGAATCCTGATATCAAACGTGTCCTGAAAGAAATCACAGAATAAGTGAGAAAGGGTAGGATATCAAAGCTCAGTCCTACATGCAAAAGAGGATGAAGCAATCTGAATAAAACAAACTGATGTGCTGTGTGGCCTCTTGTCAAGGGCTGAGCCACAGTAAATCAGACTCAGTCCTAGCTCAGAGAGCGCTCCCGCCTAGGCCTGAACTCTGAAGGGTGCTACAACAGCGTCCCCTGGAGCCAGACCATAGCAGGTCACTGTCCCAGCAGTGTAACACCATTACAGGCACAGCGAATGCCTGAACAGCTGACTACTGCTGGACATAAACCACACACACAGACTGTAAACTACAATTATGATGTCTCGAAATCCATGGACTGAAAATCAAGCACACAATCGACAACTTAATTAGCTTCTCGAGTGCACAAAAGTAGAAAAAGTAGCTCTGACGGATTTCAAAAACACTGTGGATCCTAAATGAAAATCAACAACCAATATTACACAAGTAGAGGGTTCTTGTGCACAAAGATGTGCTTCATAAACCTTCCTTGAAATATCTAAATTCATTGCATACCCTCTGACCACACACAAACAGTGAGCTCAGAAACCCGGACCACGAAGTAAAGCCTTTCATCACGGGCACAAAGGTGAGCATACATACTTCACTTGAGTCTCCTATATGAAACTGCCACTGAATCCGTTTTCCTAATCCATGAACCTTGCTGCCTTTCTCCATTTCCCAGAAACATCCTCACCGTTCTCATTTGGGCTCAAGTTTGTAACCCAATCCTGTCCGTATTTACCCCCAAGGCCTCACCACTCCTCTATAACCAGTGAGGAGACAAATCTCCAGTTACCTTCATACCTCACACACTATTTTTCAGTGAAGGCACAAACACAAGCCCATGTGTTTATGGCTTTCTGACTTAAGAACTTTCCAAGCTGTGGCTAACTCTAAAAAGCAAGCATGTACTTATGAATTAACTTGCACACACCCAATCCGCCAGTCATTCCCTCCCATTTCTCACCACAATCGGCTGTCTGAAGTATTCATCTACTGCAGCTCCTCTCAGCGCAGACAGATCCACCCCATGGAAAGATGGCTGGTACCTGAAAGAATCAGTTTTGTAAGCATAAGCACAAAAGAAATGATCCAGTTACATCTTCTGCCACTGCCTTAAATGACTGTTTATTTACACTGAGACTATTATCTGCTACCCGTTAAATGACTGCCTGCTTATTTACTCACACTCGTTCTACATTCTGCATCTTTAATCTCCCCAGCCACCCGATGTCCTTATCCTCTTTTTAATAAACTCACCAGAAATTGGCCTTTGTAAACTGCTCCATGTAAAGCTGTTCATCTGTGAAAGGGGCGAGGTGCACATCTCCGATTGTGGGAAACATTTTGCCTGAGAGAACAGAGGTGTGTTACGTAAAGATATTGATACTCTATGTATACATCAGTCTTTTGTTGTTTGGTTGCTTTTACTAAAGAAAAAAAACTTTGTACCGTTGGGCTTGAGGAACTTTTTGGCATGCAGGTAGCTCTCCAGCATCCTTTCGTTGAACAGCATGTAGCCCATGGGTTCAGAGATGATTATATCCACCTGCTCAGGTAGGGACACTTCCTCCACTTTCCCAGTGATCACCACAACACGCTCTGACAGCCTGTTACTGTTCACAAGAACCTGTGGACACAATTATTAGCATTACTACTACTACTACTTAGCATGACGTTCAATTAGCTAATGCCAAAAGCCATCCCATTACATCTTATCTTATTACGAAATTCTGCATTTGGCACAGTACCAGCTTCTTGGTATCAATACTAAATATGACCCTGGACCACAAAACCGGTCTTAAGTCCCTGGGGTATATTTGTAGCAATAGCCAAAAATACATTGTATGGATCAAAATGATAGATTTTACTTTTATGCCGAAAATCATTAGGACATTAAGTAAAGATCATGTTCCATGAAGATATTTTGTAAATTTCCTACCATAGATATATCAAAACTTAATTTTTGATATGTAATATGCATTGCCAAGAACTTCATTTGGACAACTTTAGAGGCGATTTTCTCAATATTTAGATTTGTTTGCACCCTCAGATTCCAGATTTTCAAATAGTTGTATCTCGGCCAAATATTGTCCAATCCTAACAAACCATACATCAATGGAAAGCTTATTTATTCAGCTTTCAGATCATGTATAAATCTAATTTTCGAAAAATTGAAACTTATGACTGGTTTTGTGATCCAGGGTCACAAATCTATTTGTCAAGCATTCAGGTCTTTTTATAGGAGAGGAATAATAAAAAAAAATCCAACAATTATAAATAGAATAGTTTACCATCACTTATATCATAGTTTTTTTGGTACAGATATCCCACGTCACTTAATTACCTGCATTTTATAAATGATTAAATGTGATTTTACATGTGAAATATACCCTACATATTTGTGAAATACACTACCATTCAAAAGTTTGGGTTCAGTGAGATTTCTTTGGAAAGAAATTAATAGCAAGGATGCAGTGAATTTAATTAAAAGTCACTGTAAAGACGACATGTTACAAAATGTTAAATGTTTCTATTTAAAGATTCAAAAAAAAAAAAAAAAAAAAAAAAAAAAAAAAAAACTTTCCACAAAATATAAGGCAGCACAACTGTTTACAACATTGATAGTAAGAAAAGCGACAAAGCAGCAATTAGAATGATTTCTGTAGGAATTAATCATGTGACACTGAAGACTGGGGGTAACGACTGATGAAAATTCAGCTTTGCATCACAGGAATAAATTACATTTTAGTATATATTCAAATAGAAAACATTTAAATTGTAATATTATTTAACAATATTACTGTTTGTTTGATCAAATAAATGCAGCCTTGGTGAGCACAAGAGACTTCTTTTAAAATCATTTTAAAAATCTTACTGACCCAAACCTTTGAACAGTAGCGCATGTTAGTGACGGAGGCATCTGTCATACCTCTGCATGTTGAGCCATGGTACTGGCCTCCACAGCATAAACTTTACGAGCACCAGCCTGAACTGCGAAAAATGACAGAATCCCAGAGCCACAGCCTACATCCAGCACCACCTGAAACAGACAGGACAGACAGGGAAGACCGAAAACAAGAATCACATGATATGACAACCAGGTCCAAACTGCAGGTTTAATTTAATAGCAATTCATTGAGAGAAGCATTCCCAAGGAATAACCTTTTTACACGAAGTGGACTCAAATGTCCATTTTCCCTTAGTTATAATAGGTCAACTGTTTCAGTTTTAGATATTTTGGTCTGGACAACATCAAAGCTAAAAGTCAAGGTCATAGTCAAAATGCCTGACTAATGAGATTTTTTAAATGGAGAACAAGAAATGCTACAATTCTGAAACTACTCAACTCCATGCATCTACAAATGCACAACCTACAATCTATACAGTAACAGATGTATCAACAAGAGAAATAACAGTACTTTATCCTTGAAGTCAGTATGATTCTGAAGGATGGCCCGTTGATATGTTCCAGTTCGCACGTAATCCTGCATCATGTTCTGTTGCTGAGAGAGGTAGCCATAAAACTGAAGAGAAAGAGAAAGAGGGCATTCATATCAAGCCACTTCTGTTGAAGTCAAATTTCTCCATTAGAAATTAAGGGTAGTCTGGATACCTTTAAAACTCATTTAAAATATCTCTTAAGGTTGTAAGACAAGAATAAAACTGGTTTGTCAAAAGACAATGTGTTTTGTTTAAGCATGTTAATTAGAAGCCAAACACACCTGGAAATACTGTACAGCTGAGGACTCCTCCGTCCTGTCACTGAAGACTGAGTGTTCACCCCCATGTCCACGGCAATTCTTCAGGAGGTTATAGAACGACGAGAAATCTAGCAAGCACAACACCAGAGAATACATTAAGAGATTGCCAGCGTCATAGCACCATCTCTTCATTCAGGTTTGCCCACAGTCATTTAAATTAAAAGTTTGTACACAATGAGTGACTGCAGCTGTGCTTATATGAATGTTTGTTTGTTTATAGTTAACAGCATGCCAGCTACCATGGCTATATTCATGGAGAGAAAATTATTATTTTTTTATCTTTGATTACAATTCTAAAACTAAAACTTGTTTCACTTCAATTTCATTAGAGGCAACTGAAAAGTAAAAGAGTGAAACTCAAAAGAGTCCTAATGGACATCACAGTCCATCAAATGCTTCACTTGTCTGAATGTCTCTCAGCAAACTGCTAAATTACCATAAAGGCTGATGTGCCTGTAAAAGAAGGTGAGTTTTACCTGCTGGAGATGCAAACTGCAGGAGGACACTGTTACAGCCCAGAGTAATAATGAAGGACTGCTTCCCAACACGACTGCATTCTGTCTCTCGTGATACTGAACACTTAAAGACACACGTCTCCTCATCTGTGGAGGAAAGCAAATGCATGGATGTTAATAAGCCTCACCCTAAAACAGATCAATGTTTTTGTATCACAAATCACACTGTTTACAATTTTCATTGAAGAAAAACTGAACAACAAGAGCAACACTGGACCCCGTTGACTTTCATTATATGCACAAAACAAGACTTTCCTCAAACATTTGTGCACCATAGCAAAAAATAAATAGTAGTCATACAGGTCTGAAACGAAACATTAATTTTTAGGTAAACTATTGCTTTAAGATGGGACAGGAGAAATTATATTTACCAATTTAAAGCAGCATTTCAGCTTTACGCTATGTCCTTAAAGGTTACTACCACCTAAACATAAATCAAGCTAAGCTAGACCTGTTCATAAACATTAAGTTGGCCTACTAACCCCTGCAACAGTAAATGGTGAAGCCAGGATGAGGGATTTTGTCATCTATTTGCCCAGCTGTTGTAGGATTAGGTCAAGCTTTCCACAGACAGATTAGGCTGGTATTCATTTATATAATTGAGCTGAAAACAAGTACAGTCTATACAGCATCTGAAGAAAGTACCTCTTTAGCTTTAGCGTGATGCTTGGCATCTACTGTTCATAACTGAAGGCTTTGCTCTCCTAAAACATCCTAAGACAGGTAAACTAAGTATGTTTTTACTGGCTAACATACAGTATAATAGTATTTATTTGGCTAACCCACGCTCATTTTTGTTTGGAACGATGAATTTCACACATGCTGATACAGGTTTTGTTGACTTTGTTGTTTGTGCTTTGTAAAGCACATTGAACACTGGCTTAAAGCACTACAGAGTTATTACTATTAATATTATTACTGCTATCATTAGCAACCTTGTCAACTGCACAACAAGGTCAGCCATGTGAAGTCAACACTGCTGGACGCATAAGAGGTGAACAGATGGCACTAATTCATAATCCAACACAAGTGGAAATCATTTTAATACTTCCATGAAGTGTCAATTTATTTGTAAAAAGAAAAAATAACTTTTAGCACCTTTAGATCTTAATGTTTACACAACAATAAATATTTAAGAGCACTCTCTCGTGCGTAAGTTCATCAAAACCTGCAAAATATCACTGACATTCGTATTATGAATTTCAATGAATAAACTTAGGCTTTCGACTAAATAATAAAATAACAAATGATGTGGCATTTGGGTCTCGAGCAATAAAAACTTCTCAAATGCTTTGTGGGTCGCGCATCTGTTTCAGTAAGACATTCATCTCATCCGCGGGACATCAGCAGCATGAGGCTCCAAACAAAAGCCCCGAGCGCTGAATGAACAGGCGGGACACTGGAGAAAAGGAGGCGGGGGACCCGCTATTGTTCCCCGCAGAACAAAGATGAATGCCCAAGCGGTGCTGCCACATGAAAGCTCTGCGTAATTTCACATTACTTTAGCAATGCTTGCTGCACTTTGACAGAAATAAACCGGTATAGTACAGTATAGTAAAAGTGGAGAGGTGGCGCAGAACTGCGCGCCTGGGATGTGCGCAATCAATCAATTAAACTCAGCATCCATTCAGCCCATCAACTAACCAGGTTAAAACGATTTCAACAAACATATCAAATGTTTACGCAAATAAAACCTAATGCAAACATAAACACGTTTCTATAACACTTTCTAAAGCTCAATATTATGAGTGAAGGTAACGTTAAAGACTGCGGCTAACTTTATAGGCGCCAATCCACGTTATATCCAAAGCCCTTCCTTACTGTCCTGATAAAAGTCTGGATGAAAACCTTGAAAGAAACCTCACGCATGTAAAGACATGCATGCATAATTCTGTGTGTAGAAGCACATTCAGTGCTGGACTGCCGTGACTTTTAGCTGGACAGTAAGGTTAACGTAAGCAGCTTAACACAATACGAGGTGTTTACGGATGCTAACATGCTACGATCAACGTGGTTTGTGCTGGCATGCGTGTTGAAACAAAAGCCCTCGCTCCGGCAATTTTACATCTTTTAGAAAGCATGCATGGGTGCAAGAGGGGCGTTTGAGAAGATAACTCAGAATCCGCCGGTGTCCCGGTGGTCAGGCGGCGCGACGCACGCACATGCCGCACGCACAGACCTCTCATTAGGCTAAGCTAGGATACACCGCTCAACTGAGGCCGGATGCAAAGTGTTTAAAAGCCAGCATCTACTCACTGTTCGAGAGGCTTATGAGAGACACGTCCTGGTTGATTTTGATTTCTAGCCGCAGAGGCTGCTGCTCTGAATGTCGCTGTATGTCTCCGTTGGCGTCTCCGATGGAGAGGAGGCGCACGCCTGAGAACACCGACACCGCCATCTTCGATCTGGGCAGAGTCAGACAGCAGCTCAGCGCCTCAGATCTCCCCTGGAGTAGGAGTCAGTGGTCAAGCTAGGCCTGACTTACTACTGCCTCCATATGGCCACATCTCGCTTTTCCCCAGCTGTAGTTCAATTTCAAAACATGATATGGGCTGCAAAGAAAAGGTGTATCTTGAGTACACTAATACAATTCATTAAATGTGTGGGTTGGAAACCTAATTGTAGCCTACAGGAGGCAATGTGAAGAAGAGACAACACAAGTGAACAGGGTAAAAATTAACTTAGTCTTATAGACGTCACCAATACATACCAATATGTGACCCTGGACCACAAACCCAGTCATAAGGGTCATTTTTTTGTTAGGATAGGACAACATTTGGCCGAGATACAGCTAGCCTATTTCAAAAACTGGAATCTGAGGGTGCAAAAAAAATAATAATATAAATTGAGAAAATCGCCTTTAAAGTTGTCCAAATGAAGTTCGTAGCAATGCATATTACTAATCAAAAATTCGGTTTTGATATATTTATGGCAGGAAATTTTCAAAATATCTTTACTTAATATCCTAATGATTTTTGGCATAAAAGATAAGTCGATAATCTTGACCCATATAATGTATTGTTGGCTATTGCTACGCTACTTATGACTGGTTTTGTGGTCCAGGGTCACATTATGATTGTCACAATACAATAACAATTGTTTTGTATTGGAAGATTTCTGAAATGTTGTTTAAATACAAGGGCGTTATCTAATTAAATGTACGCTAATTTACATACATTTCCAGAACAGAAATCTGAATATTGGATAAAGCCAGGTTCAAAATTCTTGTTTCATTTTGTTGACATTAAAAGGTAAACGTTTTATGAGGGTATATTGGATACCTTTTTTTATAACTCCATAAATCAGAAAATACATTCAACAGACACCCAGGGGAAAAAAATAAACAAAATGTTATAAATCAGGCGAATTATAAATAAATAAATACCTCTGTAAAAACCTTAATATAAGAATAAAACTTGAAAGTTTGGTGTATGAATGGTGCTACTGGAGATAAATTATTATAGTTTTTATTAATAGCTTTGTATGTTTGATTATGTATGTGCATATTTTCATTTTAATTCTAGTATTTTTTACTTGAACTAAAGTTTTAGCTCAGGTTTTATCTTCAGTGCCTCAACTCAAACTTTGTTATTTTCCAAGGCAACATTCCTCATTTGTGTTTAGTTTAAGTTTTTCATCGAATACTTTGTATTTTTCAGCTTTGTTTCAATTAACAACAAAAATGATTAAAAAGTTTTAGCATTAGTTAACAGCAACCCTGTTACACACATAAACTACAGAGGTTTCCAGCATATGTTGTTGCTCTTATTGGTTAAATCAAAGAAAATTAAATTGGGATCTTGTTCAAAAAGTGTAAGAAGCTTTTCAGGCTCAGTCATTTTAATTTATTTATCAATGACATCTTATACCAACAACATCTTGATTCAGTTTTGTAAGGAAAGGTATATAGGTATCTTGCTGCACATAAATCAGATGTTTCTCTTGCAGGCACAACCAAACTTAAAACTCAAGACATACATGAGGTAAACAGACTGAAAAAGTAGTAAAAATGACATTTGCATGAACGTCCAGTGGTTGACTGATAAAGATACAGCACAGATATAAGATGAGATTAGTAAGCATGTGAGGGCTGAGAGTACATGCAAAAACAGGCCAGCTGATACGCTCAGTCATTTGTGTTCAAATTCTTAGAGTAAAAGCATAACAGCACCCTTTCACCAGCAAATATCACTAAAAACAGATATAATTCTGCACTCGTGCCTTGTATTAACACTATAACATTTAAGAAATGTCAAAATGACGCAGACACCTTTACCCACTAGATTAGAGAAAATACATTTGAATAAAAAGTAGTACCTCATTCAGTATTCAGAAAAGTGAATTTATATCAGAAACACAGCATCGATCTTTATCAAAAAGAACCTGAGATTCAAGACATCTCTCTCCTTCAATAGAGCTATGTGGTTAATACAATTAAAGTAGCTTAAATACATGAGTTTCATGGCGACAACAGTCCATGTATATAAGCCAAATTGTATCAATAACAAAGAAATTCAGTGTTTCATCCTAAACTAAACATTACAACAAGAAAGCATTTTGCAATTGTTCTGTGTAAGGCTGGTATTCAAATGGACTTAACTACACAGATTAAAAAAAAAGGCATCAATTATTTTTGCATATTTGTCATCACTTTTCCAGTGGACTGTTTGACCAACTAAACACTAATTTCCTCCTACTAGTTTACTACCATGTCCTTATTTAACAATATACAAATTAAACACTTTTAAATCACTTCTCAGAGGTTTTCTTCATCACTGAACGTGAAAGACTTCAAGTCACAAAGCAGCTTACAAATTAAACAATTTAGTGTGATAGTAGTGATGATCCAGCTCTGCTGTAATGTAAAGGGGATCTGAGGGTTGTGTAGTGAAAACATTTGAGTAAAAGAGGAATGTTCAGAGGTTTCTCCACATTCTTCATGACTCCTTTAGAGGGAAGAGAGAGATAGAGGTTCACATTTCTGTTTATATTCCCCTTCAACGGGACATTTCAAAGCAAAAAGTAACACTGAGCTGATTGTTGGTACCTCAGAAGAGTGCACATGATTTGGGTGGACGAAAGGGGTTGTCGCTTGATGGCACCCCCATGAGGAGAGGGTCCTTGTGGGCATTTTGCAAGCAAAACGCCTTCAGCTCTGCCGCAGCTTGAGAAACCTAGAGAAGAATAGATTAAATGAAATACAGACAGTCAGATAAACACATAAGTAGACAAGACATGTGAAGAGTTCAGATGCAAAAGCCTATAAGTGTCATCATTTTCTCAGGCTCCTATGTTTATGTTGAGTTATTTCACTTCAATGGAAATGAAAATAACCTATTCATTGCCGTTAAAGTGAAATGACTAAAACCTACACATATGCCTGAGAAAAATGCTCATTTTAGAAGACAATTTCAAACAGCACTAAGAGGCTTTTGAATCTGAACTCTTCATGTATGTGTATGAATATACAGATGGGTTTGTGGAGAAATAAAGACTCTATTGGCTATCATAGTCCTATCACGCGGTCAGAAGTTACAAAGTTTATTTGATTCATGATAAACTCAATAATAACACACAAAGCCTCGAGTTGTTTTTAAAATAGCGTGTTTGGGGCCAGTGGGAACTAATATAGATTTGGATTTCCCGGACAACAAATGCGACACTGTGACACACTCACAATCAACAAAGAGCTGCACTGTTCACTTCAGATGCGGCTGCGCGCGACGAAAAGTTTGGAGGCTTTTATGTCGAACTGCGATTATTATACACCAAACAAATGTATTGACATATTGGATGACAAAGTGTGTTGGCATTTCAGTTTAAAAGCAAGCTGTCACCTGCTGAAAACGAAGGTAATTGCAACCTGACATAATAGGCTATATAAGACAGGCCACGATAAAAGCTGGCAAACAGATAACATTATTTAGGCTATTACGCTTCAGTTGCACGATATATGTTGTAAGAGCTCTCACAGGAATCAAGAAATGTTAAAAACAATACAATAATTACACAAAGTAGCAGGATGTTCGGATAGGATCAACAAGTTTGTCTAGTCACACCCTGTTAGCAAAGATTTCCAATCTTTTTGGTTTTTATTTTCTTATGCTTACCTTAATTCTGCGGATTTTTGCTTCAAATCGCAGCTGCTTGACGCTTTTCTGCAGACTCGCCAAACCTCCGGCGCTGTTACTCGACATGACTCCTGACTGTCGAGAAAGTTTGTAACAATGTCAAGACGAGACTGACTGGGCAGTAACTGGCTCAATTGCGCCCCTATAGTCGAAACCGACGATTGGTTTCACACTGCGACGGCGCAGGACACCTTTGATGGTGTTTCTTCACCTGTGAATGAATGGGATTTAAAAGCAAGCAATAAACAAACAGACATACAAATAAATACCTCCAGAAGGAATTCCTTTCAATTGTATATAACTGTATATATGAGCTTATCATATTTTCTAGAACCCTCACAGTAAACCTCTTTACATTTTACATTTTGTTTATTACGCCATTGTCCTTGTTGGGTACGTTGGCTGTTCCACACAATGTTGGTAATTTTAGGATTCACTAACAAATGAATGAACAAGTGTGTGTGTTGTGGTGGATTAGGTGGGTGAGATGCATTATTGCTAGTAATTTAATATTCATGCTAATAATACACAATTACAGTATTTTTCATAACATTACTTTCACAAAATGTTCTAGCTGAGTCTGCGGTGAGTTGCGCCATCTAGCGTTGTTTTAATATATGACAGTGGATGTGCTTCGCCAGAGCCCCTCCGCAAGTGGAGACTCTAAAGTCAACTAAACGCGTCGGGATCCTTTCTGTTCTGTTTTCTGTTCGAAGGAAAGTCAGTGGAAGAGATGTGTCAGTTTATTTATTTTACCGAGCCGTCAGATCGAAAATCTCCTTTACCAGATACAAACTAGATTAAATAATATCATACACAACGCGATATGAAAAAAACCCCTGCCATTAACTATAAAAGTATCAGGTCTTTTTGTCCTAATTTAAAATGATTGAAGCAATTCTCCTGTCTTTTTAAAATTACTAAAATATATTAACAATATTACTAAACTTGAAGGACACAATTCAAATTGCAAATGGTTTCAAACTGCGTGTTTCAAGCTCATTAAATCAGAACAGTTTACCAAAGGTACACTACAGTTCAAATCTTTGGAGTCAGTGTGAATTTTTTAAAAAATATGTCTATTTCAGATAAATGCTGTTCTATTGAGCTTTCTGTTCATCAAAGAATCATGGAAAAAAGTATCATGATTTCTACAATAATATAAAACAGCACAAGTGTTTTCAACATTGATAATAATACGTTTTTTTTTTATTTTACTGACAATTTTGCGACGTGTGCTTCATTTTACGACACTTGTATTGGATCAGCAAACTATGGTTACACTTTCTCGACTTCGCCATCTCTTTCTTCATTAGAGAATCTCTGGCTTTACTTGAATATCACATCCGGGTCAATAGGGGTCGCTTGAGGATTGCTCAACAGAAACATGCTGTTACGTGTAAGTATTAAAATGCCTTTTGTAAATTAAACATTAATTCTAACAATAAATATGTCTCTGTATGTGAAACAACTCAGTAGTGCAGCAGCAATGGCAGTTATGATAAACACGCAATTGTACAACTATTCTTTTGCTAGCAGGAGTGCTTTGTTAAATTGAGGTAACTTAACGTTCTCTTTAAGTTTTGCTCGTTTTCACAAAACTTAGCTTTTAACTGACTCGTAAAGTAATGTCACCAGGCTGATTTGTGCTCGGTTTGATGTCAAGCTCGCCACTGAAATGTCCATCGACCTTGGATACATAATGCTGACGGTCTTTTCGAGCACTGATCCTCATGACTGTTGTTTTTATAGAGGGTCTTACAGTGTGGTGTTTCTGCACTCAAAGTCAGTCGCTCCATTCATCAGAGTGCGCCATGGAGAAGCCCACTCATACCAATAGTTGTGGAGCAGACGGTAAGAGCACATTAGTAGCACTTTTCTTGATGGTTTACTTTAAACTGATCATCTAGCATCAAGAAGTTACTTTTAGAGCCTATCGTGAATTCAGTAGTTCAATAGTGCAGCTTCTTAGTGTTGCAGGAACTTGACTGCTACTTTAAAAGTCTTTTCTGTTTCAGGGCCGAGGAGAGCGTGCATATGACATCTACTCAAGGCTGCTTCGAGAGAGAATCATTTGTGTTATGGGTCCAGTAAGTTCAAATGCAAGGAAAGACACAAAATGATCTAAAATGATTTTCAGAAAGCCCTTTTCAGGTGTTTTCTTTGTTTTTCTGTCCCTCTCTTCATCTAGATCGATGACCCCGTAGCTTCTCTGGTTATCGCTCAGCTGCTCTTTCTCCAGTCTGAGAGCAACAACAAGCCTATTCACATGTACATCAACAGTCCTGGTGAGAAACATTACTGCATTGACATAAAAAAAAGATTGTGGCAGCTTTGATCGGATCATTATGTTTATTCAGCTGGCAGTCTTTGGTCTTAATCTGTCCCTTTTAAATTTTCTGCTGCTCATATGAGATTTGCTTTATACCTGTATGGGAACCCACATTCACTTTCTTACAGTATTGTAAATTTGAAGGCAAAGGTTTTCTTATGCATTACTGTGTGCTGTACACAAAACAGCACTTGCTCTGCATTGTGAAAAATGGAGTCAGTTCTTACTTCAGTGCGACACTTTCCCAGTGTCATAATTCTGTTAGTCAAGCACCTAAAACAGAAAATCTCAAATAGACTGAAAAACCTGTTGGACACAATCTTCTACAAGTCTTCTGTCATTTAATTAATAGTTTATAAAAAAAATTACAAGGTAAAAGGCCTTTAAGTGCATTTCTAACCCCCCCCGTAGCACACGTGATTTTTAATGTGTGAAGTAAATGTATGAATAAATGTTATTGTTAGCACTATAGAAAAATCATGTTAAAATGCATCAAAGCTGATACAACATGCATTTGAGGAATGTTTATTTGTACAACATACATATTTGCAACCATCATTGCATAGCATTAAATGTTTTGACCCCACAATGAAAACTACAGAGCTTTGATTATAAAATTATTCATATAAATATCATCTTACTAAGATATATTACTGAGAGAAATAGAGTGACAACTGATATTTATATGCATTTTATATAATTAGTTTGCTATACTGTAATAAAGATCGCACTGATTTACATTACAACCTTTCATCTCACTTTTTGGCCATATAAATATCAGTAACTGCACCAAATTGCATATTTTTGCTCAACTTGGGCCTCTGAATGAAATCCCCCTCTTCGAGTATGAGCTCCATATTTTCATTGTATTATAAGAAACAAAAGGCCTGTTGTATCAAATAGGATACTCAACAAAAAAATACATACACAAACTTTTTACATTTTTGTCTAAAGGTTCAAAAACTGTTCCTTTTCAAAAAATTGTAAATGATCACAATTCAATTATCATATGTCAGGCTTTACATGTTTAAACAGTTTTGGTATACAGAATAAGTAAAAAACAAAAGTGAATCAATACATTCTTTTTGTTTTTGATATTCCATACAGAAATGTTTGAAGCCAGCAGTCTACAATTTTTGTCTCTGTCTTGTAGGTGGTGTGATTACGTCTGGACTTGCGATCTATGACACTATGCAGTACATCTTAAATCCCATCTCAACCTGGTGTGTGGGTCAGGCCGCCAGTATGGGCAGTCTGCTTCTGGCCGCAGGAACCGCAGGCATGAGGCATTCCCTGCCCAATGCCCGAATCATGGTGCACCAGCCCTCCGGAGGAGCAAGGGTAAGAATCGGAGACAAAAGAATAGAAAAAGAGGGAGCAGCTGTCACAACTTTAACACCAATATTTGTAATTTCAGGGGCAAGCAACAGATATTGCCATCCAGGCTGAGGAGATTCTCAAACTTAAAAGACAGATCAACAACATCTATAGCAAACACACAGGGCAGCCTGTGGAAACTTTAGGTAATTTTTCTGTTTTAAATCTTTCATTAATATTTTAATACATTTATTTTTAATTAACTTCATATTGCATGAATTCCTGACATCAAGTTTCTGTATTTTGTTGTCCTCACTTAGAGAGTGTGATGGAGAGAGACCGGTACATGAGCCCAATGGAAGCGCAGGATTTCGGGATCATCGACAAGGTCCTGGTTCATCCACCACAGGCTGGGCAAGATGAGCCAGAACTTATTCAAAAAGAGCCCACCAGCCCTGCAAGCACCTCCACCTCCCCTCAACCTCAAGCCTCTGAGCCAGGCCAGTCCGGCAGCAGCCCTCCCTCCTCATACAAGCCTGAGCCCTGAAAGAGACTCCCAGCAGGAGCGAGTGAACTACTGCGTCACTGGTTCAGTGTCTGTTTTGGCAGATGTTTGAGGGGACCGTCACCAGCTCACACATCATATCTGAACCTTGTGACCTTTCTTTTGTACCTTTTGAGTATCACTAAGCCTAGTCCTGAGATGGTGCTGGAATCTGGACTTAACAGATGCAAGTGTAAAGATACTCAGTCTAGCCCTTATATTTGTATGATGCACAAATAAACGTATCTTTAGCAAGAATTAGGTTCATTGTAAACAATCTAGA
Source organism: Aspiorhynchus laticeps (assembly GCA_023376895.1). Lineage (NCBI taxonomy): Eukaryota > Metazoa > Chordata > Actinopteri > Cypriniformes > Cyprinidae > Aspiorhynchus > Aspiorhynchus laticeps. The sequence goes on along the minus strand of CM041794.1, from coordinate 24,187,595 downwards.
TGGGAACAGCACAGGGCTTCAAGTCTATATTATTTGGATGTGCGTTGCCATGTCACACAATATACTTTGAGTTGTAAATGTGCCCCTCATTTAATATAATCCATGTCAAAATTATTTAGAGCAAGAGATTTTATAGATGAATATTCAAATAAATCATTGGTTAAATATGAATGGTTTTCCTGTCTTTTGAAATCCAAATATTTTACCAAAGGTACACTCGTTCAAAACTTTTGGGTCTGTATGAATTTTTAAATAAGAAATATGTACATTTATTCAGCAAGTATGCATTAAATTGATCAGAAGTGTCAGATTTTAATTGTTTCAAAATGTCTATTTCAAATAAATGCTGTTCTTTTAAGCTTTCTATTCAAAGAATCATGAAAAAATGTATCATGATTTCTACAATAATATAAAACAGCACAGCTGTTTTTAACATTGATAATATTAAGAAGTGTTTCTTGAGCAGTAAATCAGCTGGAGTAATGGAATAAATTACATTATAAAATGCAATAAGGAAAAGAAAAGGCTAAATTGTAATAATATTTCACAATCTTACTGTCTTACTGTATTTTTGACCCAATTAATCCAGCCTTTGAGAGCATAAGATACTTTAAAACAAAAAATCTTACAAACCTCTAACTATTTAACAGTACTGTATGTCAAAATAATTTATATAACATCATGATGTATGTGATGTTATTTTCTAATGATGTCATGGTTGGTATATAAACCAAATTCTCAGAAAAAAAAATCAATTGCATGTTTTTGAGCTGTCTTTAAACAAAAAAATGAACAAATGCAATTACAATATAAATAAATCCCCATTATGCTTTCTGAGGGCAAACGTGTTTGTCAGACTTTATTTTTGTACTCAACTTTGAAGATGAAAATGAAAAGTATACAACTCATAAACTAGGAATGTTACTTGAAATAGAAAACCCTAAACTATTATGAGCTATATAACAAACCATAAGTAAAGATGCTACATTACCTTACTTAATAAAATAATGCTTTTCACTTTAGTGTTCGATAATAACAGATGCGAATTAGCACATAAAGAGTAGTGTATTTGAACAATGATAAAATAAACTCATTCTTTTCCTAGTACATGGCCTCTTTTCTCTCAATAGAAGCATCCAGAAGAAGCAACTTTTCTCAATGCTGACCTCTGGTGGTGTTTTGAATGACATCACAATTGAAAATCCACAGATGAGGTTTGTGTTTCTGACCAAACACTCTGTAAAACCTTGGTGAATGCCAAGCCATATATTTTTTGTTCCATGGTTACAATCTGCTTCATTGACAAAATCTAAAAAATGGCCATCCTCAATGTGAATGTCAGACAGTGCTCACATAACAGAACATCCTGCCCACCCCTTCTTGGCGGTGGTGGCCCAGCGCAGCCAGCTGAGATTGCTTTCAGTATAGGGGGGGTAGCGCAGCACATTGACGCGCTCCAGCAGCCAGCTCCTCAGCATGCAGCCACGCTTGTGACTGAACGTCTCAAAGCCCCAGCGACCGTGGTAGTTGCCCATCCCACTTGCGCCTGGGACAAAAAAAAATATTTCAGATTTCACCTTTACTCAAAAAAATAAAACCAGTGCAGTTGTTACATTAAAGTAATGCTTTCAGCCTTACCAACTCCTCCGAAGGGTAATCCATAGAGGCTCATGTGAACTATTCCATCATTGGAACAGAAGCCTCCACTGCTGGTCCTCTCAAGAACTGTAGTTACAACCTTAACAAATAGAGGTATGCATAGCTTTACTTCACACTTTACTCATGTTAAGGATTTTTGTTTTTTCCTTCCTTACCTGAGACTCATCAGAGAAAGCATAGAGTGCCAGAGGCTTTTCCCTCTCGTTGATGAAACTGATTCCTTCATCGAGAGACTCGATGGTCAGAATGGGGAGGATGGGCCCAAAAATCTCCTCCTGCATTAAAGCGTCTGACTCCTTGACATCCACGACTACAGTGGGGGCTGAGATAGTAAATGAAAAAGCAAAAGAGAAAAAGCTCAGAATGCAATACCAGTTTAGCTGCCTACAAATTTTTGATATAAATATATACTGCACATTTTAGGAAATTCAGTAGGTCATGCAGAAACCTGTGTATTCTGAAAATGCATACTACATACTGCAGCAACAGTAAGAGTTGGATATTAATATGATACAATGCACTGAACTTCTATATTGTTCAAAAGTGTGGGGTCAGTATGATTTTTAAAAATGTTTTGAAAAAAGTCTCTTATCCTTACCAAGGCTGAATTTATTTGATCAAAAATACACAGATATATCGTTAAAAAAGTGATATTGTGAATACAATATTTTAAATTGTACAATTTAAAACAACTGTTTTCAGTCTTAATATATTTTAAAATTCAATTTAAAGACCTTTTTAGATTTATTTGATCAAAATTACAGTAAAAAACAATTATACTGTTAAATATTATTGCAATCTAAAATAACTGTTTTCTATTGTAATATATTTTAAAATGTAATTTATTCTGGTGATTACAAAGCTGAATTTTCAGTATCATTACTCCAGTCTTCGGTGTCACATGATCCTTCAGAAATCATTCTTATATGCTTAATTGGTGCTCAAGAAACATTTCTTATTATTATCCATGAAAACTGTTGTGCTGCTTCATATATTTGTGGAAATCATTATACATTTTTTTAGGATTAATTGATGAATAGAAAGTTTAAGATAACAGCATTTATTTGAAATATAAATCTTTTGTTACATTATAAATGTCTCTACTGTTTTGCTCTATTTAATGTGTCCTTGCTGAACAAATATTTATTAAAAAAAAAATCTTACTGACCCCAAACTTTGAGTATATACGTATATAGTGAATATGTAACCTTGTTTACTTACCAATGTACTTGGTCTTTTTGTCACTCTCTCCTCCTATCACTATCTTTCCCTCAGACTTTTTTAGCAGCTCAACCAGTCGGTCCCAGTGTCTGTCTGTCACGATACGGCCCATGTCTTGGCTTTGCTGGGGCTCAGATCCGTAGAAACTCTCCAGAGTCTCTTTAATAAAAGGTAACAGCATGTCTCTCGTCTCAGCAGTGCATAAAACATAGTCTGGAGCCACACAACTCTGCCCTGCATTGAAAAACTTGGCCCAAACCAGCCTCTTAGCAGCAGCTTTCATGTCTAGGTGGCCATATATTAAACAGGGGCACTTTCCACCCAGCTCCAGAGTAACTGGGGTGAGATGCACTGCTGCGGCCTGCAGGATGCAACGAGCCACTGACTGCGAGCCTGGAGGAGAGAAGACATGAGATGCTGAAGCAAATATAGAAAGGTGACAACTTTTCTTGAATCTGTCATTGACAATGCAAACTCTAACCTGTGTAGAAGATATGATCAAATCTATTCTCCAGCAATGTCTTGGTCTCTTCTGCTCCACCACAAATGACTGCATAACACTCCTACAAGACAAAACACACATGGCACAAACAAACCCATTTACAGGAGAAGGATTACAAACCTTTTCATGAACACAGTAGCACCATGAGACTAAGTGTTAAGTTAGATCATATGGGTCTTTCCCAAGGGTTACCTGGGACAGGTACTTAGGAATGAGTTCAGCAAGAAGCTTTTCAGTTGCTCGACTTATTTCTGATGGCTTCAGAATAGCACAGTTACCTGATAAAAAAGACGTGATTGAGTTAAACACATTGCAGATGTGCCTCCTCAGATTTTTGAGCCAATGGATTTCCAAAGGACAACATTTTTTTTTTTATATTTGATAATTAAGTTCTATGATGATTGTAGGTACAAAATTAGTAGTTTCCCAAAGTAGAAGCCTTTTGGTGAATTTTGCCATTTTGAAGCCCAAATATGTCCTTTAGCCTTTGTAATTTGTGCAGAACCACTAGTTTTTTTTGTGTGCGGGTGGTTGGGGGTTTTAGGTTTTACCTAAACCAAAGGTTTTAGCACATAATATGTATTATACATAATTTAAATATAAGCCTTTGTTAAAATTAAGCATGCTAGAGATTCTGTGTTTTGCAAAATGCGTTTCCAAACATCTAAATAAGGTGCAGCTTGCCCTAGAAGACTAAATTGATAGCAACAGTAAAGACATTATTAATGTACTGTATGTTCTCAGTTCAGAATTCAAAAGTAGTCCATATAATTGGGTGTGAAGATATTGCAGTAATTATTAAAGTGAAAACCTGAAGTAAAGTTTTATTATAACAAAAAATTATTTTATTTGGGGTTGAGTTTTTAATTGCAAAGTCAATTCCTCTGTTTTCCATACATTAAATTACATGAAGCTCACTGGCAGTCAAGTTCAGTTGCAATTTTGTTTGGTCCATAGTACAATTTTTATTATACCAGGATTCGAACCCAACCACTATGTTTAATATAAAATGACACCACTGGACTATCATGATGCACAGTCTTAGGAAGAAGTGCCAGAACGGTCACTGGTGCTCCCTTCAAAATAAAAACTAAGTGCATGACGCCACTGTAAATAAGGGGTATATAACAGAAAAATATATAGATATTACCTGCAGCAATTGCAGCAATCAAAGGTAACAGAATTAGCTGAAGAGGATAGTTCCATGCTCCAATAATCAAAACAACACCTAATGGCTCCCTGCGTACAAAACAGTTATCCAACTTTGTTGCCTGGAATACAAATTAAATGGGGAGAGGAAACAAATTAAAGCATTTTTAGGGAGATCAATCTCACATCTGCATTGACCAGACCCTTGAAGGTTTTCTGTTGAATAATATCGTTGGAGCATTTCGTTCATATTATAGCTGCTACATGTGTTAATGGTGCAATAATGTTTAAATAATTATATATTAGTGTGCATCTCACCAGGTTTTGTGCCCCCACATAAGTGGGCTGCATCCAGGTTTGCAGGTTGCTGATGGTGTAGCAAAGGTCATTCACCACCATTTCAACCTCTGACAGCACTGCCTCAAACTTGGGCTGCAGGGCAGATGAGATTGAAGCATCACTTGTGCGTTGATTTTAAAAGTACTTGTGTGTCAACCTGTGCATATTCATACCTTAGCAAGGTCTTCATGCATTGCCTCTAAAATCTGGGGTTCATTGTCTTCAAACAGTGACATCATGGCCTCCAGCTGAGTCAACCGGAAGTGGACAGGAAGGGTCACACCTGAGCGGAAAGCACCCCGCAGCCTCTCCAGCACCTGTTTCTGGCCCTCCATAGCGAGAACACCTGTGTTGGACATTGCAGAGTTAGTCAAAATATGTGTGTACACAATATTAAGAGCATGAGCTTTTCAGATAAAACACACTTTTTAACAGATGTCTCAGAAATCTGTGTGCTTAGTTGGTTTTTCCATGGAACAATGTACGAGGCCCTGAAAACCAAATCCTCCAGTTATATTTGTATTTATTGTACTTGAAGTGCAATAATTTAGATATGTTTCCCCCACACACAAATGCAAAGCTGCAACATGATTACACAGCAATCACAAACGACTGTTATTAGTTCATCCTGACCAGCGCTGAGAAAAGTAACACGAACCAAACAACACCGTTGATATCCAGCGGTTGTCTGTCTGGAAAATAAATGAACAAATGAAACGACACTGGTGTACTTTAATAGATTTCGAAGCGAAAAACAGAGTGGATAGTTAAAATAGGACCATTTTAATTTTAGGCCACTTCGCACCTCACAAATGACAATGAACTTCCAGACCACGAAGCCTCGCCCATTTAACGTTAGTCTAATTCTACCCGCATTTCTGTTTTTATCTCCTGATTCATTGGCTACAAGCTACCTCAAATAACAGGAGTTTTTGTTCTATTAAAAATCCCATTTCTTTTTTCTTACGAGCACATCAACACAGGAAGAGAGCTGCAGAGGTTTTTGGTATCGTATGTCACTTGAGCACTCGTCTCTCAGCTCTGCTAATAGTTTACACAACGCTGTTGTATTTACTTTATGCTTATTGCCCAGCCACAACAATGCAATGTAAAATGGAAACTAGAGAACAACCTTAAAAAAACGACACAACACGCTTATTTATAAAACGTGCATGATAAATCAGAAGCCCTTTAACGTTACACGATCACCCAAGTGTGACAAACTTTACATAACGAGAATAATCTTATAAACGTACCTTTCTTATAAAATAACAGCACTTACTGGTACAGCCCAATGTTTTTTCACTGTAACATGTGAAGAGTGGAGACTAGTTCCGGGTTTTCGCGATTCATTCAGAAAATACAAGTTTGTCGAGTTTTGTTGGTATAGTCATACTGCAGCCCGAAAAACCTGCTGTTTAGTTTATTGCAACAGAAACAAGAAAAAACTGCAAACGATATAGGCTATATATATAAGTATTTATTTATGTGAAGACGAGACATTTAATCTAACACAGTAGCCTATTTATGCAATTCTGATTAATATTTTCATATAGCGAAATATTTTCCTAAATTATATTGATTTTGCACATAATAATGCACTTATAGGCTCTGCAGCTTCTATATTAGACTAATTTTGTTAAAGCAAGACTAGTGATGAAGATATGACTCAAACACAGGGTGTTATTGAAACTGTTGCAATAACTGGCTTGTGCATACAGGGTTCCTGCAGGTTTTATGAAGATTTATGAATACTTTTTAAAGACCTTTTTAAGACCAAGTAAAGAAAATGTAAGGGATAAATTGAAGGGAACACAATAGGCTATGTCAGCATGTTCTCTAAATGCAAATGTCTGGAGCACATAATGAGTTGTATTAGAAAAACTTTAAAGTTATATAATATGCTATAAATATATTATATAACTTTAAATATATAGATATAATAAAAGTTACCAATATCCTTTACTTAAAAAACTAATTCCGTGCAAAAGTCTTAAACCAAGATACAATCAACGTGATATTTAATCAGTGATAAAAAAATAAATTGATTAAAAATACAGTGAATTTATGATTAAAAAAAAAACTAATAAAAAAACAAGAACAAACATTTGCCATTGTGTTCATAAATGTCAACTTAATTAAGAGGGATGTTGTTATGCACACCATTGTTCTTGTTTTGAGCAGAAACACACTTCAATTTGTGAGATTTTATTTTACACTTGCAATTCAAGTAAATGTATCTTGATTAAATGATGTCTAGATAGTTGTATTTGAAAACAAAAATACTGGAGAAGATATTCTTTTTTTGCAATGCATGCAACATTTAATGCCCTGACTTTATGAATTTAAGACTTTGTGTTCTGTATTAAGACTTTTTTAAGGCTTTAAATTATGGAAGGTGAAATAAGATTTTTAATGACCTTTTTAATATATGCAAAACCCCTGATATATGGATGTAAAATTAAGTCAAATGTAATACTTCAAAAGGTACATTAATTTATTGTCTGCAGGAATGTGATCTTACGTATCCTGAAAGGAAGTGATTCATGTGATATTACTACTGGTTTCTGTGAATTTTGATCCATGTATTCTTTGAAAGCAAATAACACAAAGGCTATTCAGATATTAATTAAATTATTTATTGTTTGTTTGTTTTGAGGTGTACAAGCTAAATGGCTTAATGTTTGCCATTTAGTAGCTACAAGAAATGTCCTTACGCATTGCATTGTAATAAAAAGCATATATTCTGGGTATACATTTTAAAAAGTTAAGTTTTATTCATTTTATTTTAATTATTTATGTTGTTTTTTTACACAATTTATGATATTAATGTTTGTGTTACAGATTTTAATATGTATTATTTTATGAAAATATGCACTAATTAAAATAAACCCAAAATACAACGTTGACGGGAAAAAAAGCTAATGCACAGGTGCATGGCACAGCTGTTAATGTTTTGACTAACAAAAGAAGGCGGTTTAACGCTTGAAAGGTTCACTAGTTTTAAGGGTGTTTCAGTGAGCTGTAATAAGCTTTGGCTATATATTCTCTCGGGTGTAAATGGTTTCGGGACCTGCCCCAGGGAGTTTTCATTTTCATCCTTCGAGTGGGCTGACATTTGTTTCTTTCTTTTTGCATTGTCATACAGCTGTCTCTGTGTTCATGAAATGATAAGCCTTCTCCTGCAGGTGCATTTTCACATTAAAGTCTTTTATGATTATGACATTAATAAATGTTAAGTTATAAATGTTGATTTTTTCATACTTTAATAGGTTGAATGTTATTTTGAAAGTTAATTTGATTAATGAGTAGATGATTTAAATCAAATCTAATTGAAGTTTAAATTTCTACCACAACATCTACATGGACATTTAAATACCAAATAGATGTAGTCTTTTGAAATTATATACTTACGTCTACATTATTAAGCTTATATATAAAAAACAAACAAACAAAAAAAACACTTCAATAATAATTTATTGTGTTATAATGAATAATTTGACAAAAAGGGAAAACTCCTTTTTACATTGGAATGACCACAAAATGAAAACTGTCACAAACCTGTGTGCAAACCATACAAAAACAGGTTTGTTCAAACACACTTGTGGTGTAAAACTGCAGTTCTCATCTGTGACAGTAGGTTGCAGTAGAATCCAACAAGTAAAGTCCACAACACAGTGACTCGCACAATCACTGGATATTTTCTTTTTAACACCTTCTCAACATTTAATCAGACATTCTATCAACATCATTATACTTTTCTATTGTTATTAAAAAATGTTATGAGATAAAGTTCATTTCACAAACATTCTATATTAGTCATTTAAGTGGGTGAAAAACCTAAATATATACTGTAGATATAAATATTTCATACTAATCAAACATTAAAATATGTAATCAATGTAATGGATGTTAATAAGCCCTTCAAACACTGGATTCTGGTTATCCTCTTTGTAAGTGTAAAAGATCATCTCAGTGATCTTGCATCATTTCCTCATTATGCATATTCAAAATAATCTATGATAGGCTGCAAGTATTTATATCTGAGCCGAGTGAAGCTATAGAGTCATATAAACACTCACAAGATGAAGAATATACCTTTATTACTAATTTTGTTCAGCCTAAACTGTGAGTTAATAAAGTGTGTATAGATAGATCGATAGGTATAGATAGATAGATGGATAGATGTGTGTGTGTGTGATTGTTTAATTTATTCAAAACAAATCCCCTACTTTCTCTTTACAGGCCTGCAATGTCAAAAAATGGAGTCCATTGAAAATACAGTTGTGAAAAATCCTGGAGAAACTCTGACTCTGTCCTGTTGAGGATCTGGGTTCAGCTTCGACTGCTGTAGCATGCACTGGATCAGACAACAAGCTGGAAAACCTCTTGTGTGGATGGGTCTGGGCTACAGTTCTGGAAGTGGACATAAGGCAGAATCCTTTAAGGGGAGACTTGAAATCAGCAGAGATGATTCGAAAAGCATGATGTATCTGAAACTGTCTGGACTGACAGAAAAGGACTCCGCTGTGTATTTCTGTGCAAGAGAATCACAGTGACACTAACATATGTGGCAATGATACAAAAACTGGTCTAGACACACTAGTTACAAACTGCAGTTCTCATCTGTGTCAGTAGATTACAGTGGAACACAAGAAGTTGTCCACTACATAGTGACTCACACAATCACAGAAACTACACAGTGACTACAGTCACAGAATACTTTCTTTTAGACTTCTCAAAACTTGAGACAATCTATTCACAATCAAGATTCCTCTATACTTCACAAACACTCTAATTCAAAGTGTACTAGTTTTGCTCCTTTAAATGCATACAAAAATATTTCAATCATGACAACTCTCGGAACATTTTAGCATGGTGATGGATATGACAATGTTAATGTATTTGGTCTTGGCGGAATAGATCTGTTACGCTGCTGCTGAATTGCTGCTGCCGTTGGTTATTGCTGTAGTTGTAGATTATTGCTGCTGCTGCAAGCAAGTGCAGGAACTTGCTACTGCCAATGCATATGGCGATACGGTGCTGTGAGTATTTAAGACATACTGCTGCTGCACAAATTGCATATAAAATAACCCCATAGCATATCTATACAGGTGGAGCTGGGGAAGGTGGAGGGTTTCAGAGAAACTCTGAAAGCACGCTGCAGGAATGTCAAGTGAATGCTAGCCAGCCATATAAATGCAAGGCAGTAAGCTCATTGGCTGCATATGCAGCATGAACCAATCAGCTTGTGCCAAGTCGTTTAATTTTGAATATCATCAGTTACGTTAACAACCCGGCAGCCTGCGCCATCTAGAGTTTCATGACTGAACTATATATACAGGTGCATCTCAATAAATTTGAATGTCGTGGAAAAGTTCATTTATTTCAGTAATTCAACTCAAATTGTGAAACTCGTGTATTAAATAAATTCAATGCACACAGACTGAAGTAGTTTAAGTCTTTGGTTATTTTAATTGTGATGATTTAGGCTCACATTTAACATAAACCCACCAATTCACTATCTCAACAAATTAGAATACTTCATAAGACCAATAAAAAAAACATTTTTAAGGAATTGTTGGCCTTCTGGAAAGTATGTTCATTTACTGTATATGTACTCAATACTTGGTTGGGGCTCCTTTTGCTTTAATTACTGCTTCAATTCGGGGTGGCATGGAGGTGATCAGTTTGTGGCACTGCTGAGGTGGTATGGAAGCCCAGGTTGCTTTGATAGCGGCCTTCAGGTCATCTGCATTGTTGGGTCTGGTGTCTCTCATCTTCCTCTTGACAATACCCCATAGAATCTCTATGGGGTTCAGGTCAGGCGAGTTTACTGGCCAATCAAGCACAGTAACACCATGGTCATTGAACTAGCTTTTGGTACCTTTGGCACTGTGGGCAGGTGCCAAGTCCTGCTGGAAAATGAAATCAGCATCTCCATAAAGCTTGTCAGCAGAAGGAAGCATGAAGTGCTCTAAAATTTCCTGGTAGATGGCTGCGTTGACTGTGGACTTCAGAAAACACAGTGGACCAACACCAGCAGATGACACGGCAGCCCAAATCATCACTGACTGTGGAAACTTCACACTGGACTTCAAGCAACATGGATTCTGTGCCTCTCCACTCTTCCTCCAGACTCTGGGACCTTGTTTCCAAATGAAATGCAAAATTTACTTTCATCTGAAAAGAGGACTTTGGACCACTGAGCAACAGTCCAGTTCTTTTTCTCCACAGCCCAGGTAAGATGCTTCTGACGTTGTCTCTGGTTCAGAAGTGGCTTGGTAGCCCTTTTCCTGAAGACGTCTGAGCGTGGTGACTCTTGATGCACTGACTCCAGCTTCAGTTCACTCCTTGTGAAGCTCTCACAAGTGTTTGAATTAGGGCTGTGTATTGGCAAGAATCTGGCGATACGATACGTATCACGATACAGGGGTTGCGATACGATATATTGCGATACATTGCGATACTGTAAGCAAGGCGATATATTGGGATATTTCTTATTTTAGGAATAGGATATATTTTTAGGAAAGCTGTCATTAAGAGCACACCACTATATGCAAACCTTAGCAACAAATAAATAAATAAATATAAATTGTTTAACCAGAACACACTGGGATCAGCATTTGCAATAATCAGTCCCTGTAATATTCAACATTATTGAACCACTTTTTGTGCAGTATGAGTCAAGGGGGGAAATGTTAAGTGCTTGCAGGATTCTTTACTTAAATGTATGTATAAAATGTATTTTATAAAAAAGACCATATATATTTTTAGACCCTGCTTTAAAGGTTCACAGTTTAAGTTTACAATTGTAATATACAATGTCATAACATTTTGATCTGAGCAAAAAATGACATCTGCTTCGTATTAATGAAAAATAAAGTGCTTGCTGGATTCCTAATGAAAACAAAATGTAAACCATAAAATAAATACAGATGTTGAACATTCTCAGAACCTTTCCACTTGGATTTCACAGGTTTTTCAGTTTGTATTTATGTTCTGCGTGGAATCACAGAGACCGCGACGCGAGCACCGCCCCAACTACACAAAACACCCCGACACAACAGAAAGCTGCAGCTGCGCGGCGACCCTGCCGCACCCCGCGCCGCATCCTGCTAGGACGCATTTTGTTGTTTGTGGTGAATTTGCTTTTAATTTTCTCCAAATCTATACAGTAAAATGACTTGACAATTAATACAGTAATATTCAGGGTCACTCTGAATAAATATAAATTAGAAGAATGAGCTAACCTATAAAGGAACACTTTTTATGAGTGTTGGAAAATGAAAATATATATACATACATACATACATTACATATATATATATATATATATATACACACACACACGCACACAAACATTAAAATTAAGAAATAACAATGAATAAAAAACAATAATATTAACATTAATATGATAATTAATGTACAATACAAACGTTTATGTACAAAAACAATGTATTTACAAACATTAAAATCAAAAATTAAAATTAAAAAAAGCAAAAGTGTAAAGGAAACGCCGGTATGACAGCTTCTTTACATCCATTTAGACCGCTCTCAGCACCCGTACCGTAAGTGCACGATTAGACGCGCATGTTAAAAAAAGTGCGGCTGGCTTGACCGCAGTAGCGCGAAGGCTTTTCACACGGGGCACGGCAAGCGTCGGGGCGGACATTACCACAAAAGCCCAAATTACGCCACACTTCAGCTTTGTACACCGAAACGAGAACTGGAACAATTCTTTCATCCTCCATTACTGGCAGCGAACTAGATTAACGCGAACATTAGTGGTGTGCTCTAATGCTAGTATTTCCTGTCACTGTTTTAAGTTCAGAGATGAAGACTGCCATCTAGCGGTCGGGATATGAACTCAAAACGAAACAACTGACATGAATCCTGTATGATTATTTTTTTTTTTAAATATCGATATTCCGTTTTTGAGAATCGATACAGTATCGCCAAACAAAATATCGCGATACTCACGTGTATCGATATTTTCTTACACCCCTAGTTTGAATCAGCTTTGCTTGACTGTATTCTCAAGCTTGCGGTCATCCCTGCTGCTTGTGCACCTTTTCCTACCCAAATTCTTCCTTCCAGTCAACTTTGCATTTAAAATGCTTTGATACAGCACTCTGTAAACAGCCAAACCTTTCAGTAATGACCTTCTTTGACTTACCCTTTTTGTGGAGGGCGTCAATGTTCGTCTTCTAGGATCATTGCCAAGTCAGCAGTCTTCTCCATTATTGTGGTTTCAAAGAACAAGAGATACCCAGAATTTATACTGTATGGATGGTCATTAATTGAAACTCAAATACATACATACTGTACATACATATAGTTTTATAAGGATGTGAGGGTGAGTAAATTATGAGAGAATTTTGATGTTTATAGTTTACTATCCCTTTAAGGGCTCATACAGACATTTGTTATACAACACCTCTTTAATTTATGACTTATGAAAAAGATTACTGCCATTAAAATGTGTAAAATATTTTCTGGGCATTAAAATAACCTTTTCTGAGTTGCGTTCACGACAGGCTGCTCTATAATGCTGTGTTGGATGGTTGAATGGTAAGAGGTGACAGGTGACATACTGAAAAGCAGAATTAAAATTACCATTGTCTCTTCCATAAACAGACACTCAGCCAGACCTGACAGTAAGTTTGTAATATTTATTTTTCATAGCCCAATACAATATATTTATGCTACTAATCTGAAATATACACTCTAAAAATAAATGGTGCTATATAGCACTAAAAGTAGTTTCTGGCTCGTAATCATAGGGGAAACACTTTTGGTGCTTTATAGCACCATATCTTTAAAGGCGCTATACAGCACCTCTTTCAAATGGTGCTATGTAGAACCATAAGAGGTGCCATATTGCATTGTATTTCTTCAACAAAAATGGTGCTAAACAGCACCAACAGTGGTTCTTTGGCTAGTAAAGAACCTTTAAAGGGGCTTAACAGGTTCTGTATATGGTAGTGGTGCTATAGCCCCTCAGTCATGCCAAAGAACCGGTGAAGAACCGCTGAAGAACCACTGAAGCACCAAGATTTGGTGCTATACAGCACCAAAAGTGGTTCCCCTATGATTACGAGCCAAAGAACCACTTTTAGTGCTATATAGCACTATTTTTCTTTAGAGTGTAGCACTGGATCTGGGCCCGTATCCACAAAACATTTTAACTTAACACTAAGAGTTCTCCTAAATAGCAGTAAACGTTTTTAGCTAAGAGTTTTCTCTTAAAACCTATTCACAAAGCTGCTGAGACAAACTTTTACTAAGGAATAGAGAGAAGTCTTAAACTAAGAGTAAGGGGGCGGGGTTTAACTCGTTTCTATGGATGATGTCAGCATGCTTACTAACTATGCACACAGTGATTGGCTGATAGTCTCTGTCAGAGATTTATTCATAGAAATATTGTAGAGCGCAATATTTTATGTTGCCATATTCAAATAAAGGTTTAAAAATAATGTTAATTGCCACATTCAAATAAAGATTTTAAAATGAAGGCTAAGTGTCACTAATTAAACAAATATATGTTCAGCTAATTGTCAGCCTCTTATATGTATGCTTCTCGTAGCGGATATGCATATAAACCTCCTTTTAATTAACAGAGTAGAATATGGCTGATAGTAAGACATGCAAACGTGAAGAAAACCAAACTGGACGCAAGAACAGCTGTTACTTCTTGCCCAACTGGTTAATGAAAAGGATATAATCAAAGGAAAATTTGTTGGGATAGCCTCCAAACCCTAAAGGTTATACATTTTTAAAAGCTCATTATCGTCAAATGTTTATATTCTGAGGCAGATTGCCAGCAACAGCCATTTTAGGATAGTTGTGAGTTGGTCTTAGTGGAGTCCTCTTCACTGCTCCTAACGTTTCACAGATTTAGGAGCTAGTTTTAGCGCTAAAACACTTTGTGAAATACTCTTAGAGCAAAAATGTAGGAGTCCTAAATTTAGGACTGACACGGCCATTATTTTTAAGATTTTCTCCTAAACCGGCGAGTTATGAGCTACTTTTAGCCTTAAGATGTTTTGTGAATACGGGCCCAGGGGCCGTATGTATAAAGCCGCTCAGAGTAAAATTTTAGTCCTAAGTGTGTCAAAATTCTAAGAATGACGTAATTTTACTCTTATTCCTAGACTTAAGAATAAGAGTGATTCATAAAGGTTCCTTAGTGTTAAGACTAGGTCTCAGCTCCTAAATTATTTAAGAGAGCTGGAGAGGTCTCCTAACCTAGTTAGGAGTAACAAGATGGCAGTAAAGAGGAGAAGACAAACACTTTCCAGCGAAAATATGACATATTGGACTTGTGTAGTGTGATAATGTGGAGTTGATAAAACGATACAAACTTGATTATCAAGATCAAAAAGTCTTTTTTTTTTGTAACTGACAAAGTAAGAAATTTTATAACCTCTTCCACTCAACAAGTCAATGCTCTAACTGCAGAAATTAAAGTAGTAATTACATTTTCTTTTGGCTGGAAAATTGGAAAAATGCAGCAATGCACCAGTGATTACACTGTAAGCAGGGTCTTACATATTGTGGCACTAACTCCACCAAACACAACAGTGGTCAAAAGTGATGTGGATTTTTTTTTATGACCCCACATTTCACTTAAACCATTAAAATACAAAGGACAAAAAAACACTGACCAGTGTTGCCAACTGCTTTTAATTGAAAGTAGCTAAAACTGGTCACTTAATGTTGCTAGATGACCTCATAAAGGTGAGTTCACTGATCTACAGTATATTTATATTTATATAGATCAGTGAACTCGTGTTTATGACGTCATGGGAGAGTCTTGGAATGTAGATAAGGTTTGTCCAAGAAATTGATTTTGTTGTTAGGCTTTTGAAAAAAGTCTCTAAAGGGATGAGGAAGTCACTAAATCTAGTGACAAAATCACTAAATTGGCAACATTGGCACATTGACTACAACATAAGTTATTTACATTTCATTGGTCCTCTTGTTTTTGCATGTGTTCATAATTTATTTGTATGACAGCATGGCCAAAATATTATTACCGCATAATTTGGCATGTTTCATTGCATTATTATCACAAATAAAACAAGTGACTCTAAGCAACTATGCAATATGCTTACAAAATCTTGCAATTTTATTATTATTATTTTTAATCAAGTGTGGAGATGTCAAATTTCCTAGGCCAGACATCACTTTTGGCCACTACTATATGACAGTTTATTGACTTTCCAACTGACAACCAAACCATATTGCAAAAACAAGCCACTTTTATCAGGATTGTGGGCTTTCCTGGAGTTATTGGAGCTGTTGATGGAACTCGTGTTCACATCATTGCTTCAACTGTAAACGAGAAGACATACCATTAGAAAACAAAGCATCAGTAATAATTTGTGATAATTTTGCACAATGCAAAGAATTAAAAAAATACATTTAAATATTAACATATTTCAGTGTCTTAATTAAATGATTTTATTGTATTTACATTAAATGATTGGTGTTGTGCTGCTGTGAATTTACATGAGCAGGCTCACTATTGGCTGATTCAGAGGTCAAGGTCAGCCATTTTGTGTTGACATCATTGTAGTCCTTAGTTCACAACACTTAAGTGTTACCTCAGTCAACAATTATGAATCAGTCTCAGACTTTACTGAAAGTTGCTTTTAGCTTCTTTATAAAAGTCTCCTACTCTTAGAAAAGTCCTACTTTTTACTAATAATTTTTTGACACTTAAGTCAAAGCTTAAGACTATTCTTAAGAGCATTTCTGAGAAGTTTTATACATACGGCCCCAGATCTCATCATCATCAGTCTGTCTGGAATGACATGAAGAAACAGAACAAACTGAGACAGACTAAATCTAGAAGAACTGTGGCAACGTCTCCAAGATGCTTCAAGAAACCTACCTGCAAAGACTATGTGCAAGTGCACCTATAGGGAAAAAGTTGCTTTAAACGCAAAGGATGGTCACACCAAATGTTGACTTAATTTAGTTAATAGAAGTTAATTGATAAAGAAAATCTATTTATGACATTATTTTTGACAGCATCCTCCTTTTACAGCATTTTTACACAAGTGCCTAAAACTTTTAACAGTACTGTAGCTTTGCAGATAGGTTTCTTGAAGCATCTTGGAAACGTTGATTCCAGTATTCATTGAGGTGAAGAGGGGGAGAGCTCATATCAAAAGATATGGAGTGATATTTACCTGTTTTAATAGTAGAGCTGTTCATCTTGAAATGGCCTATTCACTGAACACAGATTCCTGTATTTGTGCTCTTAGAAGATTTATGTGTAGAAGGGGTCTTCCACGCGTGGCGACACAGAACAGCATACGCTGTTTACGTTCAGTGGATACTCTCCAAAATGGTGCCAGGATGATGTGGAGGAGACGAATTGTTGAATAAAGTCGTTGTTTTTTTTATTTTGCGCACAAAAAGGATTCTCGTTGCTTCGTAAAATTACGGTTGATCCACTGATGTCACATGGACTATTTTAAAGATCTCCTTGCTATGTTTCTGGACCTTGATCGTGTAAGGACACTTGCTGTCTGTGGGAGGGTCAGAGAGCTCACGGGATGCTTCAAAAATATCTTAATTTGTGTTCTGAAGATGAACGGAGGTCTTAAGGGTTTGGAACGACATGAGGGTGAGTAATTAATGACAGCATTTTCATTTTTGGGTGAACTAACCCTTTAACCCCTAATTCTTGGCCTTTAGGTCGAATTTTGGAGACATTCCTGGACAGCAAAGGGTATGTACACCGAGCTAAAGAACAAAGAACAGTATTCTAGACAAACCTATTAGCAAATTATGCTTTCTAAAAGACATGTCATGAGAATCTTTGAGGATTTTTTTGCGGCCATCACATAAAAAAAGTTTAAATCCTTAGGCTTGCTTCTGGTAAGTGTAAACAGTAAGGTATTTTTTTGGAAACATCAATTTTTAACAATTTTCTTGCAGATTTATAAGAAGCTTGTTAATAATCACTGATCTGAATGCCCTTTTGTATTTCTTTTATTTTTTATTTTTTCAACAGGTATTGATTCATATGAACTCACTCAGCCTGAGTCTCTGACTGTCCGTGCTGATGCCACTCTCACTATCAACTGTAAAGTCTCCTATTCAGTTACAAGCTCTAATACAGCCTGGATTCGTCAGCCTGCAGGAAAAGCTCTGGAGTGGATTGGAGTCATCTGGAGTGATGGAGACTTATACTACAAGGATTCCCTGAAAAACAACTTCAGTATCACCAGAGACACTTCCAGTAACACAATAACACTGCAAGGAAAGAATATGCAAGCTGAAGACACAGCTGTGTATTATTGTGCCAGATGCACAGTGACAGACACCAACAGCCTCCCTGTACAAAAACAACATTATAATAAAAATAAGTGTATTTAATATATTTATAATATTTAGTTAGCGATCTAAAAAACAAAAAAATAAAAGGGTTCTGAATAGTTAATAGTTTAGCCCTTCTGTCATGATTGCACCTTGTGACCCTCCCAATGCAAATCAAAACAACCCTGAACATCTGTTTAGTATTTATGTGCTGCTGATTGGATCTGAAGTGTTACATCACCACTTTCAAGATGAAGAATGCACTCTGTTTACTGCTGCTCTCATTCAGCCTACAACGTGAGTTTTTCTACATGTCTATTATCAGTTCGAGGGTAAACAGATTCCAGATGAAATCAGCCTTTTCAAACTTCTTTTCAGGTATAAAATGTCAAAGTATGGAGTCCATTGAAAGCACAGCAGTGAAAAAGCCTGGAGAAACTCTGACTCTGTCCTGTAGAGGATCTGGGTTCAGCTTTAGCTGCTGTAACATGCACTGGATCAGACAACAAGCTGGAAAACCTCTTGTGTGGATGGGAAGTGTTTATAGTGACGCCAGTGGCAATGGCTACTCTGAATCCTTCAAAGGTCGAATTGAAATCACCAGAGACAATTCAAAGAGTATGGTGTATCTGAAACTATCAGGTCTGACAGCAGAAGACTCAGCCATGTATTATTGTGCAAAGCAAGCACAGTGACACAAGGGTCTTGTACGGCTGAACAAAAACCACACCGGCTGTTTCATCTCTTGTTACTAGAAGTCAACAGGTGGCAGCAGAGAATAAAAAAATCAATAAAATGCAGCCTAATTAGATTATATACTATCACTGGATGGTATGCAGTGAAGTTTATGCAGTATGCAGTGAAGTTCACTATAAAAGCTCAAACATTATACAGCACAAAGGCACGTCTGACTCCTTTAACATAACATGTGTCTTTTGATGTGTAGATTTGTGGTAGTGGTTATACATGTTACAGTGACAAACTAAAAATCAAAGTTACCAGAGACTCTTACAGCAGCAAAATAACTCTATAAGGACATAATATGACAATGAAGGACACAACATGTCTTAAGATACAAAAATGAACACAGTGATAACCCACAAGCAGTTCTGGGCCCGTATTTATCAAGCCTCTAAGAATTACTCTCAAGAACACTGCTAAGAATTGACTTAAGTGAAAAAAAATTCTTGGCTCAAAGCTGTGATTAAAAGTTAGTTATCAATTATCTCAGTCGTACTTTAAGCGAAGTGTAGGACTAAATCTTAAGTGTCAGTCTTAGAGATGATTCACGACACTTTGCTGTGCCACAAACGGGATTTTGGATGACGACATATGCATGGACCAATCACTGAATAGATTTCCTTAATTAAGCATATTCTCAGATAAATTCTCATAGAATGGTTAAATTCCTAACAAGAGTTTACATTCAACACACATTTGACAATAAAGAATTTTCAAGAGGATACATTATGGCAAGGAAACAAAGCGTCATCACAACTTAATTTAGGGTGCAGATAGACGATAATAAAGTGTATCGACGATAGTCAAAGATATCGCCTGTTTCTGATGCCTTTGACGACAGCGAGACGATTATTATTATTTTTATTATCTGTCAAAAATAGACTAGGTGCCTATCTTTAGTGATGCAGCGCGGAGAGCGGCTTCAGAAACTTGACACGGCGCGGCTGATCAGCTGTGGCTGTGGAGCTGTAACGCGCCGCAGACGCGTGCAGTGTAAATAAGGGGTAAGAGATTTATTCATCATACAGTGTAGATCGCATATAATACTCGCGCTAGACTGAAGTCAGTTATGATGTTGTTTGGTAATGTAAATGTTCTTTGCTCATTTTGAATAACTGAGGAAATGTAACTTGTTTCATTAACTGCTCGTCGCCAAACATTTCAAAGACATTCCTCCTCTCCTGAAAGATTCGCGCACGTCTCTGTCTCTTCAGCGCCATCACAAGCCCCTGCTGGCAACTCCTAACCACTTGAGAGACCTCTCCAGCTGTCTTAAATAACTGGGAGAGTAAGAGTGATTCTTAGCTTTAAGAAATTTGATAACTTGCTTTTATACTTAAGTTTGAAAGTAGGAGTAAATTTCATGAATTCTCAGCACTTAAGACTAAAATGGCACTTTGAGAAGCTTGATAAATACGGGCCCTGATCTACGTTGTAAAACATCTTTAATAAATGTAAAAAAGAAAATCCTCATAGGAATATAAAAGTGCTTATGAATTATATCATATTTCAAGAGATTTTTTTTTCAGTGCACAAGTTTGCAATATTAATGATGCAGTTACAACAGAAACATGCTTATTGAACTACTGCTATTGTTGCTGTCAAAAATTCTTTATCAAATACAGTATATCAGTTATGTCAAGCCCTCAAAAATAATTAGAAAAGATGGAAAGAATGATGTAAAATCAATTCATGTCCACTAGAGAAAACGATCGAAACAAAACATGTCATAAAGTCTCTAAAGAGAGCAATAAATAATATGAACCCTAACATGAATATTTTAGTAGCATGTAGATTTGATTAGTAGCTCTGTATGATTATGTAAATCTCCTGTTGCATATTTAAACAGCAGGCACGAGTAAGTTTATACATTCATCTGATCACTAGAGAGAGAGAAGAATCGCTTCAGTTCATTCAAACTGTGCTGTGAAACAAACCATGATCTCTTCATCTTTAGTGTTGCTTCTGGCAGTGATATCCTGTAAGTTTAGTCTACTTTCTGTGTGATACATCATTTTGTTGCTAAAAAGCTTGTTAACAGTCTTTAAACACCATGATCTCTTATTAACAGGTATTATTTGATTTGATACAGGTATTGATTCATATGAACTCACTCAGCCTGAGTCTCTGACTGTCCGTCCTGATGCCACTCTCACTATCAACTGTAAAGTCTCCTATTCAGTTACAAGCTATGGTACAGCCTGGATTCGTCAGCCTGCAGGAAAAGCTCTGGAGTGGATTGGATGGATCTCGAGTGGTGGAAGCTTATACTACAAGGATTCACTGAAAAGCAAGTTCAGTATCACCAGAGACACGTCCAGTAACACAATAACACTGCAAGGACAGAATATGAAAGCTGAAGACACAGCTGTGTATTATTGTGCCAGATGCACAGTGATAGACGCCAACAGCCTCCCTGTACAAAAACATCATATTCACATTGCAGTATTATCATGTTTTTACAACTGATATTCACTGATGTTCATCATTCACAGCTGGAATTCATTTGATTATGTTAAAATTTAATATGCATCCAATCAGTTGGAAAAATAGCAAACCTAATAAAAACCTAATAAAAAAACCTAATAAAAAACACATAGTAATTAGCTAAAATAAGCATTATAATCAGAAACTATGTTTCAATAGAAAGTAAAAAAAATCCATTATATTTTGCATCAATTTGCTCTCTTCCCATAAGGTTAGAAAGTCTGTTGGTCAATAAAGGTGCATTTTGATAGGGTTTGTTTTGACCCTGTTTTGCTGTTGTCTCAGAAGTGATACAGTAGTTTTCAGCACTGTTTGAGCAGCTTTGATGGTTTCATCATCAGATGTGTGTCAGTCAGTGAACTGAAGTGCTTATTCTGTCTGTGTGATGTGAGTCCAGGAGGTCTGTAAGAGATGTCAGCTGACTGCTTAAACACCGTTAGATGGCAGTAATCCATCACTTGAATTTATACTGTTGTAGGTCTATACTGAATTTTGCTAAATTGATTTTCAGTGGTTTTAAACACTTTCCACGTTATGCTATTCAAATTTGTACTGTGAAGACATAATTTTCTGCAATTTAATATATTATGATATTCATATTTGAATTTCATATTAAAATGAAAAGCAATTATATTAAATCCATTAAAGAACATAAAATTAAAAGTAATACAATGCACAAAATGGCATTTAGCAACAGAAAAATTTATATTTTAATATTACAAAAATAATGATCTGTTTATATAGATCAAACATTAACCACAAAAAATATTATTCTGGACCAAATATGTGTCAGCATTTTATATCATCAGTTCTCTGATTTGAATATGCAAATCAGCTTACTTCTTTAAATGTGACGATGCATCTTTGTGATCCGAACAGACGTCTGAACTCTGGAAACAAAGGCTATCTTTCTGGTTTAAACTTAACATACACCATGTTAAAAAAGTTTCTTATATTTGTAATTCTGACCATTTTACCATGTAAGTCACTACATGAACAGCAATAGTGCAAAAAATTTAACAATATACTTCATTACATGTAATGTTGTTTCTTTTTCCACAGGTATTGAATGTCAGACATTCACTCAGTCTGAAGCAGTGGTTAAAAAACCAGGAGAATCTCACAAACTTACATGTACAATAACTGGAGTTACTTTCAGTGGTCTCCGTCTGAGCTGGATCAGACAGAGCCCTGGAAAAGGACTGGAGTGGATTGCATACATCAGCACAGCTAGTACTCCAATCTACTATTCCCAGTCAGTCCAGGGCAGGTTCACAGTGTCCAGAGATGATTCCAGCAGTCAACTGTATCTACAGATGAACAGCCTCAAGACTGAAGACACTGCTGTGTATTACTGCGCTAAAGAGTCACAGTGAATGAGTTCAGTGTCAAAGCAATACAAAAACTACTTCCTCATTCACATATACAGACGATGAATATTGACTGATCAGCCGCATTACATCGCATAGAAATATTCAATTATAATGCACATTCTAACTTTGTTAGGTTGTAATTAAAAATGTGCAATGTTAAATTTCTTGTGTTTCCAATACAACATACCTTTATGTGTTTGCAGAGCTATGTTTGATTTATGCATGCAAGCTATGAAATGATGTGATCCACTCTCTTCCATTCTTTAACCTGCAGAGGCTGCTTACCTAACTGCATGTTAGGGGTGGGCGATACTGCAAATTTTGGTATCGATTCACTAGGAAAATATTTCCTCATGAATTCAAAATGTCAGGAACTCAAACAAAACAGATGGCAGGCAATAAAGCAATACAATTTATCTGGAGAGGAGATCTCCAAAGAGAGCAAACAACACCTCTCTCCTTGCTCATTTACGACCCCCTTCTCCCTCCTGCCATCTCTGCCTCTCCCTCTTTTCCCCCAAAAGGTTTCACTCAAAGTTCATTAAGAATATGTATATCGAACATATCATGTATCTTGTGAACCTGTTGTTTTTCCCCTTCATGTTTGGTATCATTTTAAAGGTCTCTGTGCGATTGGTAAACTGGTCTCAATTTCACAGTAGTCACTTATAATATGAGAAAGACTGAAAACTTTTGTAGAATTGTGTTCTGTTGCTGAGGGGTGTATCCCTCTTTAGGGGTCTGTGAGAATGTTTATCTATCTCCTGCCAGGTGCGACCCTGGAGCACGGGAACCTAAACCAAAAGGTCTTTTATGTTTATACAACTGATTTAAAGATTTCTTTGCTTTTGTTCTGGTAGTATTTAAGGGAAAGTTTGGAGGTCTGCACGGGCTTTAAACTGAAGCCCGAACCCGGCCCGTACCCGAGATCGTCTGACCCGACCCGAGCGGCACAGTTAAATTTAGAGCCCGAACCCGACCCGAACCCGAAGTCTTTTTTTTCTTTTTTTCTTACAACCAATAGCCAATTTAAAATAAATAAATGGAGGTGGGAGATGGGTCTTTTTTCCCAAGCCCGTCTTTTTTCCCCCTTCTCACAAATCAGATTATGTCTCAGCTATTAAAATAGTTCAGTTTTGTATGTAATGGCAAAGTGATTATATTTCGTTTTGATTTTTTTATTAAGTTAATTTAGAAAAACGTTTGGAGTATTTTTTTGTTCGTTAAATAAGTTTTTTTCTTAATTAAAGTAATGACCAAGCGGCCAGCGGATTTGATCAATTTAGCCTTCTCAAATCATCACGACTTGCCTAAAATAAAATCTAGGCCTATAGATATACTAAAACAGTTCAAGCATATAACAATGTTTAAACGTTAAACCCAAATGTGCACTGCATCAGTAGCTTGTGCGGAGAGTGGAAGTTAAAGCGCAGGACATGGAGACACCAGTGCAATCAATTGCATTTTTTTTCAATGGAAACAACTTACGCCATAATTTTTGCGCATAAAAGTAAGAGTAATACATCATTCGTAACTGTAAAGGGTCTACTTTTATTTGTGTGCACTGACAATATCAACAAAACTTTTTATAAAATATATAAAATAATTTTATAAAATAATGAAAACAATGATGAACAGGAGCGCTTCACAAAAATGAACCGAAAGTCAACGAATACATGCCTCACAGACATGATATATATATATAGAAAGCTTTAAATTACTACTTAACGAAATAAATCAAATCGAAAACAAAAACTCTTTCATTATAATCCGTGACGATGCACTTACTGAGACTTGGTGTTACGAGCACTTCCTCTGTCTGATTGACTCTTCAAGATGAATCGCTTTATGTATTCCCCAATTGTAAGTCGCTTTGGATAAAAGCGTCTGCCAAATGACTAAATGTAAATGTAAATTACACTTTGAAAATAACAATAACTAATGTTGATATGACTAAAATATTACATTCACTTTAAAGCTATGTGATACTGCCTTTCTGAAAGGACTTTGCAAGCAGAGGAGCCCAGAATATGAAAGTAATGCACAAAGTTTCATGTTAAACATTTTCCTCCCATAGAAAAGAGTTATAAAGAAAAAAATACTAAAATGCCAAACTCAGTATACACCTTACTGATGATGCAAACTATATGCAGGCAAGCAGCCCAGGATATGAACGCAAAGTGCATGCATGTTAAGCGTTTTCCTCTGATAGAAAACCATTATAAAAAAAGCTTAACGTGGCTTAATGGTTGAAAATGAGATAAAAAACAAACAAACAAAAACCAAAATATTACCCTGCAGCACAGTACAACTCTGATCCAGGAAACCAAAGACATCTTATCCTAATGGATTATATACTGGTCCATATTTACCTAGAATATAAGCTATATAAATGCCATGATTGCTGATTAATTTGCCATTAATGACTTTAAGTGAATATATTAGAAAAAAATATCAAGTTGAATTAAATGTTTTCTATTCTTAATGTCACAGATCATATTTAAATATTCCCTAAGCACAACACCCATCCATCCCTGTTAATGCTGTCTTCTGAAAGAAATGTAAAAAAGAAAAAAGAAAAAAAAGCCCATAATACAAAATCATATATAAGAATATGACATGTAGATACTCATTTACTGCATATGCAGTATTGTATGCAAATATTCCTCCTCCTCCTCTTTATTTGAGTGTTAAGATTAAAAGTTGTAGCTTGTTCTCACTCGTCTCAAACCATGATCTCCTCGTCTCTCTGGTTGTTGCTGCTGCTGGCAGCTGTTCCTCGTAAGTCTCTATAGAAACTCTTAAAAATATTTTTTTCTTGCACATGGTTACAGCATGTTTTTCCCTCTCAGGTGTCCGCTGTGTTGAACTGACACAGACTGATTCTATGGTCTTAAGTCCTGGTCAGGTTTTGACACTGTCCTGTAAAATCTCTGGATATTCACTGACTGACAGCAGCTACTGCACTGGCTTCATTCGGCAGCCTGCAGGAAAAGCTCTGGAATGGGTTGGAGAGATATGTGGTGATGGTAACACATATTACAGTGATAAACTGAAAAGTAGATTTCAAGTTTCCAGAGAGTCTTCCAGCAACACAGTGACTCTTCAAGGACAGAATATGCAGACTGAGGACACAGCTGTGTATTACTGCGCCAGAGAGTCACAGTGACACAGAGCAGTTACTGCCTTGTTCAAAAACCACATTAACACTCAGCACACAAATACACAGCTTTATGCTAAAAATTCTTACTAAGCTACTTCTAATTACTGATTCAGTTTCAGATTTGATGAATGAGTAAATCATTTAAATCAAATCTGATTCAAGTTTAAATTTGTACCAAACATCTACTGCATTACATTTAAAGACAGATAGATGTAGTCTTTTGAAATTATATACTAAGCATTTACTTGTCTACTAATCTAATAATAAGTCTACGTTATTAATCTTAAATAAATAAATAAACAAACACACAAATAAATACATAGTCATTTATTGTGTTATAATGAATACTTTGACAAAAAGGGAAAACTCCTTTGTTACTGTTGAATGATGGTCAAGAAGCTGCTCTTAAAATAATTGTCATCCACATATGCAGTGGCCAAACATATATCACTTTAAACAGCTACTGTATATAAAATTATACTATGTCAAATCATGTTGTTATTATTCATAAATGTATATTTAGTATGTAAATGGAATTATAGAAATGTAAATCAATAGCAACTCAAACAGACGTCTTGATTTTAACTGTACATACGCCCAGTATTGATATAATTGAACAAATTAGCCTGTTTGAATATTTTGAAACATCCTTTTTTGTCTTAAATCTGTATGACGTCAGCACCCTCCATTTGTCGTACATATTTGTGATCAGTCCTTCTCCACTGGATCTCACGAGGTCACTTCACTGAATCAAAGATGTGCAACAACCTGCTTCACCTTCTGCTTTACTGGCCTTTGCAAGTGTGTGTCATAGTGTGTAACCTTACACCATCTCAAACTATAACAGTAAATATTCACTCTACCTGATGATATGTTCTTATTAGGGCCCAAGCCAGTAAGGCGCAGGGCCCTATTGATTTCCAAAGGATTATTATTATTAGGGCCCAAGCCAGTAAGGCGCAGGGCCCTATTGATTTCCAAAGGATTATTATTTTTTTTTTTTTTTTTTTTTTTTTTTTTTTATTCAACCATCCGGCAACTTTTGGGGGTCTTAACGTGCTCAAAAACTCTTGAAAATTCGCACGCACGTTGGAATCTGTTGGCGTCCGGACGCCACAGAGGCTGGGACCCGGGCGCGGCACAGGGGCTCTACGGCGCCCCCTAGAACACAGTTTGAAAACTTGATGTATAGCTCACACATGCTTGCACGTATTCATATGAAACTCGGTACACATATAGATCTCATTGAGCCGAACAAATTTCACACTGCATGTCATAGGCTCCGCCCAACAGGAAGTCGGCTATTCAGGGCTGTTTAAAAAACCATGCTCTGGAATTTGATATACTCCTCTGAAGATTACCACCCGATTGCCACCAAACTCGGTGAACATGATCTCAAGACATTGGGGACGCAAAATTGCCAGGATATTTTTGATATCTCGAACGGTTTGCCCGTGGCGAGGCGATGAATTTATGGCGAAAAATGAGAGACAGGAAGCGTCTAATAACATCCACATACATTGTCTGATTTTGATCAAACTTCAGGGTTTTGTTCGTTGTTTGATGCCGAGCGCATAGATGTGACTATTAGGAGTCAAAGTTATAGCGCCACCAACTGGCAGCAGGAAGTGTGTCATTTTCAAAATGCTTTGAATTCAGCATCTTATTTTTAATCGATTTGCTTCAAACTTCATCAGAATAATGTCAAAGCACGGCCGATGTAAAACTATGAAGGGAATATTGATATCTATAATACTGTTGCCATGGCAACGTTTCAAACTTGAAAATTTGTTTCTGGTGATTTTGAAGCAGATAACATGTTTAGAATGTCATGAAACTCAACACACATATGAGTATTAATGATAGTTAGACACTGGAAAAAGCTCATAAACGGGCGTGGAAGAGGCGCTCTATAGCGCCACCTTTTGTCAAAAATGGGGGGGTTAGTTTTAGCTACAGACACCAAACTCGGTACATAAATTGTTCTATTCAAGCCGGACAACTTTCTAATTTACACTCATTAGCTACAACCAACAGGAAGCCAGCTATCTTTTTTTTTTATTTAATTTTCGGGGAATATCAAGCTGTAAATAAATTGATACTCCTCCAAGCACAAACAAGTAGTTCACACCAAACTTTGTCAACATGATGCCAATATACTGAAGATGCTAAATTGCTAACGGATTTAGGATATCTTGAACGGTGTATTAATGGCGATTTGTTAAAGTTACAGTAAAAAAGAGAGCAGTTCTTTTCTTATCTTTAAAGTGCAGCTTCCAAACACTTCAAAACTTTTTACATACATAGAGCAAGTCATTCTGAAGAAGTATGATTAGTTACATGACTTTACAAAAGGTCTATGAATAACAGAAAATTAATAAACTATCAAGACATTTGATCACACTGGCTCTGTGTATGTGGGGGGATGGGTGAGTCTGTGTTAAGTGTTAGTGTGAGGAGGGGGGTGAGAGAGACAGACAGAGAGACCCAGAAAGAGAGAGAGACTTTTAAACATCTCTTTAATCACTAGAAAAAAATCAATCAGTATTTATTTATTTAATTATTATTTTTATTTTATTTTATTTATTTAATTATTCATTTTATTTTATTTTTTAATTTTTTTTTTTTTTTTTTTTTTTTTTTTTTGCATTATAGCTTTTCCTAGGCCTTATTTTTTTCTGTCAGTCTTAGGGACAAAAAAATATAAAAATCCAAGAACCAGTTAATTTGTAGGGCACTGATAACATCATTTTATATAATTAGGTTAATAATTATGTTAATTACAACATAAAAAAAATCTAAAGATACATACACGTGGTCTTATAATTTTTTGTGCTGCAAATAATAATTTGACAGTAATTTGATAGTGAACTATGACACCCTCTGACATGATATTCATCTGAATTTACATCATCTCATGAATGTAACAGTAAAACAGTTCAGCTCACAGATGAAGACTAAGCTGTAATGCAGGCAAAATATTTCACAAATGCTTATAGATCATTAAAATAATTATTAAAAATGGTAATATCTCGAACAGTGTGGCAATGGTGATTTATTAAAATAACAGTAAAAAAAGATAGCAGTAATTTTCTTGTATCTTTAAAGTGCAGCTTCCAAACATTTCATAAAAAATTACATACACAGAACAAGTCATTCTTAGGAAATGTGATTAATTTCATGAATATACAATACACTATGGATAGCAGAAAATTTTAAAACTATCAGACTTTTGATGTCACTCTCCATCTGTCTGTGTGGGGGGATGTGTGTGTGTGTTCAGAGTCAGGGTGACACTGAGAGAGAGAGAGAGAGAGAGAGAGAGAGAGAGAGAGAGAGAGAGAGAGAGTGTCCTGAAGCTGCAAACACAAACTAACATGACTAACAGACCTCCAGCATCAGGACACTGAAACACCCATCCACAAAATTCTGCCCACCCAAATTATAAAAACAAACCTATTGGAATGAAACAACAGAAAAACAAAGTAAACTTGAATGTTATTTGACCCTAAATAGAGATTACACAACTGCAGAATATCTGAGTACAGTGAAAGACTGTAAATTAAGAAGACAAATGACGAGGTACAGACTGAGCGGTCATACTCTGACTATAGAGATGGGCAGATATCGACAGCACTGGCTGCCCAGAGAGAGCCGCATCTGCCCATACTGTACCCATGGAGAAGTGGAGACAGAGCAACACTTCCTTACCACCTGCTATGAAGAAATTAGAAAGAAATGTTATCTTAAATTGGAAATACTTTACCCTGACTTCAAAATGTTAAACAAGAAAACACAACTTCAATATTTATTAGATGAAAAACAAGATTGTATCTTACTAGCAGCAAGATACATTGACACCTGTCACAAAAAGAGGGAGGAGTCAACAAATCAGTGATGCGCCCACACACACACACACAAACACACACACACTACACTAAATTTTAAATTGTTCATAGAATTCTAGAATTCGTAGAATTGATTTGTTCTATTTTGTTTAATTATATATACATGCATGTGTTTATATATTTATTTATTTATTTTTAATTATTATTTATTTTATAAATAAATAATAATTAAATTTGACCCTAAATAGAGATTACACAACTGCAGAATATCTGAGTACAGTGAAAGACTGTAAATTAAGAAGACAAATGACGAGGTACAGACTGAGCGGTCATACTCTGACTATAGAGATGGGCAGATATCGACAGCACTGGCTGCCCAGAGAGAGCCGCATCTGCCCATACTGTACCCATGGAGAAGTGGAGACAGAGCAACACTTCCTTACCAGCTGCTATGAAGAAATTAGAAAGAAATGTTATCTTAAATTGGAAATACTTTACCCTGACTTCAAAATGTTAAACAAGAAAACACAACTTCAATATTTATTAGATGAAAAACAAGATTGTATCTTACTAGCAGCAAGATACATTGACGCCTGTCACAAAAAGAGGGAGGAGTCAACAAATCAGTGATGCGCCCACACACACACACACACAAACAAACACAAACACACACACACACACACACACACACACCACACTAAATTTTAAATTGTTCATAGAATTCTAGAATTCGTAGAATTGATTTGTTCTATTTTGTTTAATTATATATACATGCATGTGTTTATATATTTATTTATTTATTTATTTTTAATTATTATTTATTTTATTTTTTAAATACATATTTGTTCTATATTTAATGTAAACACTATGCTTTGGCAATACATTGTAACAATTGTCATGCCAATAAAGCACATATTGAATTGAATTGAATTGAGAGAGAGAGAGAGAGAGAGAGAGAGAGAGAGAGAGAGAGACTTTTAAACATCTCTTTAATCACTTGAAAAAAAAAACAATCAGCACTTATTAATTTATTTACTATGTTTTATTTTTTTGCATTACAGCTTAAGAAATCTCTTAGGCCTTATCCTTTTCTGTCAGTTTTACAGACAAAAAAATCCTAGAATCAGTTCATTTGTAGGGCACTGACAACATAATTTTATATAAATAGGTTAATAATTGTTAATTACAACATAAAAAAAATCTAAAGATAAATACACATGGTCTTATAAATTTTTGTGCTGCAAATAATAATTAGAATTTCATGAAACTCAACACACATATCAGTATTAATGATAGACAGACACTGGCAAAAGCTCATAAAAGGGCGTGGAAGAGGCACTGCATAGCGCCACCTTTTCAGAAAACTTGGGGGGTTAGTTTTAGCTACAGTCACCAAAACTGGTACATATATTGGTCTCATCAAGCTGGACAACCTTCTAATTTACAGTCATTAGCTACAACCAACAGGAAGTCGGCTATTTTGATTTGAATGTGGATATTTGGAAAAATATGGGTGTGAATTAATGCATACTCCTCAGAGGAGCATTATACTATACACACCAAACTTTGTCTACATGATGCCAAAACATTGAGTAACTTAAATTGTAAACGGATTTTGGATATCTTGAACGGTGTTGCTGTGACGATTTATTAAAGTAACAGTCTTTCACAGTCTTGATGGTTTGGATTAACCCTTTAATTGCTGTATCAATTAAAACCAGACTGCCAGAGGGTTACTGCATGTGCTCGCTGTGCCCATTTTTCTTGATGCCACCGGGGTGGCGGTTGCACTGACAGCTTGGGCCCACCATCGCTGCTTGCAGCTATATTTAGGGCCCAAGCCAGTAAGGCGCAGGGCCCTATTGATTTCCAAAGGATTATTATTTTTTTTTTTTTTTTTTTTTTTATTTTTTATTCAACCATCCGGCAACTTTTGGGGGCCTTAACGTGCTCAAAAACTCTTGAAAATTCGCACGCACGTTGGAATCTGTTGGCGTCCGGACGCCACAGAGGCTGGGACCCGGGCGCGGCACAGGGGCTCTACGGCGCCCCCTAGAACACAGTTTGAAAACTTGATGTATAGCTCACACATGCTTGCACATATTCATATAAAACTCGGTACACATATAGATCTCATTGAGCCGAACAAATTTCACACTGCATGTCATAGGCTCCGCCCAACAGGAAGTCGGCTATTCAGGGCTGTTTAAAAAACCAAGCTCTGGAATTTGATATACTCCTCTGAAGATTACCACCCGATTGCCACCAAACTCGGTGAACATGATCTCAAGACATTGGGGACGCAAAATTGCCAGGATATTTTTGATATCTCGAACGGTTTGCCCGTGGCGAGGCGATGAATTTATGGCGAAAAATGAGAGACAGGAAGCGTCTAATAACATCCACATACATTGTCTGATTTTGATCAAACTTCAGGGTTTTGTTCGTTGTTTGATGCCGAGCGCATAGATGTGACTATTAGGAGTCAAAGTTATAGCGCCACCAACTGGCAGCAGGAAGTGTGTCATTTTCAAAATGCTTTGAATTCAGCATCTTATTTTTAATCGATTTGCTTCAAACTTCATCAGAATAATGTCAAAGCACGGCCGATGTAAAACTGTGAAGGGAATATTGATATCTATAATACTGTTGCCATGGCAACGTGTCAAACTTGAAAATTTGTTTCTGGTGATTTTGAAGCAGATAACATGTTTAGAATGTCATGAAACTCAACACACATATGAGTATTAATGATAGTTAGACACTGGAAAAAGCTCATAAACGGGCGTGGAAGAGGCGCTCTATAGCGCCACCTTTTGTCAAAAATGGGGGGGTTAGTTTTAGCTACAGCCACCAAACTCGGTACATAAATTGTTCTATTCAAGGCGGACAACTTTCTAATTTACACTCATTAGCTACAACCAACAGGAAGCCAGCTATCTTTTTTTTTTATTTAATTTTCGGGGAATATCAAGCTGTAAACAAATTGATACTCCTCCAAGCAGAAACAAGTAGTTCACACCAAACTTTGTCAACATGATGCCAATATACTGAAGATGCTAAATTGCTAACGGATTTAGGATATCTTGAACGGTGTATTAATGGCGATTTGTTAAAGTTACAGTAAAAAGGAGAGCAGTTATTTTCTTATCTTTAAAGTGCAGCTTCCAAACACTTCAAAACTTTTTACATACATAGAGCAAGTCATTCTGAAGAAGTATGATTAGTTTCATGACTTTACAAAAGGTCTATGAATAACAGAAAATTAATAAACTATCAAGACATTTGATCACACTGGCTCTGTGTATGTGGGGGGATGGGTGAGTCTGTGTTAAGTGTGAGTGTGAGGAGGGGGGTGAGAGAGACAGACAGAGAGACACAGAGAGAGAGAGAGACTTTTAAACATCTCTTTAATCACTAGAAAAAAATCAATCAGTATTTATTTATTAAATTATTCTTTTTATTTTATTTATTTATTTAATTATTCTTTTTATTTTATTTTTTATTTTTTTATTTTTTTTGCATTATAGCTTAAGAAATTTCCTAGGCCTTATCTTTTTCTGTCAGTCTTAGGGACAAAAAAATATAAAAATCCAAGAACCAGTTAATTTGTAGGGCACTGATAACATCATTTTATATAATTAGGTTAATAATTATGTTAATTACAACATAAAAAAATCTAAAGATACATACACGTGGTCTTATAATTTTTTGTGCTGCAAATAATAATTTGACAGTAATTTGATACTGAACTCTGACACCCTCTGACATGATATTCATCTGAATTTACATCATCTCATGAATGTAACAGTAAAACAGTTCAGCTCACAGATGAAGACTAAGCTGTAATACAGGCAAAATATTTCACAAATGCTTATAGATCATTAAAATAATTATTAAAAATGGTAATATCTCGAACAGTGTGGCAATGGTGATTTATTAAAATAACAGTAAAAAAAGATAGCAGTAATTTTCTTGTATCTTTAAAGTGCAGCTTCCAAACACTTCATAAAAAATTACATACACAGAACAAGTCATTCTTAGGAAATGTGATTAATTTCATGAATATACAATACACTATGTATAGCAGAAAATTTTAAAACTATCAGACTTTTGATGTCACTCTCCATCTGTCTGTGTGTGTGTGTGTGTTCAGAGTCAGGGTGACACTGAGAGAGAGAGAGAGAGAGAGAGAGAGAGAGAACCTGAAAAGAGAGAGAGAGGGTCCTGAAGCTGCAAACACAAACTAACATGACTAACAACATCCAGCATCAGGACACTGAAACACCCATCCACAAAATTCTGCCCACCCAAATTATAAAAACACTAAAAGAAAATGATCTAACCTATTGGAATGAAACAACAGAAAAACAAAGTAAACTTGAATGTTATTTGACCCTAAATAGAGATTACACAACTGCAGAATATCTGAGTACAGTGAAAGACTGTAAATTAAGAAGAC
Source organism: Aspiorhynchus laticeps (assembly GCA_023376895.1). Taxonomy (NCBI): domain Eukaryota; kingdom Metazoa; phylum Chordata; class Actinopteri; order Cypriniformes; family Cyprinidae; genus Aspiorhynchus; species Aspiorhynchus laticeps. The sequence continues at coordinate 24,153,313 of CM041794.1, read as the reverse complement.
AAATGACGAGGTACAGACTGAGCGGTCATACTCTGACTATAGAGACGGGCAGATATCGACAGCACTGGCTGCCCAGAGAGAGCCGCATCTGCCCATACTGTACCCATGGAGAAGTGGAGACAGAGCAACACTTCCTTACCACCTGCTATGAAGAAATTAGAAAGAAATGTTATCTTAAATTGGAAATACTTTACCCTGACTTCAAAATGTTAAACAAGAAAACACAACTTCAATATTTATTAGTTGAAAAACAAGATTGTATCTTACTAGCAGCAAGATACATTGACACCTGTCACAAAAAGAGGGAGGAGTGAACAAATCAGTGATGCGCCCACACACACACACACACAAACAAACACAAACACACACACACACACACACTCACACACACACCACACTAAATTTTAAATTGTTCATAGAATTCTAGAATTCGTAGAATTGATTTGTTCTATTTTGTTTAATTATATATACATGCATGTGTTTATATATTTATTTATTTATTTTTAATTATTATTTATTTTATTTTTTAAATACATATTTGTTCTATATTTAATGTAAACACTATGCTTTGGCAATACATTGTAACAATTGTCATGCCAATAAAGCACATATTGAATTGAATTGAATTGAGAGAGAGAGAGAGAGAGAGAGAGAGAGACTTTTAAACATCTCTTTAATCACTTGAAAAAAAAAAAAACAATCAGCACTTATTAATTTATTTACTATGTTTTATTTTTTTGCATTACAGCTTAAGAAATCTCTTAGGCCTTATCCTTTTCTGTCAGTTTTACAGACAAAAAAATCCTAGAATCAGTTAATTTGTAGGGCACTGACAACATAATTTTATATAAATAGGTTAATAATTGTTAATTACAACATAAAAAAAATCTAAAGATAAATACACGTGGTCTTATAAATTTTTGTGCTGCAAATAATAATTAGAATTTCATGAAACTCAACACACATATCAGTATTAATGATAGACAGACACTGGCAAAAGCTCATAAAAGGGCGTGGAAGAGGCACTGCATAGCGCCACCTTTTCAGAAAACTTGGGGGGTTAGTTTTAGCTACAGTCACCAAAACTGGTACATATATTGGTCTCATCAAGCTGGACAACCTTCTAATTTACAGTCATTAGCTACAACCAACAGGAAGTCGGCTATTTTGATTTGAATGTGGATATTTGGAAAAATATGGGTGTGAATTAATGCATACTCCTCAGAGGAGCATTATACTATACACACCAAACTTTGTCTACATGATGCCAAAACATTGAGTAACTTAAATTGTAAACGGATTTTGGATATCTTGAACGGTGTTGCCGTGACGATTTATTAAAATAACAGTCTTTCACAGTCTTGATGGTTTGGATTAACCCTTTAATTGCTGTATCAATTAAAACCAGACTGCCAGAGGGTTACTGTAAATGCATGTGCTCGCTGTGCCCATTTTTCTTGATGCCACCGGGGTGGCGGTTGCACTGACAGCTTGGGCCCACCATCGCTGCTTGCAGCTATATATTTTTTTTTTTTTTTTATTCAACCAGGATTATTATTATTATTTTTTTTTTTTTTTTTTTTTTATTCAACCATCCGGCAACTTTTGGGGGTCTTAACGTGCTCAAAAACTCTTGAAAATTCGCACGCACGTTGGAATCTGTTGGCGTCCGGACGCCACAGAGGCTGGGACCCGGGCGCGGCACAGGGGCTCTACGGCGCCCCCTAGAACACAGTTTGAAAACTTGATGTATAGCTCACACATGCTTGCACGTATTCATATGAAACTCGGTACACATATAGATCTCATTGAGCCGAACAAATTTCACACTGCATGTCATAGGCTCCGCCCAACAGGAAGTCGGCTATTCAGGGCTGTTTAAAAAACCATGCTCTGGAATTTGATATACTCCTCTGAAGATTACCACTCGATTGCCACCAAACTCGGTGAACATGATCTCAAGACATTGGGGACGCAAAATTGCCAGGATATTTTTGATATCTCGAACGGTTTGCCCGTGGTGAGGCAATGAATTTATGGCGAAAAATGAGAGACAGGAAGCGTCTAATAACATCCACATACATTGTCTGATTTTGATCAAACTTCAGGGTTTTGTTCGTTGTTTGATGCCGAGCGCATAGATGTGACTATTAGGAGTCAAAGTTATAGCGCCACCAACTGGCAGCAGGAAGTGTGTCATTTTCAAAATGCTTTGAATTCAGCATCTTATTTTTAATCGATTTGCTTCAAACTTCATCAGAATAATGTCAAAGCACGGCCGATGTAAAACTGTGAAGGGAATATTGATATCTATAATACTGTTGCCATGGCAACGTTTCAAACTTGAAAATTTGTTTCTGGTGATTTTGAAGCAGATAACATGTTTAGAATGTCATGAAACTCAACACACATATGAGTATTAATGATAGTTAGACACTGGAAAAAGCTCATAAACGGGCGTGGAAGAGGCGCTCTATAGCGCCACCTTTTGTCAAAAATGGGGGGGTTAGTTTTAGCTACAGACACCAAACTCGGTACATAAATTGTTCTATTCAAGCCGGACAACTTTCTAATTTACACTCATTAGCTACAACCAACAGGAAGCCAACTATCTTTTTTTTTTATTTAATTTTCGGGGAATATCAAGCTGTAAATAAATTGATACTCCTCCAAGCACAAACAAGTAGTTCACACCAAACTTTGTCAACATGATGCCAATATACTGAAGATGCTAAATTGCTAACGGATTTAGGATATCTTGAACGGTGTATTAATGGCGATTTGTTAAAGTTACAGTAAAAAAGAGAGCAGTTCTTTTCTTATCTTTAAAGTGCAGCTTCCAAACACTTCAAAACTTTTTACATACATAGAGCAAGTCATTCTGAAGAAGTATGATTAGTTTCATGACTTTACAAAAGGTCTATGAATAACAGAAAATTAATAAACTATCAAGACATTTGATCACACTGGCTCTGTGTATGTGGGGGGATGGGTGAGTCTGTGTGTTAAGTGTTAGTGTGAGGAGGGGGGTGAGAGAGACAGACAGAGAGACCCAGAAAGAGAGAGAGACTTTTAAACATCTCTTTAATCACTAGAAAAAAATCAATCAGTATTTATTTATTTAATTATTCTTTTTATTTTATTTTATTTATTTTATTATTCATTTTATTTTATTTTATTTATTTTTTTATTTTTTTTTGCATTATAGCTTTTCCTAGGCCTTATTTTTTTCTGTCAGTCTTAGGGACAAAAAAATATAAAAATCCAAGAACCAAGAGTGTGTCCTGAAGCTGCAAACACAAACTAACATGACTAACAGACCTCCAGCATCAGGACACTGAAACACCCATCCACAAAATTCTGCCCACCCAAATTATAAAAACACTAAAAGAAAATGATCTAACCTATTGGAATGAAACAACAGAAAAACAAAGTAAACTTGAATGTTATTTGACCCTAAATAGAGATTACACAACTGCAGAATATCTGAGTACAGTGAAAGACTGTAAATTAAGAAGACAAATGACGAGGTACAGACTGAGCGGTCATACTCTGACTATAGAGATGGGCAGATATCGACAGCACTGGCTGCCCAAAGAGAGTCGCATCTGCCCATACTCTACCCATGGAGAAGTGGAGACAGAGCAACACTTCCTTACCACCTGCTATGAAGAAATTAGAAAGAAATGTTATCTTAAATTGGAAATACTTTACCCTGACTTCAAAATGTTAAACAAGAAAACACAACTTCAATATTTATTAGATGAAAAACAAGATTGTATCTTACTAGCAGCAAGATACATTGACGCCTGTCACAAAAAGAGGGAGGAGTCAACAAATCAGTGATGCGCCCACACACACACACACACACAAACACAAACACAACACACACACACACACACACACACACACACACACACACACACCACACTAAATTTTAAATTGTTCATAGAATTCTAGAATTCGTAGAATTGATTTGTTCTATTTTGTTTAATTATATATACATGCATGTGTTTATATATTTATTTATTTATTTTTAATTATTATCTATTTTATTTTTTAAATACATATTTGTTCTATATTTAATGTAAACACTATGCTTTGGCAATACATTGTAACAATTGTCATGCCAATAAAGCACATATTGAATTGAATTGAATTGAGAGAGAGAGAGAGAGAGAGAGAGAGAGAGAGACTTTTAAACATCTCTTTAATCACTTGAAAAAAAAACAATCAGCACTTATTAATTTATTTACTATGTTTTATTTTTTTGCATTACAGCTTAAGAAATCTCTTAGGCCTTATCCTTTTCTGTCAGTTTTACAGACAAAAAAATCCTAGAATCAGTTCATTTGTAGGGCACTGACAACATCATTTTATATAAATAGGTTAATAATTGTTAATTACAACATAAAAAAAATCTAAAGATAAATACACGTGGTCTTATAAATTTTTGTGCTGCAAATAATAATTAGAATTTCATGAAACTCAACACACATATCAGTATTAATGATAGACAGACACTGGCAAAAGCTCATAAAAGGGCGTGGAAGAGGCACTGCATAGCGCCACCTTTTCAGAAAACTTGGGGGGTTAGTTTTAGCTACAGTCACCAAAATTGGTACATATATTGGTATCATCAAGCTGGACAACCTTCTAATTTACAGTCATTAGCTACAACCAACAGGAAGTCGGCTATTTTGATTTGAATGTGGATATTTGGAAAAATATGGGTGTGAATTAATGCATACTCCTCAGAGGAGCATTATACTATACACACCAAACTTTGTCTACATGATGCCAAAACATTGAGGAACTTAAATTGTAAACGGATTTTGGATATCTTGAACGGTGTTGCCGTGACGATTTATTAAAGTAACAGTCTTTCACAGTCTTGATGGTTTTGATTAACCCTTTAATTGCTGTATCAATTAAAATCAGACTGCCAGAGGGTTACTGTAAATGCATGTGCTCGCTGTGCCCTTTTTTCTTGATGCCACCGGGATGGCGGTTGCACTGACAGCTTGGGCCCACCATCGCTGCTTGCAGCTATATTTTCTATTTTATTTTTCAATAGGAGTGAAAGGTCAGAATTTGGAGATAATTTCTTCTGTAGTCTTTCCTGTAGAGGATCAGGATTTACTTTCGGAAGCTACGACATGCACTGGGTCAGACAGAAACCTGGAAAAGCACTGGTGTGGATGGGCCGTGTTTGGAGTAGCGGACAAGGACAAGACTATGCCAAAAGTTTTGAGGGACGAATAGAAATGACTAGAGACAATTCAAACAACATGGTGTATCTCAAACTGTCTGGACTGACAGAAGAGGACTCAGCTGTGTATTTCTGTGCAAGAGAAGCACAGTGTCACAAACCTGTGTGCAAACGATACAAAAACAGGTTTGTACACTCCCAGTGTAAAACTGCAGTTCTCATCTGTGACAGTAGGTTGCAGTAGAATCCAACAAGTAAAGTCCATAACACAGTGACTCGCACAATCACACAATCACTGGATATTTTCTTTTTAACACCTTCTCAACATTTAATCAGACATTCTATCAACATCATTATACATTGGTTCTTAAAAAAATGTCATGAGATAAAGTTAATTTCACAAACATTCTACTTTATGTTATATTCTTGGTCATTTAAGTAAATAAAAAAAAACTAAATATATACTGTAGATATAAATATATCGTACTAATCAAACATTAAAATATGTAATCAGTGAAATGAATGTTAATAAGCCCTTCAAACACTGGATTCTGGTTATCCTCTTTGTAAGTGTAAAAGATCATCTCTGATCTTCCGTCATTTCCTCATTATGCATATTCAAAAGAAACTATGATAGGCTGCAAGTATTTATATCTGAGCCGAGTGAAGCTGTAGAGTCATATAAACACTCACAAGATGAAGAATATACCTTTATTGCTAATTTTGTTCAACCTAAACTGTGAGTTAATAAAACGTGTGTGTATAGATAGATAGATAGATAGATAGATAGATAGATAGATAGATTTTTTTCTTCTAAAAAATTATCCTACTTTCTCTTTACAATGTCAAAAAATGGAGTCCATTGAAAAAACAGTTGTGAAAAAGTCTGGAGAAACTCTGACTCTGTCCTGTAGAGGATCTGGGTTCAGCTTTGGCTGCTGTAGCATGCACTGGATCAGACAACAAGCTGGAAAACCTCTTGTGTGGATGGGTCTGGGCTACAGTGATGGAAGTGGACATAAGGCAGAATCCTTTAAGGATGTATCTGAAACTGTCTGGACTGACAGAAGAGGACTCGGCTGTGTATTTCTGTGCAAGAGAATCACAGTGTCACTAACGTATGTGGCAATGATACAAAAACTGGTCTAGACACACTTTTAGTTTAAAACTGCAGTTCTCATCTGTGTCAGTAGGTTGCAGTGGAACACAAGAAGTCGTTCACTACATAGTGACACACAATCACAGAAACTACACAGTGACTACAGTCACAGAATACTTTCTTTTATACTTCTCAAAACTTGAGACAATCTATTCACAATCAAGATTCCTCTTCACTTCACAAACACTCTAATTCAAAGTGTACTAGTTTTGCTCCTTTAAATGCATGAAAGCTAAATTAGCTTTATTTATGTGTGTACATACAATATAACGCACACATAAAGTCTCTTTTTTCAGGACGTGCTGCTGATCTGAAGCCTAGAGCTTGTTCAGCACAAAAGTAAATTCATACTGTAGCATAGCTTCAAAGAGCTGTAACTATAAAATAATCTGTGTGTGAAAGGGTAAATGTCAGTATACTTCTCATGAACAAACATTCAAAGAAAAGACAAAGATGTACAGTTGAACGCAATGTTTAATAATAAGCAACAAACAATAACAAGAAAATAATAAATTCTGATGCAAAACTAATGAAGACGAATGTACTGTAGATTGCATCATATAGCCTTTCATATAGCCAGAGCTACAAGTTTTGCTGTTGATATTTCATTGTAATGGCTGGATCTGAAAATTTAAATGAAATAACACGTTGTATGGTAATAACCAGGTTCATACTTAATTGCAGTGACAACAGAAACAACAATTATGGTGATGATGGTCGTAATGATGGCACAAATATTGGCAGCCAGAGCACAGCGGCTGAATTTCTTTGCTTCTTTGACATCTCTCCTATACTTCCTATTTATTGCCTGTGAATATAAAAACACACAAAAAAATTTACACATCAATCTAATTGCAATTTGATCATAATATATGGCAAATTTATGGCTCGCTAAGTCAAAAAGTCAGTTTCTAAGTCAGGTTTGACCTGAGCCACTGCTTACAGTGTGTTAGTATTTGTAGCAACATTCCTTAACTTCAAGGAGCATATCAATGCAGCCGTACCCAGAAACAGGCAGTTGCAGAAGGTGATGGTGAACACAGAACAGCGTAAGTAGTCTTTCACTTTTACTTGGACTTTGCGAGGACCTTGGCGGTTTTGTTGCATTTGGCGGTTGTACTGGATTTGACGGTTTTGGTGTTTTGGATTTCCAGCTTTTGGACGAGATGCTCTTTTAGTCTCATATTCTTCATCTTCTATACCCTCCCCATTATCATCCTCCATCTCTAATTCATAATCCATTTCCATCTCCACATCACAAAAGTCTCCTTCTGGAATTTCAATCTGAAATTCTTCCATTGTCTGACTTTAATGAACAGAAGTATTCCTCAGGTTTAGTGACAGGTAGATGTACCACATATGGCTCATACAATCTGATAAACACTTCCTGTGTATTTTTATACATGTCAGCACAAAAGGATCCAGAGGCAGAAGGCAAGTCAAAACAAAGAATATTTATTCAATGAATGAACTCAGCATTCACAGAACTGGGAAAAAATAGAAAAAACAAAACTGGAACTCAGTAGCTGACTTGACTTGAGCGAGAGAATGTGCGGTCCCGGTCGGAGTGGCGAGCAGCAACCTCCATAGAAGGCAGTACAGTCCGGAGGGCTGTGCCCGAAGGCAAATGGACCACAGACAGCCGACTACAGAGAGGCTGTGCAGTGGTAATGCCGGACCCTCGACAGGATTCGACAGGACTTGACAGGACTCGACTTTAACCAGACAAAACACAGTCCTAGACAAAAGCACAGAGATCTGGCAGAATGGCTGCAAAGCATAATAATCAGACAAAGTAGTCTAGCAACACACATGTAGAAATAGAGGGACAAATCAGTGTGAAAAGGAAACAGGGATTGTAAACGAGAACAGCTGAGACTAAGAGGCAAAGCGAGAAATAGAGAAGAAAAGGAAACTGGAATCAAACTCGGCTCATGACAATACATGACTTACATAAAGCCCAACGTGCAGGAAACCTACATTAGGGCCAATAAGCAGACAAGCCACAGCCGTGGTCTACAGTGAAACCTGTGATGTGTTTTATAACAAAACTCAAATAATGTTTGAAGATTTAAAATGGAAATTTTGGGTATATTTTCATAGTTTTCTGGCCATTAAAATCACCTTTTCTGAGTTGCGTTCATGACAGGCTGCTCTATAATGCTGGGTTGGATGGTTGAATGGTAAGAGGTCACATACTGAAAAACAGAATTAAAATTACCATTGTCTCTTCCAGAAACTTTTTGACTGCTTAAACACCGTTAGATGGCAGTAATCCATCACTTGAATTTACACTGTTGTAGGTCTATACTGAATTTTGCTAAATTGATTTTCAGTGGTTTTAAACACTTTCCACGTTATGCTAATCAAATTTGTACTGTGAAGACATAATTTTCTGCAATTTAATATATTATGATATTCATATTTGAATTTCATATTAAAATGAAAAGCAATTATATTAAATCCATTAAAGAACATAAAATGAAAAGTAATACAATGCACAAAATGGCATTTAGCAACAGAAAAATTTATATTTTAATATTACAAAAATAATGGTCTGTTTATATAGATCAAACATTAACCACAAAAAATATTATTCTGGACCAAATATGTGTCAGCATTTTATATCATCAGTTCTCTGATTTGAATATGCAAATCAGCTTACTTCTTTAAATGTGACGGTGCATCTTTGTGATCTGAACAGACGTCTGAACTCTGAAAACAAAGGCTATCTTTCTGGTTTAAACTTAACATACACCATGTTAAAAAAGTTTCTTATATTTGTAATTCTGACCATTTTACCATGTAAGTCAATACATGAACAACAATAGTGCAAAAATGTAACAATTTAACAATTCATTACATGTAATGTTGTTTCTTTTTCCACAGGTATTGAATGCCAGACATTCACTCAGTCTGAAGCAGTGGTTAAAAAACCAGGAGAATCTCACAAACTTACATGTACAATAACTGGAGTTACTTTCAGCGGTCTCTATCTACACTGGATCAGACAGAGCACTGGAAAAGGACTGGAGTGGATTGCATACATCAGCACAACTAGTTCTCCAATCTACTATTCCCAGTCAGTCCAGGGCAGGTTCACAGTGTCCAGAGATGATTCCAGCAGTCAACTGTATCTACAGATGAACAGCCTCAAGACTGAAGACACTGCTGTGTATTACTGCGCTAAAGAGTCACAGTGAATGAGTTCAGTGTCAAAGCAATACAAAAACTACTTCCTCATTCACATATACAGATGATGAATATTGACTGATCAGCCGCATTACATCGCATAGAAATATTCAATTATAATGCACATTCTAACTTTGTTAGGTTGTAATTAAAAATGTGCAATATTAAATTTCTCGTGTTTCCAATACAACATACCTTTATGTGTTTGCAGAGCTATGTTTGATTTATGCATGCAAGCTATGAAATGCTGTGATCCATTCTCGTCCATTCTTTAACCTGCAGAGGCTGCTTACCTAACTGCATGTTAGGGGTGGGCGATACTGCAAATTTTGATATCGATCCTGAAAGGAGTGAAATTATTTCCCTATGAAAATATTTCCTTATAAATTCAAAACTTCAGGAACTCACACAAAACAGATGCCAGGCAATAAAGCAATAAAACTTATCTGGAGAGGAGATCTCCAAAGAGAGCAAACAACACCTCTCTCCTTGCTCATTTACAATCTCCTTCTCCCCCCTGCCATCTCTGCCTCTCCCTCTTTTCCCCCAAAAGGTTTCAAATATGTATATCCCACATATCATGTATCTTGTGAACCTGTTGTTTTTCCCCTTCATGTTTGGTATCATTTTAAAGGTCTCTGTGCGATTGGTAAACTGGTCTCAATTTCACAGTAGTCACTTATAATATGAGAAAGACTGAAAACTTTTGTAGAATTGTGTTCTGTTGCTGAGGGGTGTCCCCCCCTTTAGGGGTCTGTGAGAATGTTTATCTATCTCCTGCCAGGTGCAACTCTGGAGCACGGGAACCTAAACCAAAATGTCTTTTATGTTTTTACAACTGATTTAAAGATTTCTTTGTTTTTGTTCTGGTAGTATTTAAGGGAAAGTTGCAAATCAGTCATTGCGATTCTATAGCCAGATCAGCCCGTAGTGTGGAGTGTATTTCATATGCTCCATGTTATGTATCTTCCTGAAGTCAGGTATACATTTTTACTCTTAGATTCATCTTTGAACAACTGATGTTATGTATTTTCTTATTTTTGAATTGGCTTCTTATTGTTTAATTATGTAATTGGCATGACACCTTTTTTACCTGATTAATAATAAATTGTTATATTTAATTTATTCTGATCTCTTATGAAATAATTTTTCAAGTAAATTAATGTGCAGTGGTATTTCCGCAAATCTGCGTTCAGGACAGATCATACGGAAGCACCGACGGATGAAATTGGAGTCAGATTGAATGCGGAGCTAGACTAAAATTGAAACAAAATCCAGATAAATTCAGAGGCGCAAGTAAAAGACTGAACATGCATTAAACCTTCGACCAGGCCGCTGGATTCCGCTTTTTGGGCTGGTGGGTGGATCCTTACAATCTGATACCAAGTAAATACAGGGCCAGTATTGATACTTTTTAAAAACACATTTAAATTACCAATTACACTTTGAAAATATCAACAACTAATGTTGATATGACTAAAATATTACATTCACTTTAAAGCTATGTGGATATTCTTTGCCTTTCTGAAAGGACTTTGCAAGCAGAGGAGCCCAGAATATGAAAGCAATGCACAAAGTTTAATGTTAAACATTTTCCTCCCATAAAAAAAAATATTAAAAGGCCAAACTCAGTATACATCTTACTGATGATGCAAACTATATGCAGGTAAGCAGCCCAGGATATGAACGCAAAGTGCATGCATGTTAAGCGTTTTCCTCTGATAGAAAACCATTATTAAAAAAAAGCTGAACGTGGCTTAATGGTTGAAATTGAGATAAAAAAACAAACAAACAAAAAACAACATATTACCCTGCAGCACAGTACAACTCTGATCCAACGAAACCAAAGACATCTTATCCTAATGAATGATATACTGGCCCATATTTACCTAGAATATAAGCTATATAAATGCAATGATTGCTGATTAATTTGCCATTAATGACCTTAAGTGAATATATTAGGAAAAAAAATCAAGTTGAATTAAATGTGTTATATTCTTAATGTCACAGATCATATTTAAATATTCCCTAAGCACAACACCCATCCATCCCTGTCAATGCTGTCTTCTGAAAGAAATGTAAAAAAAGAAAAAAAAGAAGCCCATAATACAAAATCATATATAAGAATATGACATGTAGATACTCATTTTGTATCTACATGTCAGTATTGTATGCAAATATTCCTCCTCCTCCTCTTTATTTGAGTATTAAGATTAAAAGTTGCAGCTTGTTCTCACACGTCTCAAACCATGATCTCCTCGTCTCTCTGGTTGTTGCTGCTGCTGGCAGCTGTTTCTCGTAAGTCTCTATAGAAACTCTTAAAAATATTTTTTTCTTGCACATGGTTACAGTATGTTTTTCCTCTCAGGTGTCCACTGTGTTGAACTGACCCAGACTGATTCTATGGTCTTAAGTCCTGGTCAGGTTTTGACACTGTCCTGTAAAATCTCTGGATATTCACTGACTGACAGCAGCTACTGTACTCACTGGATACAGCAGCCTGCAGGAAAAGCTCTAGAATGGGTTGGATGCATATGTGGTGATGGTAGCACATATTACAGTGATAAACTGAAAAGTAGATTTCAAGTTACCAGAGAGTCTTCCAGCAACACAGTGACTCTTCAAGGACAGAATATGCAGACTGAGGACACAGCTGTGTATTACTGCGCCAGAGAGTCACAGTGACACAGAGCAGTTACTGCCTTGTTCAAAAACCACACTAACACTCGGCACACAAATACACAGCTTTGTGCTAAGAATCCTTACTAAGCTACTTCTAATTTCTGATTCAGTTTCAGATGCAGATTAAATACAATATTCATAAAAATGACTCAAACATTAGTGTACTTTCTTCATAAAAACTGTACCACATTGCTTTCCAGTTAAAAAATATCATTATGTATCATTATTTCATGATCGTGAAGTCTATTTTTATGGTTTTAAAATCTTTCAGACAGTCTAGATATTATTACTGATACATCATTGTATTGTTTATTTACTGATTTATTCTTAAGCTCGTGACTATGAAAAAAAGATTTACTATTAAAGAGTCTGTGACTTCAGTGCCTGCCAAGGAGCAGCTGTTAACAGAACACATGTCTTAAGAAAACGTTTACCAAGTAGTTATAAATGTTGGCATTTTTACTTTAATAGTTATAATGTTATAAGTTAATTTGATGAATGAGTAAATCATTTAAATCAAATCTGATTAAAGTTTACAAACATCTACCAAACATCTACTGCATTACATTTAAAGACAGATAGATGTAGTCTTTTGAAATTACATACTAAGTATCTACTTGTCTACTAATCTAATAATAAGTCTCCATTATTAATCTTAAATAAATAAATAAATAAACAAACAAATAAATATATACATAGTCATTTATTGTGTTATAATGAATACTTCAATACAAAAAGGGAAAACTCCTTTGTTACTGTTGAATGATGGTCAAGAAGCTGCTCTTAAAATAATTGTCATCCACATATGGAGTGGCCAAACATATATCACATTAAACAGCTACTGTATATAAAATTATAACATGTGAAATCATGTTGTTATTATTCATAAATGTATATTTAGTATGTAAATGGAATTTTAGAAATGTAGGTCAATAGCAAGTCAAACAGACGTCTTGATTTTAACTGTACATACGCCCAGTATTGATATAATTTAACAAATTAGCCTGTTTGAATATTTTGAAACATCCTTTTTGTCTTAAATCAGCATGATGTCACCACCCTCCATTTGTCGTACATATTTGTGATCAGTCCTTCTCCACTGGATCTCACGAGGTCACTTCACTGAATCAAAGACGTGCAACAACCTGCTTCACCTTCTGCTTTACTGCCTTTGCAAGTGTGTGTCATAATGTGCAACCTTACACCATCTCAAACTATAACAGTAAATATTCACTCTACCTGATGATTTGTTCTTATTTCTATTTTATTTTTTCGATAGGAGTGAAAGGTCAGAATTTGGAGTCCATTTCTTCTGTATCGGTGGTAAAGCCTGGAGAAACTCTGAGTCTTTCCTGTAGAGGATCAGGATTTACTTTCGGAAGCTACAACATGCACTGGGTCAGACAGAAACCTGGAAAAGCACTGGTGTGGATGGGCCATGTTTGGAGTAATGGACAAGGACAAGACTATGCCAAAAGTTTTGAGGGACGAATAGAAATGACTAGAGACAATTCAAAAAACATGGTGTATCTCAAACTGTCTGGACTGACAGAAGAGGACTCGGCTATGTATTTCTGTGCAAGAGAATCACAGTGTCACTAACGTATGTGGCAATGATACAAAAACTGGTCTAGACACACTAGTTACAAACTGCAGTTCTCATCTGTGTCAGTAGGTTGCAGTGGAACACAAGAAGTCGTCCACTACATAGTGACACACAATCACAGAAACTACACAGTGACTACAGTCACAGAATACTTTCTTTTAGACTTCTCACAACTTGAGACAATCTATTCACAATCAAGATTCATCTTCACTTCACAAACACTCTAATTCAAAGTGTACTAGGTTTGCTCCTTTAAATGCATGAAAGCTAAATTAGCTTTATTTATGTGTGTACAAACAATATAATGCACACATAAAGTCTCTTTTTTCAGGACGTGCTGCTGATCTGAAGCCTAGAGCTTGTTCAGCACAAAAGTAAATTCATACTGTAGCATAGCTTCAAAGAGCTGTAACTATAAAATAATCTGTGTGAAAGGGTAAATGTCAGTATACTTCTCATGAACAAACATTCAATGAAAAGACAAAGATGTACAGTTGAACGCAATGTTTAATAATAAGCAACAAACAATAACAAGAAAATAATAAATTCTGATGCAAAACTAATGAAGACGAATGTAGATTGCATCATAGCCTTTCATATAGCCAGAGCTACAAGTTTTGCTGTTGATATTTCATTGTAATGGCTGGATCTGAAAATTTAATTGAAATGACATATTCTATGGTAATAATAACCAGGTTCATACTTAAAAATTGCAGTGACAACAGAAACAACAATTATGGTGATGATGGTCGTAATGATGGCACAAATATTGGCAGCCAGAGCACAGCGGCTGAATTTCTTTGCTCCTTTGACATCTCTCCTATACTTCCTATTTATTGCCTGTGAATATAAAAACACAAAAAAATGATCATAATATATGGCAAATGTATGGCTCGCTAAGTCAAAAAGTCAGTTTCTGACTCAGGTTTGACCTGAGCCACTGCTTACAGTGTGTTAGTATTTGTAGCAACATTCCTTACCTTCAAGGAGCATATCAATGCAGCCGTACCCAGAAACAGGCAGTTGCAGAAGGTGATGCTGAACACAGAACAGCGTAAGTAGTCTTTCACTTTTACTTGGACTTTGCGAGGACCTTGCCGGTTTTGTTGCATTTGACGGTTGTACTGGATTTGGTGTTTTGGATTTCCAGCTTTTGGACGAGATGCTCTTTTAGTCTCAGATTCTTCATCTTCTATGGAGGGTCCCCATCATCATCCTCCATCTCTAATTCATAATCCATTTCCATCTCCACATCACAAAAGTCCAATTCTGGAATTTCAATCTGAAAATCTTCCATTGTCTGACTTTAATGAACAGAAGTATTCCTCAGGTTTAAGTGACAGGTGGATGTACCCAGGGCCGTAGCTAGAGGATTGGGGGCCCCCTGAAAAAATATTGATGTGCCCCCCCCCCCACACACATATTATATACTGTACAATATACAAGCATGGAACCAAATTGCATGATTTTTTGTGGTTTTCATAATATCTCAGTTATACAACTAATAAAATATTAGAATTATTCACAGAACATGGGCCTATATAGTATAATTCCTGGATTTTGTGGGGCCCCCTGGGCGGTGGGGGCCCCTAGAATTGTCACCACCTTTCACCCCACTAGCAACGGCCCTGGATGTACCACATATGGCTCATACAATCTGATAAACACTGTATATACACTTCCTGTGTATTTTTATACATGACTTACATAAAGCCCAAAGTGCAGGAAACCTACATTAGGGCCAATAAGCAGACAAGCCACAGCAGTGGTCAGTGAAACCTGTGATGTGTTTTATAACAAAACTCAAATAATGTTTGAAGATTTGGAATGAAAATTTGGGGTATATTTTCATAGTTTTCAGACATAACATATAATCTATCTCTACTTATAAACGTTCATCTTTACTACTGATTTATCATAATAAAGTCATACAGGTATTAAACGTGAACAATCAATAAATTGTTAAAAATGTCTCAATATTTTTGTTTAATTAGGCCAGTGATATCTATTGTTGTTTTGGATATACTGATTTTTTATTATATGGATAAAAACAGCTGAAAAATACATACATACTGTACATAGAGTTTTATAAGGATGTAAATGTAAATGATGAGATAATTTTGATGTTTATAGTATACTATCCCTTTAAGGGCTCATACAGACATTTGTTATAAAACAATGTTATGACTTATAAAATTATTATTGCCATTATTAAGTGTAAAATGTTTTCTGGCCATTAAAATCACCTTTTCTGAGTTGCGCTGATGACAGGCTGCTCTATAATGCTGTGTTGGATGGTTGATGGTAAGAGGTGACAGATTTAAAATGACCATGGTCGCTTCCAGAAACACTCAGCCAGACCTGATAGTAAGTTTGTAATATTTATTTTTCATAGTCCAATACAATATATTTATGCTACTAAACTGAAATATAGCACAGCATTATGGGAAAGTATGTCATACTCCTATAATGTAGTAAAACATTATGTGCTTGTTTTTATACTTGTCCTACATAAAGACAAAAAAGGCAAAATATGTAAACCTCATACATAACCTCACATCTGTGGTGTATGTATAGGTTCTAGCATATTATAGTGGTAATAGCAGGAAATGACAAGCAGAACTCAAATTAGCTCTCAAACAACATGCAGCCTTTGTCTGTGCTGTGCAGTTTTCTTTATGAAATATGCTGCAGTTGTCTGCAGGGATGAATATAAATGCATGAAGCAAAAGATCAAATCAGAGTACATGTTTATGTTTGTGAAGACAGAGAATTTCCATGATGCAAATCTTTCATGACTCCTCCTTATTTATGGACGTGCACATACACAGGCTAATTATGCTGCATATTTAGTGCACAGTTAAAAGCAAAAATTAAACATCATGACTGGGTGGATACTGTTGCTGCTCTTTTCTGCAACACCAAGTATGTTATCATGAAATACTACAATGCTGTTTTTAATTTGCATATTGTTTTGAACTATATATATATATATATATATATATACACACACACACAGTGGTGGCCAAAATTATTAATTTTCACCAGATAAAAAAATGGTTTTAAGTCAGTTACTGCAATCTTTTGCAGTAGTGTGTCAGTAGGAAATACTAGTTTACATTTCCAAACATTAATTTTGTTGAATTGAAATTATAATTTCATTCAATTGTAATAATCCAGTGAGATTTTTGTTTGCACAAGGAGTCTGACAGCCAGTGCTTCACACAGAGATCTGGGCCCGTATTCACAAAACATTTTATCTTAGCACTAAGAGTTCTCCTAAATAGCAGTAAAAGTTTTTAGCTAAGAGTTTTCTCTTAAAACCTATTCACAAAGCTGCTGAGACAAGCTTTTACTAAGGAATAGAGAGAAGTCTTAAGCTAAGAGTAAGGGGGTGGTGTTTACCTAGTTGCTATGGATGATGTCAGCATGCTTACTAACTATATGCACACAGTGATTGGCTGATAGTCTCTGTCAGAGATTTATTCATAGAAATATTGTAGAGACCAATATTATGTTGCCATATTCAAATAAAGGTTTAAAAATAATGTTAATTGCCACATTCAAATAAAGATTTTAAAATGCAGGCTAAGTGTCACTAATTAAACAATCTGTATAGTTTGTATGTACATATGTTTAAACTGTATTTATCTGTATTTGTACGTCTACTGTCAGTGTTTAATGTTAACTGTATGCACCAAGGGTCTGAGAGTAACGCAATTTCAATTCTCTGTATGTATGTACTGTACATGTGGAAGAATTGACAATAAAGCAGACTTGACTTGACTTGACTTGACTGACTTCAAGTATATGTTCAGCTAATTGCCAGCCTCTTATGTGTATGCTTCTCGTAGCGGATATGCATATAAACCTCCTTTTAATTAACAGAGTAGAATATGGCTGATAGTAAGACATGCAAACGTAAAGAAAACCAAACTGGACTGAACATCTGTTACTTCTTGCCCAACTGGTTAATGAAAAGGATATAATCAAAGGAAAATTTGTTGGGATAGCCTCCAAACCCTAAAGGTTATACCTTTTTAAAAGCTCATTATCGTCAAATGTTTATATTCTGAGGTAGATTGCCAGCAACAGCCATTTTAGGATAGTTGTGAGTTGGTCTTAGTGACGTAGGAGTCCTCTTCACTGCTCCTAAAGTTTCACAGATTTAGGAGCTAGTTTTAGCGCTAAAACACTTTGTGAAATACTCTTAGAGCAAAAATTTAGGAGTCCTAAATTTAGGACTGACATGCCCATTATTTTTAAGATTTTTGGACTATTTTAAAGATCTACTTGCAATGTTTCTGGACCTTGATCATGTAAGGACACTTGCTGTCTATGGGAGGGTCAGAGAGCTCAAGGAATGCATCAAAAATATCTTAATTTGTGTTCCGAAGATGAACGGAGGTCTTAAGGGTTTGGAACGACATGAGGGTGAGTAATTAATGACAGAATTTTCATTTTTGGTTGAACTAACCCTTTAACCCCTAATCACTTGCTTCAGATGAAAGGAGTTCCTATTTTGCCCCCCAGGATTTTTCAGAAGGATGACATCTATTCCAGAAGAAGATGGAGACAAGTACAGTACATCTGGAATCTTTTCTGGAAACGATGGACTAGAGAGTACCTCCCATTATTGCAGAAAAGGCAGAAGTGGAAAAAAACCAAACAAAACCATAAAACTGGCGACATTGTTCTCATTATTGACGATACTTCACTACGGAATTCTTGGCCTTTAGGTCGAATTTTGGAGACATTCCTGGACAGAAAAGGGTATGTACGCCGAGCTAAAGAACAAAGAACAGTATTCTAGACAAACCTATTAGCAAATTATGCTTCCTAAAAGACATGTCATGAGAATCTTTGAGAATTTTTTTGTGGCCATCACATAAAAAAAGTTTAAATCCTTAGGCTTGCTTCTGGTAAGTGTAAACAGTAAGGTATTTTTTTTGGAAATGTCAATTTTTAACATAATTTTCTTGTAGATTTATATGAAGCTTGTTAATAATCACTGATCTGAATGCCCTTTTTCATTTATTTTATTATATTTTTTTCAACAGGTATTGATTCATATGAACTCACTCAGCCTGAGTCTCTGACTGTCCATCCTGATGCCACTCTCACTATCAACTGTAAAGTCTCCTATTCAGTTACAAGCTATGACACAGCCTGGATTCGTCAGCCTGCAGGAAAAGCTCTGGAGTGGATTGGAGTGATCTGGTATGATGGAAGCTTAAACTACAAGGATTCATTGAAAAGCAAGTTCAGTATCACCAGAGACACTTCCAGTAACACAATAACACTGCAAGGAAAGAATATGCAAGCTGAAGACACAGCTGTGTATTATTGTGCCAGATATACACAGTGACAGACACCAACAGCCTCCCTGTACAAAAACATCATTATAATAAAAATAAGTGTATTTAATATATTTATAATATTTAGTTAGCAATCTAAAAAAAATAAACAAATAAAAGCGTTTTGAATAGTTAACAGTTTGGCCCTTCAGTCATGATTGCACCTTGTGACCCTCCCAATGCAAATCAAAACAACCCTGAACATCTGTTTAGTATTTATGTGCTGCTGATTGGATCTGAAGTGTTACATCACCACTTTCAAGATGAAGAATGCACTCTGTTTACTGCTGCTCTCATTCAGCCTACAACGTGAGTTTTTCTACATGTCTATTATCAGTTCGAGGGTAAACAGATTCCAGATGAAATCAGTCTTTTCAATCTTCTTTTCAGGTATAAAATGTCAAAGTATGGAGTCCATTGAAAGCACAGCTGTGAAAAAGCCTGGAGAAACTCTGACTCTGTCCTGTAGAGGATCTGGGTTCAGCTTTAGCTGCTGTAACATGCACTGGATCAGACAACAAGCTGGAAAACCACTTGTGTGGATGGGACGTGTTTATAGTGACGCCAGTGGCAATGGCTACTCTGAATCCTTCAAAGGTCGAACTGAAATCACCAGAGATAATTCAAAGAGTATGGTGTATCTGAAACTATCAGGCCTGACAGCAGAAGACTCAGCCATGTATTATTGTGCAAAGCATACACAGTGACACAAAGGTCTTGTACGGCTGAACAAAAACCACACCGGCTGTTTCATCTCTTGTTACTAGAAGTCAACAGGTGGCAGCAGAGAATAAAAAAAATTAATAAAATGCAGCCTAATGAGATTATATACTATCACTGGATGGTATGCAGTGAAGTTTATGCAGTATGCAGTGAAGTTCACTATAAAAGCTCAAACATTATACAGAACAAAGGCACGTCTGACTCCTTTAACACAACATGTGTCTTTTGATGTGTAGATTTGTGGTAGTAGTTATACATGTTACTCTGATAAACTAAAAAGCAGATTTTTAAGTTACCAGCCACTAATACAGCAGCAAAATAACTCTATATGGACAGAATATGACAATGAAGGACACAACATGTCTTAAGATACAAAAATGAACACAGTGATAACCCACAAGCAGTTCTGGGCCCGTATTCATAAAGATTCTAAGAATCCTCTCAGAGAGCTCCTAATTTAGCTTAAAAATTTCTAGCTAGGAGTCTTAGCTTAAAAGTGATTCAGGACCAATCTGAGAGCAACTCTGAGCGAGGAAAAGACAAAAACTTTTATCTTAGTGAGGAGGCGGGGCTGACCCCGTTGCTAGCTATGACACAGTCTTTTGAAGACTGTGATTGGTTGGTTGTCCAAGAAGGAAGTAAGAGCGCTTTTAAGAGTAGGGTTTATTATAAGCCTTCACTTTGAAATTACAAGCGTAATTTTTCCTGTTTTACCGTACTCTCTCGCACACACACACACACACACACATTATATTCTTTATTTTTTATTTACCATGCTGTCATACTTAACGTATTTTATAGGAAATGAACAGCGACACAATAAGGTTCTGAAAGTGCTGTAACAGACCCAAATCATCGCTGCTGCATAGTTGCATTTTTCCAGTTGCCAAATATGTTAATGTAGTGATTACATCCATTTCTGGTAATATGGCATTTCTGCGCAGTGTCAGGGATGTTAACATGTCTTTAAAAAGATCTGTCACAAACATGATCCCTGCACCATCTAATGTGTAGCGTCTTATTAACTCGGTCATGCATTGTGTGCAACACATTTCTTCTCCCTCTTCATGTTTCGTCCACTGCTAAAGAAACTCTTAAGCCTCTTAAAAGTCCTCGTCCGTACTCCTAACAATTTCGGACCTTAAGACCTCTTTTAAGGGTTAAGATGCTTTCTGAATTACTTTTTTCTTTACTAGGATCTTTTCTTTAAATTTAAGAGGAAACACCCACATTTCTAAGAATTTTCTTAGAATTTTGTTACTAGGAGCAACTCTTAGCACTAAGATTTTTCATGAATACGGGCCCAGATCTAAAACATCTTTAATAAATGTAAAAAAAAAAAAATCCTCATAGGAATATAAAAGTGCACATGAATTATATCATATTTCAAGAGATTTTCTTTTCAGTGCACAAGTTTGCAATATTAATGATGCAGTTACAACAGAAACATGCTTATTGAACTACTGCTATTGTTGCTGTCAAAAATTCTTTATCAATACAGTATATCAGTTATGTCAAGCCCTCAAAAATAATTAGAAAAGATGGAAAGAATGATGTAAAATCAATTCATGTCCACTAGAGAAAACGATCTAAACAAAACATGTCATAAAGTCCCTAATGAGAGCAATAAATAATATGAACCCTAACATGAATATTTTAGTAGCATGTAGATTTGATTAGTAGGTCTGTATGATTATGTAAATCTCCTGTTGCATATTTAAACAGCAGGCACGAGTCAGTTTATACATTCATCTGATCACTAGAGAGAGAGAAGAATCGCTTCAGTTCATTCAAACTGTGCTGTGAAACAAACCATGATCTCTTCATCTTTAGTGTTGCTTCTGGCAGTGATATCCTGTAAGTTTAGTCTACTTTCTGTGTGATACATCATTTTGTTGCTAAAAAGCTTGCTAACAATCTTTAAACACCATGATCTCTTATTAACAGGTATTATTTGATTTGATACAGGTATTGATTCATATGAACTCACTCAGCCGGAGTCTCTGACTGTCCGTCCTGATGCCACTCTCACTATCAACTGTAAAGTCTCCTATTCAGTTACAAGCTATGACACAGCCTGGATTCGTCAGCCTGCAGGAAAAGCTCTGGAGTGGATTGGATGGATCTCGAGTGGTGGAAGCTTATACTATAAGGATTCACTGAAAAGCAAGTTCAGTATCACCAGAGACACTTCCAGTAACACAATAACACTGCAAGGACAGAATATGAAAGCTGAAGACACAGCTGTGTATTATTGTGCCAAAGACACACAGTGACAGACACCAACAGCCTCCCTGTACAAAAACATCATATTCACATTGCAGTATTATCATGTTTTTACAACTGATATCCACTGATGTTCATCATTCACAGCTGGAATTCATTTGATTATGTTAAAATTTAATATGCATCCAATCAGTTGGAAAAATAGCAAACCTAATAAAAACCTAATAAAAAACACATAGTAATTAGCTAAAATAAGCATTATAATCAGAAACTATGTTTCAATAGAAAGGCAAAAAAATCCATTATATTTTGCATCAATTTGCTCTCATCTCATAAGGTTAGAAAGTCTGTTGGTCAATAAAGGAGCATTTTGATAGGGTTTGTTTTGATCCTGTTTTGCTGTTGTCTCAGAAGTGATACAGTAGTTTTCAGCACCGTTTGAGCAGCTTTGAGGGTTTCATCATCAGATGTGTGTCAGTCAGTGAACTGAAGTGCTTATTCTGTCTGTGTGATGTGAGTCCTGGAGGTCTGTAAGAGATGTCAGCTGACTGCTTAAACACTTTTTTTTGGTTTTGGTTTTTGGTTTTAGGTTTTAAACACTTTCCACGTTATGCTATTCAAATTTGTACTGTGAAGACATAATTTTCTGCAATTTAATATTTTATGATATTCATATTTGAATTTCATATTAAAATGAAAAGCAATTATATTAAATCCATTAAAGAACATAAAATTTAAAGTAATAAAATGCACAAAATGGCATTTATGTCTAGCAACAGAAAAATGTATCTTTTAATATTACAAAAATAATGGTCTGTTTATATAGGTCAAACATTAACCACAAAAAATATTATTCTGGACCAAATATGTGTCAGCATTTTATATCATCAGTTCTCTGATTTGAATATGCAAATCAGCTTACTTCTTTAAATGTGACGGTGCATCTTTGTGATCTGAACAGACATCTGAACTCTGGAAACAAAGGCTATCTTTCTGGTTTAAACTTAACATACACCATGTTAAAAAAGTTTCTTATATTTGTAATTCTGACAGTTTTACCATGTAAGTCAATACATGAACAACAATAGTGCAAAAATGTAACAATATACTTCATTACATGTAATGTTGTTTCTTTTTCCACAGGTATTGAATGTCAGACATTCACTCAGTCTGAAGCAGTGGTTAAAAAACCAGGAGAATCTCACAAACTTACATGTACAATAACTGGAGTTACTTTCAGTGGTCTCTATTTGAGCTGGATCAGACAGAGCCCTGGAAAAGGACTGGAGTGGATAGCATATATCAGCACAGCTAGTTCTCCAATCTCCTATTCCCAGTCAGTCCAGGGCAGGTTCACAGTGTCCAGAGATGATTCCAGCAGTCAACTGTATCTACAGATGAACAGCCTCAAGACTGAAGACACTGCTGTGTATTACTGCGCTACAGTGTCACTGTGAATGAGTTCAGTGTCAAAGCAATACAAAAACTACTTCCTCATTCACATATACAGATGATGAATATTGACTGATCAGCCGCATTACATCGCATAGAAATATTCAATTATAATGCACATTAGGTTGTAATTAAAAATGTATAATATTCAATTTCATGTGTTTCCAATACAACACTTATTCTACGTGTTTGCAGAGCTATGTTTGATTTATGCATGCAAGCTATGAAATGCTGTGATCCATTCTCGTCCATTCTTTAACCTGCAGAGGCTGCTTACCTAACTGCATGTTAGGGGTGGGCGATACTGCAAATTTTGATATCGATCCTGAAAGGAGTGAAATTATTTCCCTATGAAAATATTTCCTTATAAATTCAAAACTTCAGGAACTCACACAAAACAGATGCCAGGCAATAAAGCAATAAAACTTATCTGGAGAGGAGATCTCCAAAGAGAGCAAACAACACCTCTCTCCTTGCTCATTTACAATCTCCTTCTCCCCCCTGCCATCTCTGCCTCTCCCTCTTTTCCCCCAAAAGGTTTCAAATATGTATATCCCACATATCATGTATCTTGTGAACCTGTTGTTTTTCCCCTTCATGTTTGGTATCATTTTAAAGGTCTCTGTGCGATTGGTAAACTGGTCTCAATTTCACAGTAGTCACTTATAATATGAGAAAGACTGAAAACTTTTGTAGAATTGTGTTCTGTTGCTGAGGGGTGTCCCCCCTTTAGGGGTCTGTGAGAATGTTTATCTATCTCCTGCCAGGTGCAACTCTGGAGCACGGGAACCTAAACCAAAATGTCTTTTATGTTTTTACAACTGATTTAAAGATTTCTTTGTTTTTGTTCTGGTAGTATTTAAGGGAAAGTTGCAAATCAGTCATTGCGATTCTATAGCCAGATCAGCCCGTAGTGTGGAGTGTATTTCATATGCTCCATGTTATGTATCTTCCTGAAGTCAGGTATACATTTTTACTCTTAGATTCATCTTTGAACAACTGATGTTATGTATTTTCTTATTTTTGAATTGGCTTCTTATTGTTTAATTATGTAATTGGCATGACACCTTTTTTACCTGATTAATAATAAATTGTTATATTTAATTTATTCTGATCTCTTATGAAATAATTTTTCAAGTAAATTAATGTGCAGTGGTATTTCCGCAAATCTGCGTTCAGGACAGATCATACGGAAGCACCGACGGATGAAATTGGAGTCAGATTGAATGCGGAGCTAGACTAAAATTGAAACAAAATCCAGATAAATTCAGAGGCGCAAGTAAAAGACTGAACATGCATTAAACCTTCGACCAGGCCGCTGGATTCCGCTTTTTGGGCTGGTGGGTGGATCCTTACAATCTGATACCAAGTAAATACAGGGCCAGTATTGATACTTTTTAAAAACACATTTAAATTACCAATTACACTTTGAAAATATCAACAACTAATGTTGATATGACTAAAATATTACATTCACTTTAAAGCTATGTGGATATTCTTTGCCTTTCTGAAAGGACTTTGCAAGCAGAGGAGCCCAGAATATGAAAGCAATGCACAAAGTTTAATGTTAAACATTTTCCTCCCATAAAAAAAAATATTAAAAGGCCAAACTCAGTATACATCTTACTGATGATGCAAACTATATGCAGGTAAGCAGCCCAGGATATGAACGCAAAGTGCATGCATGTTAAGCGTTTTCCTCTGATAGAAAACCATTATTAAAAAAAAGCTGAACGTGGCTTAATGGTTGAAATTGAGATAAAAAAACAAACAAACAAAAAACAACATATTACCCTGCAGCACAGTACAACTCTGATCCAACGAAACCAAAGACATCTTATCCTAATGAATGATATACTGGCCCATATTTACCTAGAATATAAGCTATATAAATGCAATGATTGCTGATTAATTTGCCATTAATGACCTTAAGTGAATATATTAGGAAAAAAAATCAAGTTGAATTAAATGTGTTATATTCTTAATGTCACAGATCATATTTAAATATTCCCTAAGCACAACACCCATCCATCCCTGTCAATGCTGTCTTCTGAAAGAAATGTAAAAAAAGAAAAAAAAGAAGCCCATAATACAAAATCATATATAAGAATATGACATGTAGATACTCATTTTGTATCTACATGTCAGTATTGTATGCAAATATTCCTCCTCCTCCTCTTTATTTGAGTATTAAGATTAAAAGTTGCAGCTTGTTCTCACACGTCTCAAACCATGATCTCCTCGTCTCTCTGGTTGTTGCTGCTGCTGGCAGCTGTTTCTCGTAAGTCTCTATAGAAACTCTTAAAAATATTTTTTTCTTGCACATGGTTACAGTATGTTTTTCCTCTCAGGTGTCCACTGTGTTGAACTGACCCAGACTGATTCTATGGTCTTAAGTCCTGGTCAGGTTTTGACACTGTCCTGTAAAATCTCTGGATATTCACTGACTGACAGCAGCTACTGTACTCACTGGATACAGCAGCCTGCAGGAAAAGCTCTAGAATGGGTTGGATGCATATGTGGTGATGGTAGCACATATTACAGTGATAAACTGAAAAGTAGATTTCAAGTTACCAGAGAGTCTTCCAGCAACACAGTGACTCTTCAAGGACAGAATATGCAGACTGAGGACACAGCTGTGTATTACTGCGCCAGAGAGTCACAGTGACACAGAGCAGTTACTGCCTTGTTCAAAAACCACACTAACACTCGGCACACAAATACACAGCTTTGTGCTAAGAATCCTTACTAAGCTACTTCTAATTTCTGATTCAGTTTCAGATGCAGATTAAATACAATATTCATAAAAATGACTCAAACATTAGTGTACTTTCTTCATAAAAACTGTACCACATTGCTTTCCAGTTAAAAAATATCATTATGTATCATTATTTCATGATCGTGAAGTCTATTTTTATGGTTTTAAAATCTTTCAGACAGTCTAGATATTATTACTGATACATCATTGTATTGTTTATTTACTGATTTATTCTTAAGCTCGTGACTATGAAAAAAAGATTTACTATTAAAGAGTCTGTGACTTCAGTGCCTGCCAAGGAGCAGCTGTTAACAGAACACATGTCTTAAGAAAACGTTTACCAAGTAGTTATAAATGTTGGCATTTTTACTTTAATAGTTATAATGTTATAAGTTAATTTGATGAATGAGTAAATCATTTAAATCAAATCTGATTAAAGTTTACAAACATCTACCAAACATCTACTGCATTACATTTAAAGACAGATATATGTAGTCTTTTGAAATTACATACTAAGTATCTACTTGTCTACTAATCTAATAATAAGTCTCCATTATTAATCTTAAATAAATAAATAAATAAACAAACAAATAAATATATACATAGTCATTTATTGTGTTATAATGAATACTTCAATACAAAAAGGGAAAACTCCTTTGTTACTGTTGAATGATGGTCAAGAAGCTGCTCTTAAAATAATTGTCATCCACATATGGAGTGGCCAAACATATATCACATTAAACAGCTACTGTATATAAAATTATAACATGTGAAATCATGTTGTTATTATTCATAAATGTATATTTAGTATGTAAATGGAATTTTAGAAATGTAGGTCAATAGCAAGTCAAACAGACGTCTTGATTTTAACTGTACATACGCCCAGTATTGATATAATTTAACAAATTAGCCTGTTTGAATATTTTGAAACATCCTTTTTGTCTTAAATCAGCATGATGTCACCACCCTCCATTTGTCGTACATATTTGTGATCAGTCCTTCTCCACTGGATCTCACGAGGTCACTTCACTGAATCAAAGACGTGCAACAACCTGCTTCACCTTCTGCTTTACTGCCTTTGCAAGTGTGTGTCATAATGTGCAACCTTACACCATCTCAAACTATAACAGTAAATATTCACTCTACCTGATGATTTGTTCTTATTTCTATTTTATTTTTTCGATAGGAGTGAAAGGTCAGAATTTGGAGTCCATTTCTTCTGTATCGGTGGTAAAGCCTGGAGAAACTCTGAGTCTTTCCTGTAGAGGATCAGGATTTACTTTCGGAAGCTACAACATGCACTGGGTCAGACAGAAACCTGGAAAAGCACTGGTGTGGATGGGCCATGTTTGGAGTAATGGACAAGGACAAGACTATGCCAAAAGTTTTGAGGGACGAATAGAAATGACTAGAGACAATTCAAAAAACATGGTGTATCTCAAACTGTCTGGACTGACAGAAGAGGACTCGGCTATGTATTTCTGTGCAAGAGAATCACAGTGTCACTAACGTATGTGGCAATGATACAAAAACTGGTCTAGACACACTAGTTACAAACTGCAGTTCTCATCTGTGTCAGTAGGTTGCAGTGGAACACAAGAAGTCGTCCACTACATAGTGACACACAATCACAGAAACTACACAGTGACTACAGTCACAGAATACTTTCTTTTAGACTTCTCACAACTTGAGACAATCTATTCACAATCAAGATTCATCTTCACTTCACAAACACTCTAATTCAAAGTGTACTAGGTTTGCTCCTTTAAATGCATGAAAGCTAAATTAGCTTTATTTATGTGTGTACAAACAATATAATGCACACATAAAGTCTCTTTTTTCAGGACGTGCTGCTGATCTGAAGCCTAGAGCTTGTTCAGCACAAAAGTAAATTCATACTGTAGCATAGCTTCAAAGAGCTGTAACTATAAAATAATCTGTGTGAAAGGGTAAATGTCAGTATACTTCTCATGAACAAACATTCAATGAAAAGACAAAGATGTACAGTTGAACGCAATGTTTAATAATAAGCAACAAACAATAACAAGAAAATAATAAATTCTGATGCAAAACTAATGAAGACGAATGTAGATTGCATCATAGCCTTTCATATAGCCAGAGCTACAAGTTTTGCTGTTGATATTTCATTGTAATGGCTGGATCTGAAAATTTAATTGAAATGACATATTCTATGGTAATAATAACCAGGTTCATACTTAAAAATTGCAGTGACAACAGAAACAACAATTATGGTGATGATGGTCGTAATGATGGCACAAATATTGGCAGCCAGAGCACAGCGGCTGAATTTCTTTGCTCCTTTGACATCTCTCCTATACTTCCTATTTATTGCCTGTGAATATAAAAACACAAAAAAATGATCATAATATATGGCAAATGTATGGCTCGCTAAGTCAAAAAGTCAGTTTCTGACTCAGGTTTGACCTGAGCCACTGCTTACAGTGTGTTAGTATTTGTAGCAACATTCCTTACCTTCAAGGAGCATATCAATGCAGCCGTACCCAGAAACAGGCAGTTGCAGAAGGTGATGCTGAACACAGAACAGCGTAAGTAGTCTTTCACTTTTACTTGGACTTTGCGAGGACCTTGCCGGTTTTGTTGCATTTGACGGTTGTACTGGATTTGGTGTTTTGGATTTCCAGCTTTTGGACGAGATGCTCTTTTAGTCTCAGATTCTTCATCTTCTATGGAGGGTCCCCATCATCATCCTCCATCTCTAATTCATAATCCATTTCCATCTCCACATCACAAAAGTCCAATTCTGGAATTTCAATCTGAAAATCTTCCATTGTCTGACTTTAATGAACAGAAGTATTCCTCAGGTTTAAGTGACAGGTGGATGTACCCAGGGCCGTAGCTAGAGGATTGGGGGCCCCCTGAAAAAATATTGATGTGCCCCCCCCCCCCACACACATATTATATACTGTACAATATACAAGCATGGAACCAAATTGCATGATTTTTTGTGGTTTTCATAATATCTCAGTTATACAACTAATAAAATATTAGAATTATTCACAGAACATGGGCCTATATAGTATAATTCCTGGATTTTGTGGGGCCCCCTGGGCGGTGGGGGCCCCTAGAATTGTCACCACCTTTCACCCCACTAGCAACGGCCCTGGATGTACCACATATGGCTCATACAATCTGATAAACACTTCCTGTGTATTTTTATACATGACTTACATAAAGCCCAAAGTGCAGGAAACCTACATTAGGGCCAATAAGCAGACAAGCCACAGCAGTGGTCAGTGAAACCTGTGATGTGTTTTATAACAAAACTCAAATAATGTTTGAAGATTTGGAATGAAAATTTGGGGTATATTTTCATAGTTTTCAGACATAACATATAATCTATCTCTACTTATAAACGTTCATCTTTACTACTGATTTATCATAATAAAGTCATACAGGTATTAAACGTGAACAATCAATAAATTGTTAAAAATGTCTCAATATTTTTGTTTAATTAGGCCAGTGATATCTATTGTTGTTTTGGATATACTGATTTTTTATTATATGGATAAAAACAGCTGAAAAATACATACATACTGTACATAGAGTTTTATAAGGATGTAAATGTAAATGATGAGATAATTTTGATGTTTATAGTATACTATCCCTTTAAGGGCTCATACAGACATTTGTTATAAAACAATGTTATGACTTATAAAATTATTATTGCCATTATTAAGTGTAAAATGTTTTCTGGCCATTAAAATCACCTTTTCTGAGTTGCGCTGATGACAGGCTGCTCTATAATGCTGTGTTGGATGGTTGATGGTAAGAGGTGACAGATTTAAAATGACCATGGTCGCTTCCAGAAACACTCAGCCAGACCTGATAGTAAGTTTGTAATATTTATTTTTCATAGTCCAATACAATATATTTATGCTACTAAACTGAAATATAGCACAGCATTATGGGAAAGTATGTCATACTCCTATAATGTAGTAAAACATTATGTGCTTGTTTTTATACTTGTCCTACATAAAGACAAAAAAGGCAAAATATGTAAACCTCATACATAACCTCACATCTGTGGTGTATGTATAGGTTCTAGCATATTATAGTGGTAATAGCAGGAAATGACAAGCAGAACTCAAATTAGCTCTCAAACAACATGCAGCCTTTGTCTGTGCTGTGCAGTTTTCTTTATGAAATATGCTGCAGTTGTCTGCAGGGATGAATATAAATGCATGAAGCAAAAGATCAAATCAGAGTACATGTTTATGTTTGTGAAGACAGAGAATTTCCATGATGCAAATCTTTCATGACTCCTCCTTATTTATGGACGTGCACATACACAGGCTAATTATGCTGCATATTTAGTGCACAGTTAAAAGCAAAAATTAAACATCATGACTGGGTGGATACTGTTGCTGCTCTTTTCTGCAACACCAAGTATGTTATCATGAAATACTACAATGCTGTTTTTAATTTGCATATTGTTTTGAACTATATATATATATATATATATATATACACACACACACAGTGGTGGCCAAAATTATTAATTTTCACCAGATAAAAAAATGGTTTTAAGTCAGTTACTGCAATCTTTTGCAGTAGTGTGTCAGTAGGAAATACTAGTTTACATTTCCAAACATTAATTTTGTTGAATTGAAATTATAATTTCATTCAATTGTAATAATCCAGTGAGATTTTTGTTTGCACAAGGAGTCTGACAGCCAGTGCTTCACACAGAGATCTGGGCCCGTATTCACAAAACATTTTATCTTAGCACTAAGAGTTCTCCTAAATAGCAGTAAAAGTTTTTAGCTAAGAGTTTTCTCTTAAAACCTATTCACAAAGCTGCTGAGACAAGCTTTTACTAAGGAATAGAGAGAAGTCTTAAGCTAAGAGTAAGGGGGTGGTGTTTACCTAGTTGCTATGGATGATGTCAGCATGCTTACTAACTATATGCACACAGTGATTGGCTGATAGTCTCTGTCAGAGATTTATTCATAGAAATATTGTAGAGACCAATATTATGTTGCCATATTCAAATAAAGGTTTAAAAATAATGTTAATTGCCACATTCAAATAAAGATTTTAAAATGCAGGCTAAGTGTCACTAATTAAACAATCTGTATAGTTTGTATGTACATATGTTTAAACTGTATTTATCTGTATTTGTACGTCTACTGTCAGTGTTTAATGTTAACTGTATGCACCAAGGGTCTGAGAGTAACGCAATTTCAATTCTCTGTATGTATGTACTGTACATGTGGAAGAATTGACAATAAAGCAGACTTGACTTGACTTGACTTGACTGACTTCAAGTATATGTTCAGCTAATTGCCAGCCTCTTATGTGTATGCTTCTCGTAGCGGATATGCATATAAACCTCCTTTTAATTAACAGAGTAGAATATGGCTGATAGTAAGACATGCAAACGTAAAGAAAACCAAACTGGACTGAACATCTGTTACTTCTTGCCCAACTGGTTAATGAAAAGGATATAATCAAAGGAAAATTTGTTGGGATAGCCTCCAAACCCTAAAGGTTATACCTTTTTAAAAGCTCATTATCGTCAAATGTTTATATTCTGAGGTAGATTGCCAGCAACAGCCATTTTAGGATAGTTGTGAGTTGGTCTTAGTGACGTAGGAGTCCTCTTCACTGCTCCTAAAGTTTCACAGATTTAGGAGCTAGTTTTAGCGCTAAAACACTTTGTGAAATACTCTTAGAGCAAAAATTTAGGAGTCCTAAATTTAGGACTGACATGCCCATTATTTTTAAGATTTTTGGACTATTTTAAAGATCTACTTGCAATGTTTCTGGACCTTGATCATGTAAGGACACTTGCTGTCTATGGGAGGGTCAGAGAGCTCAAGGAATGCATCAAAAATATCTTAATTTGTGTTCCGAAGATGAACGGAGGTCTTAAGGGTTTGGAACGACATGAGGGTGAGTAATTAATGACAGAATTTTCATTTTTGGTTGAACTAACCCTTTAACCCCTAATCACTTGCTTCAGATGAAAGGAGTTCCTATTTTGCCCCCCAGGATTTTTCAGAAGGATGACATCTATTCCAGAAGAAGATGGAGACAAGTACAGTACATCTGGAATCTTTTCTGGAAACGATGGACTAGAGAGTACCTCCCATTATTGCAGAAAAGGCAGAAGTGGAAAAAAACCAAACAAAACCATAAAACTGGCGACATTGTTCTCATTATTGACGATACTTCACTACGGAATTCTTGGCCTTTAGGTCGAATTTTGGAGACATTCCTGGACAGAAAAGGGTATGTACGCCGAGCTAAAGAACAAAGAACAGTATTCTAGACAAACCTATTAGCAAATTATGCTTCCTAAAAGACATGTCATGAGAATCTTTGAGAATTTTTTTGTGGCCATCACATAAAAAAAGTTTAAATCCTTAGGCTTGCTTCTGGTAAGTGTAAACAGTAAGGTATTTTTTTTTGGAAATGTCAATTTTTAACATAATTTTCTTGTAGATTTATATGAAGCTTGTTAATAATCACTGATCTGAATGCCCTTTTTCATTTATTTTTTTATTATATTTTTTTCAACAGGTATTGATTCATATGAACTCACTCAGCCTGAGTCTCTGACTGTCCATCCTGATGCCACTCTCACTATCAACTGTAAAGTCTCCTATTCAGTTACAAGCTATGACACAGCCTGGATTCGTCAGCCTGCAGGAAAAGCTCTGGAGTGGATTGGAGTGATCTGGTATGATGGAAGCTTAAACTACAAGGATTCATTGAAAAGCAAGTTCAGTATCACCAGAGACACTTCCAGTAACACAATAACACTGCAAGGAAAGAATATGCAAGCTGAAGACACAGCTGTGTATTATTGTGCCAGATATACACAGTGACAGACACCAACAGCCTCCCTGTACAAAAACATCATTATAATAAAAATAAGTGTATTTAATATATTTATAATATTTAGTTAGCAATCTAAAAAAAATAAACAAATAAAAGCGTTTTGAATAGTTAACAGTTTGGCCCTTCAGTCATGATTGCACCTTGTGACCCTCCCAATGCAAATCAAAACAACCCTGAACATCTGTTTAGTATTTATGTGCTGCTGATTGGATCTGAAGTGTTACATCACCACTTTCAAGATGAAGAATGCACTCTGTTTACTGCTGCTCTCATTCAGCCTACAACGTGAGTTTTTCTACATGTCTATTATCAGTTCGAGGGTAAACAGATTCCAGATGAAATCAGTCTTTTCAATCTTCTTTTCAGGTATAAAATGTCAAAGTATGGAGTCCATTGAAAGCACAGCTGTGAAAAAGAAACTCTGACTCTGTCCTGTAGAGGATCTGGGTTCAGCTTTAGCTGCTGTAACATGCACTGGATCAGACAACAAGCTGGAAAACCACTTGTGTGGATGGGACGTGTTTATAGTGACGCCAGTGGCAATGGCTACTCTGAATCCTTCAAAGGTCGAACTGAAATCACCAGAGATAATTCAAAGAGTATGGTGTATCTGAAACTATCAGGCCTGACAGCAGAAGACTCAGCCATGTATTATTGTGCAAAGCATACACAGTGACACAAAGGTCTTGTACGGCTGAACAAAAACCACACCGGCTGTTTCATCTCTTGTTACTAGAAGTCAACAGGTGGCAGCAGAGAATAAAAAAAATTAATAAAATGCAGCCTAATGAGATTATATACTATCACTGGATGGTATGCAGTGAAGTTTATGCAGTATGCAGTGAAGTTCACTATAAAAGCTCAAACATTATACAGAACAAAGGCACGTCTGACTCCTTTAACACAACATGTGTCTTTTGATGTGTAGATTTGTGGTAGTAGTTATACATGTTACTCTGATAAACTAAAAAGCAGATTTTTAAGTTACCAGCCACTAATACAGCAGCAAAATAACTCTATATGGACAGAATATGACAATGAAGGACACAACATGTCTTAAGATACAAAAATGAACACAGTGATAACCCACAAGCAGTTCTGGGCCCGTATTCATAAAGATTCTAAGAATCCTCTCAGAGAGCTCCTAATTTAGCTTAAA
The DNA here is from genome assembly GCA_023376895.1 of Aspiorhynchus laticeps. Classification (NCBI taxonomy): domain Eukaryota; kingdom Metazoa; phylum Chordata; class Actinopteri; order Cypriniformes; family Cyprinidae; genus Aspiorhynchus; species Aspiorhynchus laticeps. Next base: position 24,118,899 of record CM041794.1, on the reverse strand, counting down.
AATTTCTAGCTAGGAGTCTTAGCTTAAAAGTGATTCAGGACCAATCTGAGAGCAACTCTGAGCGAGGAAAAGACAAAAACTTTTATCTTAGTGAGGAGGCGGGGCTGACCCCGTTGCTAGCTATGACACAGTCTTTTGAAGACTGTGATTGGTTGGTTGTCCAAGAAGGAAGTAAGAGCGCTTTTAAGAGTAGGGTTTATTATAAGCCTTCACTTTGAAATTACAAGCGTAATTTTTCCTGTTTTACCGTACTCTCTCGCACACACACACACACACACACATTATATTCTTTATTTTTTATTTACCATGCTGTCATACTTAACGTATTTTATAGGAAATGAACAGCGACACAATAAGGTTCTGAAAGTGCTGTAACAGACCCAAATCATCGCTGCTGCATAGTTGCATTTTTCCAGTTGCCAAATATGTTAATGTAGTGATTACATCCATTTCTGGTAATATGGCATTTCTGCGCAGTGTCAGGGATGTTAACATGTCTTTAAAAAGATCTGTCACAAACATGATCCCTGCACCATCTAATGTGTAGCGTCTTATTAACTCGGTCATGCATTGTGTGCAACACATTTCTTCTCCCTCTTCATGTTTCGTCCACTGCTAAAGAAACTCTTAAGCCTCTTAAAAGTCCTCGTCCGTACTCCTAACAATTTCGGACCTTAAGACCTCTTTTAAGGGTTAAGATGCTTTCTGAATTACTTTTTTCTTTACTAGGATCTTTTCTTTAAATTTAAGAGGAAACACCCACATTTCTAAGAATTTTCTTAGAATTTTGTTACTAGGAGCAACTCTTAGCACTAAGATTTTTCATGAATACGGGCCCAGATCTAAAACATCTTTAATAAATGTAAAAAAAAAAAAAAATCCTCATAGGAATATAAAAGTGCACATGAATTATATCATATTTCAAGAGATTTTCTTTTCAGTGCACAAGTTTGCAATATTAATGATGCAGTTACAACAGAAACATGCTTATTGAACTACTGCTATTGTTGCTGTCAAAAATTCTTTATCAATACAGTATATCAGTTATGTCAAGCCCTCAAAAATAATTAGAAAAGATGGAAAGAATGATGTAAAATCAATTCATGTCCACTAGAGAAAACGATCTAAACAAAACATGTCATAAAGTCCCTAATGAGAGCAATAAATAATATGAACCCTAACATGAATATTTTAGTAGCATGTAGATTTGATTAGTAGGTCTGTATGATTATGTAAATCTCCTGTTGCATATTTAAACAGCAGGCACGAGTCAGTTTATACATTCATCTGATCACTAGAGAGAGAGAAGAATCGCTTCAGTTCATTCAAACTGTGCTGTGAAACAAACCATGATCTCTTCATCTTTAGTGTTGCTTCTGGCAGTGATATCCTGTAAGTTTAGTCTACTTTCTGTGTGATACATCATTTTGTTGCTAAAAAGCTTGCTAACAATCTTTAAACACCATGATCTCTTATTAACAGGTATTATTTGATTTGATACAGGTATTGATTCATATGAACTCACTCAGCCGGAGTCTCTGACTGTCCGTCCTGATGCCACTCTCACTATCAACTGTAAAGTCTCCTATTCAGTTACAAGCTATGACACAGCCTGGATTCGTCAGCCTGCAGGAAAAGCTCTGGAGTGGATTGGATGGATCTCGAGTGGTGGAAGCTTATACTATAAGGATTCACTGAAAAGCAAGTTCAGTATCACCAGAGACACTTCCAGTAACACAATAACACTGCAAGGACAGAATATGAAAGCTGAAGACACAGCTGTGTATTATTGTGCCAAAGACACACAGTGACAGACACCAACAGCCTCCCTGTACAAAAACATCATATTCACATTGCAGTATTATCATGTTTTTACAACTGATATCCACTGATGTTCATCATTCACAGCTGGAATTCATTTGATTATGTTAAAATTTAATATGCATCCAATCAGTTGGAAAAATAGCAAACCTAATAAAAACCTAATAAAAAACACATAGTAATTAGCTAAAATAAGCATTATAATCAGAAACTATGTTTCAATAGAAAGGCAAAAAAATCCATTATATTTTGCATCAATTTGCTCTCATCTCATAAGGTTAGAAAGTCTGTTGGTCAATAAAGGAGCATTTTGATAGGGTTTGTTTTGATCCTGTTTTGCTGTTGTCTCAGAAGTGATACAGTAGTTTTCAGCACCGTTTGAGCAGCTTTGAGGGTTTCATCATCAGATGTGTGTCAGTCAGTGAACTGAAGTGCTTATTCTGTCTGTGTGATGTGAGTCCTGGAGGTCTGTAAGAGATGTCAGCTGACTGCTTAAACACTTTTTTTTGGTTTTGGTTTTTGGTTTTAGGTTTTAAACACTTTCCACGTTATGCTATTCAAATTTGTACTGTGAAGACATAATTTTCTGCAATTTAATATTTTATGATATTCATATTTGAATTTCATATTAAAATGAAAAGCAATTATATTAAATCCATTAAAGAACATAAAATTTAAAGTAATAAAATGCACAAAATGGCATTTATGTCTAGCAACAGAAAAATGTATCTTTTAATATTACAAAAATAATGGTCTGTTTATATAGGTCAAACATTAACCACAAAAAATATTATTCTGGACCAAATATGTGTCAGCATTTTATATCATCAGTTCTCTGATTTGAATATGCAAATCAGCTTACTTCTTTAAATGTGACGGTGCATCTTTGTGATCTGAACAGACATCTGAACTCTGGAAACAAAGGCTATCTTTCTGGTTTAAACTTAACATACACCATGTTAAAAAAGTTTCTTATATTTGTAATTCTGACAGTTTTACCATGTAAGTCAATACATGAACAACAATAGTGCAAAAATGTAACAATATACTTCATTACATGTAATGTTGTTTCTTTTTCCACAGGTATTGAATGTCAGACATTCACTCAGTCTGAAGCAGTGGTTAAAAAACCAGGAGAATCTCACAAACTTACATGTACAATAACTGGAGTTACTTTCAGTGGTCTCTATTTGAGCTGGATCAGACAGAGCCCTGGAAAAGGACTGGAGTGGATAGCATATATCAGCACAGCTAGTTCTCCAATCTCCTATTCCCAGTCAGTCCAGGGCAGGTTCACAGTGTCCAGAGATGATTCCAGCAGTCAACTGTATCTACAGATGAACAGCCTCAAGACTGAAGACACTGCTGTGTATTACTGCGCTACAGTGTCACTGTGAATGAGTTCAGTGTCAAAGCAATACAAAAACTACTTCCTCATTCACATATACAGATGATGAATATTGACTGATCAGCCGCATTACATCGCATAGAAATATTCAATTATAATGCACATTAGGTTGTAATTAAAAATGTATAATATTCAATTTCATGTGTTTCCAATACAACACTTATTCTACGTGTTTGCAGAGCTATGTTTGATTTATGCATGCAAGCTATGAAATGCTGTGATCCATTCTCGTCCATTCTTTAACCTGCAGAGGCTGCTTACCTAACTGCATGTTAGGGGTGGGCGGTACTGTACTGCAAATTTTGATATCGATCCTGAAAGGAGTGAAATTATTTCCCTATGAAAATATTTCCTTATAAATTCAAAACTTCAGGAACTCACATAAAACAGATGCCAGACAATAAAGCAATACAATTTATCTGGAGAGGAGATCTCCAAAGAGAGCAAACAACACCTCTCTCCTTGCTCATTTACAATCTCCTTCTCCCCCTGCCATCTCTGCCTCTCCCTCTTTTCCCCCAAAAGGTTTCACTCAAAGTTCATTAAGAATATGTATATACCACATATCATGTATCTTGTGAACCTGTTGTTTTCCCCTTCATGTTTGGTATCATTTTAAAGGTCTCTGTGCGATTGGTAAACTGGTCTCAATTTCACAGTAGTCACTTATAATATGAGAAAGACTGAAAACTTTTGTAGAATTGTGTTCTGTTGCTGAGGGGTGTATCCCTCTTTAGGGGTCTGTGAGAATGTTTATCTATCTCCTGCCAGGTGCGACCCTGGAGCACGGGAACCTAAACCAAAAGGTCTTTTATGTTTATACAACTGATTTAAAGATTTCTTTGCTTTTGTTCTGATAGTATTTAAGGGAAAGTTGCAAATCAGTCAATGTGATTCTGTAGCCAGATCAGCCCGTAGTGTCTTCCTGAAGTCAGGTATACATTTTTACTCTTAGATTCATCTTTGAACAACTGATGTTATGTATTTTCTTATTTTTGAATTGGCTTCTTATTGTTTAATTATGTAATTGGCATGACACCTTTTTACCTGACTAATAATAAATTGTTACATTTAATTTATTCTGAGCTCTTCTGAAATCATTTTTCAAGTAGATTAATGTGTAGTGGTATTTCCGCAAATCTGCGTTCAGGACAGATCATACGGAAGCACCGATGGATGAACCATGGGGAAAATCATGAGGGGCTTCTGATTTCTGACTGTCACTGGCTTAACACGGTGTAGATCTCGTGGTTATAGGAAAAAATACACTTTTTGATATGAGTATGCCGGCGCAGCTCACTTAAAGGTATTATAACCACTCTGCACCCTCTGAGTAAGTTCAGAACTGACGAGTTTGTGTCCGTGGGTTCACTAAAATCACTATTGGCCGAAGTGTAATTCCTGTGCGATACCTGGTCCCTAATGAACGAATAATTGAAAGTATGGGATTTCCAGAATAATCAAATATCTAAATTAATATACAATCGATATCTGTGATCAGTTTTTAATTAAGAATATTGCCTAAATTTAATGATCACTTGAAATTGGAGTCAGATTGAATGCGGAGCTAGACTAAAATTGAAACTAAATCCTGATAAATTCAGAGGCGCAAGTAAAAGACTGAACATGCATTAAACCTTCGACCAGGCCGCTGGATTCCGCTTCTTGGGCTGGCGGGTGGATTCTTACAGTCCGATACCAAGTAACTACAGGGCCAGTATTGCCGATACTGATACCGATACTTTTTAAAAACACATTTAAATGACCAATTACACTTTGAAAATAACAATAACTAATGTTGATATGACTAAAATATTACATTCACTTTAAAACTATGTGGATATTCTTTGCCTTTCTGAAAGGACTTTGCAAGCAGAGGAGCCCAGAATATGAAAGCAATGCACAAAGTTTCATGTTAAACATTTTCCTCCCATAGAAAAGAGTTATAAAGAAAAAAATATTAAAATGCCAAACTCAGTATACACCTTACTGATGATGCAAACTATATGCAGGCAAGCAGCCCAGGATATGAACGCAAAGTGCATGCATGTTAAGCGTTTTCCTCTGATAGAAAACCATTATATAAAAAAAGCTTAACGTGGCTTAATGGTTGAAAATGAGATAAAAAACAAACAAACAAACAAACAAAAAACAACATATTACCCTGCAGCACAGTACAACTCTGATCCAACGAAACCAAATACATCTTATCCTAATGGATGATATACTGGCCCATATTTACCTAGAATATAAGCTATTTAAATGGCATGATCGCTGATTAATTTGCCATTAATGACCTTAAGTGAATATATTAGAAAATATTAATATATTTAAAATATAAAATATACGTATTAGAAATATTAGAAAAAGCCCAAAATACAAAATCATATATAAGAATATGACATGTAGATACTCATTTACTGCGTATGCAGTATTGTATGCAAATATTCCTCCTCCTACTCCTTGTTATTTGAGTATTAAGATGAAAAGAATCAGCTTGTTCTCACACGTCTCAAACCATGATCTCCTCGTCTCTCTGGTTGTTGCTGCTGCTGGCAGCTGTTTCTCGTAAGTCTTTATAGAAACTCATAAAAATAAATATTTCTTGCTCATGGTTACAGTATTTTTTTCCTCTCAGGTGTCCACTGTGTTGAACTGACCCAGACTGATTCTCTTGTCTTAAGTCCTGGTCAGGTTTTGACACTGTCCTGTAAAATCTCTGGATATTCAGTGACTGACAGCAGCTACTGCACTGGCTTCATTCGGCAGCCTGCAGGAAAAGCTCTGGAATGGGTTGGAGAGATATGTGGTAGCGGTAACACATATTACAGTGATAAACTGAAAAGTAGATTTCAAGTTTCAAGAGAGTCTTCCAGCAACACAGTGACTCTTCAAGGACAGAATATGCAGACTGAGGACACAGCTGTGTATTACTGCGCCAGAGTCACAGTGACACAGAGCAGCTACTGCCTTGTTCAAAAACCACACTAACACTCGGCACACAAATACACAGCTTTGTGCTAAGAATCCTTACTAAGCTACTTCTAATTACTGATTCAGTTTCAGATGCAGATTAAAAACAATATTCATAAAAATGACTCAAACATTAGTGTACTTTCTTCATAAAAACCTTACCACATTGCTTTCCAGTTAAAAAATATCATTATGTATCATTATTTCATGATAGTGAAGTCTATTTTTATGGTTTTAAAATCTTTCAGACAGTCTAGATATTATTACTGATACTGTCATCATTGTATTGTTTATTTACTGATTTATTCTTAAGCTCGTGACTATGAAAAAACGATTTCCTATTAAAGAGTATTTGACTTCAGTGTCTGCCAAGGAGCAGCTGTTAACAGAACACAACATGTCTTAAGCAGTGTTGGGGAAAGTTACTTTTAAAAGTAATGCATTACAATATTGCGTTACTCCCTAAAAAAGTAACTAATTACGTTACTTAGTTACTTTTTATGGAAAGTAATGCGTTACGTTACTTTTGTGTTACTTTTGCGTTACTTTTTAAATATGAGCAGGGCTTGATTGTTTGTTTTTAATATAAGAAGTTCTAATTATAGCAAGTGTAAAAGCCCTTTCACACCAAAAAGTGTAATGAATAAACCTCAAGTAAATTCACGTGTGAAGAGTAGAGCGCAGGAGAAGAAGGTTCAACACTCTTCAGCAATTAAAAAACAATGAAGCACAATTGTTAGTTTATCTAAAGTCATTTTTGGTTATTAGTATGGTTGAACTGGATTATCAAAGGTCAGCAGCAAAGACATTGGTTAATAAAATGGGATTAGATACATTTGTGTTGTTTAACATATTTAATTATTCTGAGTTTGCATTTCACTGTTTTAATTCATGTTGATGAATACTAAATCTGTTTTTTTGCGAGTGGGATGAATTAAAGCACATTCACATTTAGTCTAGAACTACAGTAACAGCATGTTCACACCAAGGTTATTATAGTTTTGAATTTTTTAATTCGTTTTATTTTAATATCGTTTTCAAATTTGCTATAAAATTCAGTTTAGTTTTTATTAGTTTCATTAATATTTTTGTTAGTTTTAGTTTAGTTTTTATTTTGTGAACACATTTTTATTTAGTTTTTATATAGTTTAGTTTCGGTTTTAATTAAAGTTTAGCAAAATCAACAGATCACTTCCAGAGAGAAGGCCAAAGAAAGACTTAGTGAGGTAAATGTTTAGCTACACAAAATTAACGCATGCTGAAACACATAAATCTACACAAGTTGCGATAATGTAATCTAATGGTGTGTTGAGATAATAATATGAAAATAAATGTAGCCTAATTTCATTATATTAGATGTCTTTTTTCTTATTTTACCATAATCATGGTATTGTCGTGTCTTCCTCACTTGCATGAACAGCCGCGCATAAATCATCTAATGAATGAATCGTATTTAACAGTAAAGGCTCATATTTGAATATGTTCTTTTCTTTATTTATGAAGAATTATAAGCATGTGTATGATGTGATTTAGCCTATGCATATTTGTTCTAAAGTTTGGCAGAGTGAGCACGAGATGCTCGGCCAAGTTTTGTATTGTTTACAGAAAGGATGCACCTTCTCATCTTTATTTTCTGTTAATTATCACGTTGCTCTGCGTGCCTGTTTTTCTTCAAAGCACCAACTTAGAATGCCTAATGTTGGTTTGATTGCTTGTGTTACACGAGAAAATGAATAAGTTTGCCTACCTGATGTTGTAGATTAATGCGTGTGCGGTTCGCGTCGCGACTCGCGGTCTTTATGTCAAACGGTTCTGATCTGGTACAGAATTAAATTAGTGCTGCTGTGGGATAACGGGTCAGGTGTTCTGTTAAGTACTGCTGGTGCACGTTTAGCAAACAGGACCGGTGCAGAACTCTGCTTTAAACTGCTTTGCGTCTCTCCGTCAGATAACCCCATGTGTGTGATGCGCCATTTACAGGTATTTCCCTGAACTGTCACACAGGGGTGAGAACGTCATGATTACGAAAACGATTGTTAATTTTTGTTAATTATTATTTCATTTCAGTTAGTTTTTCAATAACTGTCAGTCAATAAATGGGAAAAAAAGTAACTGGCGTTACTTTTTTGAAAAAGTAACTCAGATATTTTCTTGTAAATTAAAAAGTAATGCGTTACTTTACTAGTTACTTGAAAAAAGTAATATTATTACGTAACTCGCGTTACTTGTAATGCGTTACCCCCAACACTGGTCTTAAAAAAACTTTTACCAAGTAGTTATAAATGTTGGCATTTTTACTTTAATAGTTATAATGTTATAAGTTAATTTGATGAATGAGTACATCATTTAAATCAAATCTGATTAAAGTTTGAATTTGTACCAAACATCTACTGCATTACATTTAAAGACAGATAGATGTAGTCTTTTGAAATTATATTATAAGTATCTACTTGTCTACTAATCTAATAATAAGTCTATATTATTGAGCTTAAATGAATAAACAAACAAATAAATACACAGTCATTTATTGTGTTATAATGAATACTTTAACAAAAAGGGAAAACTCCTTTGTTACTGTTGAATCATGGCCAAAAAGCTGCTCTTTAAATAACTGTCATCCACATATGGAGTGGCCAAACATATATCATATCAAAAAGCTACTGTATATAAAAGTATACTCTGTGAAATCAAGTTGTTATAAATGTATATTTAGTATGTAAATGGAATTATAGAAATGTAGGTCAATAGCAACTCCAACAGACGTCTTGATTTTAACTGTACATACGCCCAGTATTGATATAATTGAACAAAGTAGCCTGTTTGAATATTTTGAAACATCCTTTTTGTCTTAAATCAGTATGATGTCAGCACCCTCTATTTGTCGTACATATATGTGATCAGTCCTTCTCCACTGGATCTCATGAGGTCACTTCACTGAATCAAAGATGTGCAACAACCTGCTTCACCTTCTGTTTTACTGCCTTTGCAAGTGTGTGTCATAGTGTGCAACCTTACACCATCTCAAACTATAACAGTAAATATTCACTCTACCTGATGTTAAGTTCTTATTTCTATTTTATTTTTCAATAGGAGTGAAAGGTCAGAATTTGGAGTCCATTTCTTCTGTATCGGTGGTAAAGCCTGGAGAAACTCTGAGTCTTTCCTGTAGAGCAGGGGTCACCAAACTTGATCCTGGAGGTGCCGGTGTCCTGCAGACTTTAGCTCCAACTTGCCTCAACACACCTCCCTGGAAATTTCAAGTATACCTAGGAAGAGATTGATTAGCTGCTTCAGGTGTGTTTGATTAGGGTTGGAGCTAAACTCTGCTGGACACCAGCCCTCCAGGACCGTGTCTGGTGACCCCTGCTGTAGAGGATCAGGATTTACTTTCGGAAGCTACAACATGCACTGGGTCAGACAGAAACCTGGAAAAGCACTGGTGTGGATGGGCCGTGTTTGGGGTAACGGACAAGGACAAGACTATGCCAAAAGTTTTGCGGGCCGAATAGAAATGACTAGAGACAATTCAAACAACATGGTGTATCTCAAACTGTCTGGACTGACAGAAGAGGACTCAGCTGTGTATTTCTGTGCAAGAGAAGCACAGTGTCACAAACCTGTGTGCAAACGATACAAAAACAGGTTTGTACATACACTCCCAGTGTAAAACTGCAGTTCTCATCTGTGACAGTAGGTTGCAGTAGAATCCAACAAGTAAAGTCCACAACACAGTGACACAATCACACAATCACTGGATATTTTCTTTTAAACACCTTCTCAGAAATTATATCAACATCATTATACTTTTTTATGGTTCTTCAAAAAATGTCATGAGATAAAGTTAATTTCACAAACATTCTACTTTATGTTAGGCTTGGTCATTTAAGTGAATAAAAAAACCTAAATATATACTGTAGATATAAATATTTCATACTGATTAAACATTAAAATATGTAATCAATGAAATGAATGTTAATAAGCCCTTCAAACACTGGATTCTGGTTATCCTCTTTGTAAGTGTAAAAGATCATCTCAGTGATCTTCCGTCATTTCCTCATTATGCATAGGCTATGTAGCAGTTTTACTCTGGTTGTAATTTTGTTCAACCTAAACTGTGAGTTTATAAAGTGTGCGTGTGTGTAGATAGATAGATTTTATTTTTCAAAAAAATCTCCTACTTTCTCTTTACAGGCCTACAATGTCAAAAAATGGAGTCCATTTAAAACAGAGGATCTGGGTTCAGCTTTGGCTGCTGTAGCATGCACTGGATCAGACAACAAGCTGGAAAACCTCTTGTGTGGATGGGTCTGGGCTACAGTTCTGGAAGTGGATACAAGGCAGAATCCTTTAAGGGGAGACTTGAAATCAGCAGAGATGATTCGAAAAACATGATATATCTGAAACTGTCTGGACTGACAGAAGAGGACTCGGCTATGTATTTCTGTGCAAGAGAATCACAGTGACACTAACGTATGTGGCAATGATACAAAAACTGGTCTAGACACACTAGTTACAAACTGCGGTTCTCATCTGTGTCAGTAGATTACAGTGGAACACAAGAAGTCGTCCACTACATAGTGACACACAATCACAGAAACTACACAGTGACTACAGTCACAGAATACTTTCTTTTAGACTTCTCAAAACGAGACAATCTATTCACAATCAAGATTCCTCTTCACTTCACAAACACTCTAATTCAAAGTGTACTAGTTTTGCTCCTTTAAATGCATGAAAGCTAGAAGCTTTATTTATGTGTGTACAAACAATATAATGCACACATAAAGTCCCTTTTTTCAGGATGTGCCAACGCAATCTCACGGCAATTCGTACATATTTTACGAGGTGGCTAATTCGTACAAATTCGTACAACCTCACTCGTACGATTTAATATGATTTGTCTAAACCCCAGTGACAGGTAGGTTTAAGGGGCGGGGTTAGGTGTAGGTCATTCGTACAAATTCATACGAATTGGCAACTCGTAAAATACGTACGATTTAGCAAAAAACGTATGAATTTGTACCAGTGAGGTCGTACGAATTCGTACGAATTAGCCACCTCGTAAAATATGTACGAATTGCCTTGAGATCGGGCTGGACGTGCTGCTGATCTTAAGCCTAGTGCTTGTTCAGCACAAAAGTAAATTCATACTGTAGCATAGCTTCAAAGAGCTGTAACTATATAATAATCTGTGTGTGAAAGGGTAAATGTCAGTATACTTCTCATGAACAAACATTCAATGAAAAGACAAAGATGTACAGTTGAACGCAATGTTTAATAATAAGCAGCAAACAATAACAAGAAAAGAATACATTTTGATGCAAAACTAATGAAGACGAATGTAGATTGCATCATATAGCCTTTCATATAGCCAGAGCTACAAGTTTTGCTGTTGATATTTCATTGTAATGGCTGGATCTGAAAATTTAAATGATTTAACAGCTCCCATAGTAAAAAAATTTAGGTCCAGCAAAAAGAGAAACAAGAATTATGGTGATGATGGTCGTAATGATGGCACAAATATTGGCAGCCAGAGCACGGCGGCTGAATTTATTTGCTCCTTTGATATCTCTCTTATACTTCCTATTTATTGCCTGTGAATATAAAAACAAAATATTTTTTTACACAACAATCGAATTGCAATTTGATCATAATATATGGTAAATATATGGCTCTCTAAGTGAAAAAGTCAGTTTCTGTGTCAGGTTTGACCTGAGCCGTTGCTTACAGTGTGTTAGCAGCGTATTTGTAGCAAAATTCCTTACCTTCAAGGAGCATATCAATGCAGCCGTACCCAGAAACAGGCAGTTGCAGAAGGTGATGCTGAATACAGAACAGCGTAAGTAGTCTTTCACTTTTATTTGGACTTTGCGAGGACCTTGGAGGTTTTGCTGCATTTGGCGGTTGTACTGGATTTGACGGTTTTGCTGCATTTGACGGTTGTACTGGATTTTGTGTTTTGGATTTCCAGCTTTTGGACGAGATGGTCTTTTAGTCTCATCGTCCATGCCCTCCCCATTATCATCCTCCATCTCTAATTCATAATCCATTTCCATCTCCACATCACAAAAGTCCCCTTCTGGAACTTCAATTTCTGAAATTTCAAATTCTGGAATTTCAATCTGAAAATCTTCCATTGTCTGACTTTAATGAACAGAAGTATTCCTCAGGTTTAGTGGCAGGAGGTAGATGGTACCACATATGGCTCATAAAATCTGATAAACACTTCCTGTGTATTTTTATATATGACTTACATAAAGCCCAAAGTGCAGGAAACCTACATTAGGGCCAATAAGCAGACAAGCCACAGCCGTGGTCTACAGTGAAACCTGTGATGTGTTTTATAACAAAACTCAAATAATGTTTGAAGATTTGGAATGGAAATTTTGTGTATATTTTCATAGTTTTCAGACATTACATGTCTGCTATCTGTACTTATAAACATGCAGTCATCTTTACTAATACTGAATTATCATAATAAAGAAAGTAATACAGATTTGAAACGAACAAAATAATATATTGTTAAAATGTCTCAATATTTTTGTTTATTCAGGTCAGTGATATCCATTGTTGTTTTGGATCTACTGACTTTTATTATATGGACAGAAACATCTGAAAAATACATCCATATGTACAAACATACAGGTAAATAATAGTAAATAATGACAGAATTTTGATGTTTACAGTTCATTTACTATCCCTTTAATGGCTCATACAGACATTTGCTATACAACACCTTCTCAACTTGTGACTCTTTAACTTATGAAAATGATTACTGCCATTATTACGTGTAAAATGTTTTCTGGCCATTAAAATACCCTTTTCTGAGTTGCGTTCACTGCATGACAGGCTGCTCTATAATGCTGGGTTGGATGGTTGAATGTAGAGGTCACATACTGAAAAGCAGAATTAAAATTACGATTGTCTCTTCCAGAAACACAGACGCTCTACCAGACCTGACAATAAGTTTGTAATATTTATTTTTCAGAGCCCAAGAGTCTATAAACTGTAAATATACATCATATTTATTTACTAAACTGAAATATAGCACCGCCAACCCTTCATTAGACCCTTACTGACATTAAATCAGCATTATGTGAAAGTATGTCATGCTCCTATAATGTGGTAAAACATTGTGTGCTTGTTTTTATACTTGTCCTACATAGAGAGAAAAAAGGCAAAATATGTAAACCTCATACATAACCTCACATCTGTGGTGTGTATAGTTTCTAGCATATTATAGTGGTAATAGCAGGAAATGACAAGCAGAACGTCTCGGTTACGTACGTAACTCTCGTTCCCTGATGGAGGGAACGGAGACGTTATGTCGTGACGACATAGGGGATTTACTTGGAAGCCCCAATCATCTCTGACTAAGAGAAAACGCCAATGAATATTGGCTAGTGGAATTTGCATACCTGAGCCACTCCCCGTGTACACGGGTATAAATAGGCGACAGGTGCATCCACTCATCAGGTTTTACGCTGAGGAGCCGAGAACATGTCCCTGGCACCCAGCGATGGTTCAAGCTTGTGGCATGGGGACATAACGTCTCCGTTCCCTCCATCAGGGAACGAGGGTTACGTACGTAACCGAGACGTTCCCTATCTGTCGGTCACTACGAGTTATGTTGTGACGACATAGGGGTCTTATGGAAAGCGCCACAACCTGAACCCCGTCACGACCTTGTGGCATGCAGATGCTGACAAGCGAGCGCGTGACAGACAAATGCCATGCGAAAGGTCGCAACCTTCCCGTCGCCCCAGCGCAAATTCGCTAACCTTGGTGCCCGCAGGGACCACTGAGTACATCGCTGCTGGAGATAGCCAAGCCGCTGTTCCTCTCCCCAGAAGTCGGAAGGGATTTCGACCTTCAATGAAAGATGCTTCACGTCTTTCCTGTTTGTTGTTACAGCTTGGCAGTAACGACGGGGAAGCGAGCCTTCCGGAGAAGGGCGCTACGGAGGCCACATCCTGCCCGAAGGGAGGTACCATGTGGAGACACTGATATGGACTGACCCAGGCCTGGGGCAGTACTACATACGACTGGACCCTGGGGCAGATCCTACCTAGGAGTAGGGAGGAGGGCTGCCAGCAGGGCCTGACAGAGAGCTCTGTCAAAGGGAAGACACGGGTTTACCGTGAGGGAAACCTTACTGTGGACGAATACATGTATGGGATTACCTGAAGGGAATCAAAGCCATACGGACACCTAGCCGAGTACAGGGGCTGACCGGAGACCCGGGCGAGCTAGCACAAGTACTGGGCCTGGCGTCAGACTGCTCCGCCCAGTCTGACTGCCGGGGGTGCTGGAGGAACTCCACCAGGGTTCGCCGTCCGGGGAACTGAACTGGAGGAGAAAACAGGCGCTCGTATCCCCGGGTGAGGGGGAATGGCGCAGCAAGCGTGACACCGGCCAGTTCTTCCCGCCACTTACCTGTTACCCAACACACGGGAAGAAACTGGCTCAACGCGGAGACTGTAGAATCTCGCGAAGGTGTTCGGTGTCGCCCAGCCCGCAGCTCTACAGATGTCTGCCAGAGAGGCGCCGTGCGCCAACGCATAGGAGGAGGCAACACTCCGTGTGGAGTGAGCCCTCACCCCCATGGGGCACGGCTCGCCTTGGGATTGGTACGCCAAGGCGATGGCATCCACTATCCAGTGGGCCAACCTCTGCTTGGAGACAGCCTTCCCTTTCTGCTGACCTCCGTAACAGACAAAGAGCTGCTCAGAGCTTCTGAAGCTCCGGGTGCGGTCCACGCAATGCTCTTACGGGACACAGCAACGCCAAGGCTGGGTCTGCCTCCTCCGAAGGCAGTGCTTGCAGGTTCACCACCTGATCGCGGAAGGGCGTGGTGGGAACCTTGGGCACGTATCCAGGCCGGGGTCTCAGGACAACGTGAGAGTAGTCCGGCCCGAACACAAGGCACTATTCGCTCACCGAAAATGCTTGGAGGTCCCCGACCCTTTTGATGGAAATGAGCGCGGTCAGGAGCGCTGTTTTAGCCGACAGGTATTTCAGCTCGACTGAGTCCAGCGGCTCAAAGGGACCCCTCTGAAGTCCAACCAGGACGATAGAGAGGTCCCAGGAGGGCATCAGGGGTGGCCTAGAGGAGTTCAATCTCCTGGCACCCCTCAGGAACCTCACGATGAGATCATGCTTTCCCAGGGACCGGCCGTCCACTGCATTGTGATGGGCCGCGATAGCGGCCACATACACTTTCAAGGTGGAGGGTGACAGCCTATGCTCCAACCTTTCTTGCAGGAAGGAAAGCACTACTCCAATCGTGCATCTTCGGGGGTCTTCTCGGAGAGAAGAACACCAGTTCGCGAACAGACTCCACTTCAGTGCATAGGCTTGCCTTGTAGAAGGAGCTCTAGCTTGAGTGATGGTCTCTACCACCGCCTGTGGGAGACCACTCAAGTCTGCCGCGTCCCGTCCAGGAGCCACACATGGAGGTTCCACAGGTCTGGACGCGGGTGCCAAATGGTGCCGAGTCCCTGAGAAAGGAGGTCCTTCCTCAGAGGAATGGGCCAGGGAGGGGCTGTCGCGAGGAGAATGAGTTCGGGAAACCAGGTCCGGGTGGGCCAGAACGGCGCGACCAGCAGGACCTGCTCCTCGTCCTCCCTGACCTTGCACAGTGTCTGTGCGAGCAGGCTCACTGATGGAAATGCATACTTGCATAGAGCCCGAGGCCAGCTGTGTGCCAGTGCGTCCGTGCCGAGGGTGCCCTCGGTCAGGAAGAAATACAGCTGGCAGTGGGAGGACTCGCGGGAAGCAAACAGGTCTACCTGAGCTTCCCCGAATCGACTCCAGATCAGCCGGATCGTCTCGGGATGGAGTCGCCATTCTCCGGGGAAGTGAGCTGTCGTGAGAGCGCATCGGCCGCACGATTGAGCTCCCCCGGAATGTGGACAGCGCGCAGCGATTTGAGCCGCATGTGACTCCAGAGGAGGAGATGGCGGGCGAACTGTGACATGCGGCGTGATCGTATACCCCCCATCCGGTTGATGTACGACACAGCCGCAGTGTTGTCCGTACGGACCAACACATGCTTGCCTAACAGCAGTGGTCGAAACTGCCGCAAGGCTAGATGCACTGCCAGCAGCTCTAGGCAGTTGATGTGCCAAAGCAGTCGAGGCCCCGTCCAGAGCCCCGAGGCTGCCTGCCCGTTGCATGTAGCGCCCCAGCCCGTGCACCTGTTGTGACAACAACATGCCGAGACACTTGTTCTAAGGGCACCCCGGCCCGTAGAAAGGCAAGGTCTGTCCAGGGGCTGAAGGAGCGGCGACACTCCTGTGTGATATTCACCCGAAGTGCACCGCGGCACCATGCCCACCTCGGGACTCTGGAGTGCAACCAGTGCTGAAGTGGTCTCATATGAAGCAATCCGAGTGGCGTGACTGCAGCTGCGGATGCCATATGCCCCAGGAGCCTCTGAAACCGTTTCAGCGGAACCACAGTCCTGCCTCTGAAGGAACTCAGGTAGTTCAGCACTGATTGGGCGCGCTCTTCCGTGAGGTGCGCCGTCATACTCACCGAGTCTAACTCCACACCAAGAAAAGAGATTCTCTGCGCAGGGGAGAGCTTGCTCTTTTCCCAGTTGACCCGAAGCCCCAACTGGCTGAGGTGCCGAAGCACCAGGTCCCTGTGATCGCACAACTGTCCTCGCGTGCGGGCCATGCTCGAGACAGTTGAGGACCCTGATGCCCACTTCCCGTAACGGGGCAAGGGCGCCCCTCCGCGACCTTCGTGAAGACACGGGGGACAGGGAGAGCCCGAAGGGGAGGACCCTGTACTGCCATGCCCGACCCTCGGACGCAAACCGTAGGAACGGTCTGTGCCGCGGAAGGATCGAAACATGAAAGTAAGCATCCTTCAGGTCGATCGCTGCAAACCAATCCCGGGGCTGTATGCATTTGATCATGCGCCTGTGCGTCAACATCTTGAACGGGAGCCTGTGCAGGGCCCGGTTCAGGAGTCGCAATCCAGGATTGGTCGAAGACCACCGCCTTTCTTGGGTACGATGAAATAAGGGCTGAAAAACCCCTGCCTCATCTCGGCTGGAGGGACCGGCTCGATTGCATCCTTTGCCAGGAGGACAGCAATCTCCTCGCGCAAGACAGGAGCGTTCCGAGCTGCCAACGCAGTCTCGAGTACGCCGCTGAACTTGGGAGGTCGCCTGGCGAACTGAATCGCGTAGCCGAGTCGAATTGTGTGCGTGAGCCAACGAGACGGGCTGGGCAGTGCAAGCCACGCCTCCAGATGCTGTGCAAGTGGCTCCAACGGCACAGTCGACGTACCCGCAGTGGTGCAGCGAATGGGAGTAAGGCTGGATGTACAGAAGGCCCTGTGTTCTGACTCATCCTCGCAGAACTCCCTGAGTCCCTGTAGGGACTGGCTAGAGGTGCGTGGGGAGGCCCTGCCATCCCCCAACCGCACTCTCTTGGCCGCTGACAAGATGGGTCGCGGGCGAGAGTGAGGAGGCAGTGCGTCGCACACTGTCAGCCCGTGAGCCTGAAAACTCGGAGGAAAGGGAATTTGCTCTTTCTTTGACAATGTGGGTACCGCTGGCCCTTGAGCCAGCGGCGGAACAGAATGAATGATTCTCCCCCTGCCCTCCTTCGGGGGAAGGAGTTGCGCTGTCCTCGCCATCTCCTGAGATCAAGCAGCTTCCCACATCTCCGGGTTTGCCTGTGTCAGGGCCGCTTTATCGCCTCTCTGGACGATATCGGGGCCAGCTGGAACACAGGGGGCGCCGCGCTCCTGCGAGAGGCTCGACGCGCCGGCCTATGATTAAGCACGGGGCGGAGGAGCTCTGGAGGACACAGGAGGGCGCCCACGGCGACAAGCAGAGTGGGGCTTGCTCTGCGGCGGAGCGGTGCATCTAGCCGGGGCAAGATGTGTTGGATAGCCTCGGTCTGCTTCTGTACTGCCGAGAACTGCTGGGCAAAGTCCTCGACAGTGTCGCCGAACAGTCAAGCCTGGGAGACGAGAGCTTCAAGAAAGCTCACTTTGTCGACATCGCTCCTCTCAGCAAGGCTGAGCCATAGACGGCGCTCTTGGACCACAAGTGTGGACATCGCCTTCCCGAGGGACTGCGCTGCGACATCCCTCGCCCGTAGGGCGAGGTCAGTCGCTGAGCGCAGTTCCTGCTTCAACCTCGGGTTGGTACTACCCTCGTGCATTTAATGCCTTGGCTTGGTGTACTCGCAGGATTGCCATGGCATGCAGCGCAGAGGCGGCTTGGCCCGCAGCACTGTAAGCTTTGGCCGCGAGAGCGGCTGTCAGTTTACAGGCTTTGGACGGGAGACGAGGACAATTCCTCCAAGTGGCGGCGTTTTGCAGGCACAAGTGCACTGCAACCGCACTCTCCACCTGGGGAATGTCAACGTACCCCCTAGCCGCCCCGCCATCGAGGGTAGCAAGGATGGAGGAGGCAGACGAGCCGCTTCTGGCCATAAAAAGGGGCCGTCCACAACTTCATCAGCTCCTCGTGCACTTCCGGGAAGAAAGGAACCAGGGCAGGGCGTGGTCGTGAGCCACGGCCCGTGCCGAGGAGCCAATCATCTCGTCGCGAGCGCTCGGGACTAGGAGGTGTGCACGCCTCCAGCCCCGATCTCGCGGCGGCCCGGGAAAGCACGGCCGTCAACTCTGGGTACGATTCGGCGGCAGCCGCGACACCCAGGGGGTGCATCCTTCATCCTCAGAGGACGATTGCCCATCCCCCGATGCCGCGATCGACATCTGATCCTCTATCGGTGCGCCGAATGAAACGCTGGGCAGAAGAAAACCACAGCAAATCACCGGGAGCCGCACAGAACAGCTGCTGCGGGAGGAGTGAAAGGTCCGTGGGGACTGGCCCGGCCGAAAGCTCTCACTGTAACCCTCAGATCGCCCAGAGCACTAGCCGATGGTTCTCTGCTCGTGGCAGAGAAGCCAGCGCGGGTAGTGACAGAGGGAGCCCCTCCCATCCCCGTGAGGAGAGAGAGGCGCGATCGCAGCGCTGCCATGGTTACACGCTCAGAACGAACGCATAAACCATCCACGAACCAGCTTCAGCGCGCTGGATGCCCAGACACTGAAGACAACGATCGTGGCTGTCGACGGAGGATAGGAAACGACCGCAACCAAGAGGACACGGCCAGAACAGCGTCTTTAAAAAGACATGAACCGACTGTGATTTTTGCTCTTTTAGGAAATCTGCTCTTTTAGTTGAAGTGTCCAGGGAATCGCTGCAGACAGGGACACCGCTGTTCGCACCGTAACGCCAACCAGAACAGCTTCCAGACAGATGATGAATGGCTTTGTGGAGATCAACACGTTCATCCACTCGGCTCCGAAGCAAAAATCTGATGAGTGGATGCACCTGTCGCCTATTTATACCCGTGTACACGGGGAGTGGCTCAGGTATGCAAATTCCACTAGCCAATATTCATTGGCGTTTTCTCTTAGTCAGAGATGATTGGGGCTTCCAAGTAAATCCCCTATGTCGTCACGACATAACTCGTAGTGACCGACAGATAGGGAACTCAAATTAGCTCTCAAACAACATGCAGCCTTTGTCTGTGCTGTGCAGTTTTCTTTATGAAATATGCTGCAGGGATGAATATAAATGCATGAAGCAAAAGATCAAATCAGAGTACATGCTTTTGCTTGTGAAGAGAGAGGATTTCCATGATGCAAATCTTTCATGACTCCTCCTTATTTATGGATGTGCACATACTCAGCCTAATTATGCTGCATATTTAGTGCACAGTTAAGAGCAAAAATTACACATCATGACTGGGTGGATACTGTTGCTGATCTTTTCTGCAACAACAAGTATGTTATCAGGAAATACTACAATGCTGTTATTAATTTTCATATTTAACATTGTTTTGAACTCAAATACTTCTTTCTCCAGGTGTCTGCAGTATTGAACTCACTCAGCCAGACTCTAAAAACTAAAGCCTGGCCAACATTTGAGTCTCTCCTATAAGGTCTCAGGCTGTTCACTGCCTACATGTGGCTACTGCACAAACTGGATATGATAAGTTTCTGGAGGACTGGAGTGGATTGGAAGAGTTTGCTGCAGTGGAGACACATACTATAATGAAAGACTAAAGAACAAGTTCAGTATCTTCAGAGACACGTCCAGCAGCACTGTGACAATATCAGGCCAAAACAATCAGACTGAAGACACAGCTGAGTATTACTGTGCACGAGAGTCACAGTGACACAAAACAACAAAAGGCATTCACAACAACAGCTGTAGGCAGTTATTTGCTTAAGAAAGAAAAGTATAAAACAAAATCTACAGTACAATATGTAAAAAAAAAAAAAAAAAAAGTGATTTTAGACTGTGCATTACTGTGCCATATAATCAAAGTGGCATAAAAGGGAAAAGAGGGACAGAATACAGAGCCCAGACCTATTGGGGCCACGCAGTGATCCCCCCCCCCCCATTTCTAAAGGAAATCATTGCAAAAAACATTAATTTAATGGCAACACAAATGCCATCAATCCTAAGTTATGACATATGTGATGCATTCCCAAGTTCAAATGAGTTGCAAATCTAATTCAGTTTACTTTAATGTGTTGTGCCAGATCGCTGTA